>JAOTRS010000035.1:9180271-9193574 GCA_028565755.1 Dinotopterus cunningtoni
TTTTTTCGGCTGTTCCATACAGTATATACGCCTAAGCGCCGCATACACACACACACACACACACACACACACACACAAAATAAAGAAAACTTTTCTTTCCCTTTCCTTTTAATTATTGACTTGGACATAGCAGACTTAAATTAAGTAACAAGTTTGCAGACAGTTAGTGTTTCTGACAGTTTCATTAGTTCAGCACAATGCAGGATATAATTGCACTGATATATGTTCATTAATTCCCCCATATTCATCCCCTGCATGGTTAACTCATCATTACCTAAGTGATGAGATCATCGCAAAATCAGATTACTGATGAGTCATAGATCTAATACTTTTGGATTTGCTGTAAGTGTGGACGTATAACTCATGCTCCATGTAGTTTTATTAACAAATTGCTGTCCTGATTATCACACTTCAGTGGAGCAACAGAAAAGTGTTTACCCTATCACCCGAAGTTTGAACCCTGAGTAAAGTCAGAGTCACCCATAGCTGAGAGTACTGATTGGCTGTTCTCTTAGGGGGAGGGTTGCAAACTTGCACTTTCATCAGTTATAATGACACTAGCCAATCATGAATGTCTGTGAACTCAAGCAAGCGGAAGTGGGTGGTTAGCGCTTTCCTTTAAGTGTGCGTTATGTCACATGTCTTGGGGAGAAAGCACATAATAGTCTTTGCCATTCCCAGTTGGTAGCTGTCACCTTAAAGACAGGTGGGAATTGACTTTGAGTAGGGGGACAAATCAGGGGAAAAAAATAAACCTAATGCTATGACACTAGGGACACTGATCTGTTATTTGTATACTGTACATACTATAACATTTGTAAGCATATTATAAGATTCCACTTAAATCCATATAAGACCTTTAGATAAAAGATCTAGAAATTTAGGACCTTAAATGGTTCTTGGCTTGGCCTTCTTAGGACGTCCTAACAAGTCCTAAATACAAAGCATTGGGCAAAGCCCTGTAAGAAAGAGGGCTCCAAGTCAAATCTCTTTGAGAAAAAAAGGCAGAACTATTAACAGGACCTTTGATTGGACATGATTTGTAACAGTTCTTCAAAGGTCCTTTGAACATTTAAAAGCTTTTCACTTACTTAAAAGGGCTGTAGTAAAAACTCTTTCTGATATAGCCACTCTTGTATAGAGTCCTACAGAGGACCTTTAAGTGTTCTCCCAGAGGGCAAGCAAAGAATCTTAAGGGTACAAATTTCTGAAATCATGTAAGCTTATTGACTCAAAATCTTGCTAACAACACAATTAACAAATATTAAAACTAAAGTATAAATATAAAATTGACATTATTTTCCATATACTTTAGCATTTATTTTAGTAGTCAATACATAATTAATTTACATTATGCTTGGTAGAGCAAATGTCTTTGTACCAATACATTTGAATGAATTCCCATAATAAATGCATATATATTAATATATAAACAATTCTGGCCTTACCTTTAACAATTTGCTTGGCACAGGTGTTGTAGACTTGCTCTTGAGTGGTGTTGGTGGGAAACACACGATCGAATGCATAGGATTTCCCCTAAAGACACAAGAACCAAAGCCAGTCAGATCCGGTCTAATCACACTCATGCAGAAAAGACTACCATAATAGACATTCATCCAAGTGAACCATATCATCCTGTCGATTTTTTTTGTATATAGATTTTATAATCAATTCCAATGTCTGTCCATGCAGGGTGTGTGTGTGTGTCTTGGGGGTGGTTGTGGGGGTGGATAGAGGAACCTGGCCTCATTTGAAGCCAATAAACTCTGGCTAATTCAGTGGCACAATTTACAGCATCGGGCATCTGCGCAGCACTGTCTCACTGCTGGCCTCCGAAACTCACTACTCATTCTGTCTCAGTGTAATTAATTAACATGTTTAATTAAATGTGCTACGATTCAACAAACCTGAAGTATATCTGAATGCACTTTCTTTTTTGTTCTTTTTTTTAATGGCAGCATGACTTAATTAAGGCCAAACATTTGAGGTCATCATTCTTTACACATCCCTGCTGCATCACTGCCTGTTATATCCCAAGGCTCGGTTAGGAGTGCTGCATTTTATATAGAATAATACATAAGTCAGTGGACAGGATTTGTAATAATTAAATGAAGCCATATAATAATAATAATAATAATCTAACAGTACCAAGGACAAGGCCTTAGTGCTGCCATAATCAAGCTTCATTGAAAGGGGAGAAACAAGCCCATATCATAGGGTACTGCATACACACGGGACAAAGACATTCCACCTAAAATAGCTATTATTAAAGCAAATATGAATCTAATCCAATAATGACGTCATTCTGGCCGGCATATTGATATTGCTTTTTTTTTTTTTTTTACTGATTCCAAGCACTAGCATACAGCATCTTAATAAAATAATATAAATGACCAGATTTCTCAATTCAATTCAGGAAATGATGCTTTATGAATAAGGCGTATGAAAAGCCCCATACCCCGATGGTGACGGTGTCGTCTCCTTGAAACACAGGGAGAAATTTGTCTCCTCGCACAATCTCGGCCTGATTCAGAGGGCGAAAGCGGCACAGCACCTTGATGTTGCACTCTGCGATAGGCTCCGTCATCTCGCAACACCGCGCTGGAACAGATTGCGCAGAAACAAACAGGGAATTTTCGTGATTAAAATAAGAAAAGCTTTACGGAATTTCTCTCCGAATGCCGCAAACACTTTCAGTATCCAAAATCCCCGGATCAAACTGCGCGCATTAGCAGGATATTTTCAGCTTGACTTCGACTTAACATATAGTTAAAGCTATTTTAAAAATGTCTCCAAAATTGTCTTGTTGTTGCTGTTGTTTTGTATCGCCAAGCTGCGTGAGATGGCGGTCTATTAGCAGATGATGCTGCGAAGGATGCTGCGCTCAGTTTATAGCGGATGCGGAGGCCAGGGTGCGGTCTACAGCGCCACGCAGGGTTGCCAGATCATCAGAAACGACGTATTGCATAATGATGGTTCAAAATCCTTTAAACAGAACATTCAACACAAACCCAATATGTACCTAATAAATATACTGACTCTGCTTACCTAACTTTGATTAATTCGTCTTTTTATTTTTAATGTTAGAATAACTATAAACTCGTGAGCTATGTCAAAATAAAAATTGTCAGTAGCTGTAACTCATCACCACGCTGAGATTTTATCCATTTCAGGCAGTGCGATTTGTAGTAAGACATGTGAAGGTAATAGGTCAATCTGGCAACCTGCTACACAAGCAGTGATCATGCAGCTCCACGACAATGACAAAGCAAAGAGTTCAGTAGAGCGAAATATTGGGTAACCCATAGTAACAAAATACTTGTTTTAAACGATCACATAGAGGTTTCAGATTTGTCCCACACAAAGGGTGGCGTTAAAAATAATTTCGTTTATAGGCAAGTATTGAGATCAGTCTAAGGTGAAGGTTTGGAAGGGAAGGGTGGGGTGATGGTCCTGTGGGTCTCACTCATGCGTGGTGATGCATGGATTTGTTTCAAATGGTGTGGCTCTCTAAGAGATGAATCCCTTCTGAATCATGCTTTCTCGGAAATCTACAGTGTGCAAGGAGGACGTTCAAGAAAATATTGATCTGAGAAAAGAAGGGGATAAGAACAACATATTGACTTTATTCCCAACCAAGGAAAACAACAGTGAAAAAATAGGATTTTTTTTCTCTTAAAGCAATTCATGCATATTTCCAGTATACTATCATATCGTAATGTCCAGGAAATAAATATTAAACCATAGTCGTAAATGCTGGCTTAAATGATTCGGGGTCATTTCAGGAATACCGTAACAAAACCCATTGCTTGGTCATAACGATCCATTCTGTATAGGATATATGGGGGACGTGGTAACAGGGATTGAAAAAGGCATCCAAAATGATTCTGAGGACATCTAGTGGCTGGTTGCGGTACTACATCTAACCCCACCCATTCCCATGCAAGTGAACAGAAACCAAGCCAACCTTGTATTTAAAATTACCTCTCTCCACACATTATTTTTGCCAATAGTGTTACATGACTCAACAAGTTTTGTTGACCTTAATAAGCCGATAAATATTTTCCTCATGAGAACTGTTTTTAAATACTATTTGAGGTATTTGATTATAATCAAATGCTTGGGATGGAAATGATAATGCATAAATTACTTACAACAATATAACAACATTAAAACATATTTGGTTTCTAATGGTAACACAGACGAAAGTTATATATAACATAATATGATAATAATATAATAATAATTATGATAATAATACCCAACTCCAATGCTTAACCCAGCATTTTTTTAAATAGAAATTAATTTCTACAATCAATGTTTATACACCTTTAAGCACAACTGTCAATGTGTAACCAATTGCTTTATACAAAAAAAATGAGTAAGCTGATAAACAGTAAATGCTAATTGGCATTTCCAAATTACCCATAGTGTGTGTGTGTGTGTGTGTGTGTGTGTGTGTGTGTCCTTGTATGCCCTGCGATGGATTGGCACCTTGTGTCCCTGTACTGGATACCCTGAACCCCTGTACAGAGTTTTTCATTTGCTTTTTTTTTTTTTTTTACATTTAAAAATCACAATAGGGTAAATGAATCACATTGTACATAACATCCAGCTCAGGACATTACCCCTCCCTGCCAGGAGAGGTTGTGCTCTTGTGTTCTAATGCAATCTCTGATCCAAGGCAAAGTCTCACCCTTTGTCTTGATGTCTATTTGCTGAGTCTTGGTGCCTGATGGCTTTCTGCTTGATGCTGATTATGTTTTGACCCCTAGTGCATTTTGGATTTTGGTGTGAACAATCTATTGTCAAGAAATCCTTCCTGCACTTGGATCCTAAACTTTTTCTGAGTACAGTTTGTTAAATGCATAATTTTCAAATTTCATAAAAGGCAAAGGGAAGAATGTAAATACTTTTAATCCTAAACGAATTACCGAAATACACAAAATACGGATACTAGTTTGAATGCATTAGACTTTAGGCATTGCTGTATGTCTGCAATGCTGTCTGCTGATACAGAATCTATTCTTGTCTCTTGCCAGAGCTCATACTGCATATCATACTACTCCATCTAAAAGGGGAAAACCTAGCTAGGTCTTACCTAGCCTTTATTGCCCCTTAATTAGAACAAATAAAAAAAAAAAATTAAAAAAAAATCAGAACCTTTGAATTGATCAATTAAGTTGACAAACAGTATATTTTAACACTATATTATATATATATTATTATATTATATTTATTATATTTTATTATTATATGATATCTAACATAAATATAAATATCACTTTATTTTGATTACCTGTTTATATATATCTTGACTGTTGTTAGCATAGTTTCTTCTCAGTGGGCTCATATTAGTAAACGATATATAAAGGACTTGATAAAAGGTTTTATGTAGCATTAGATTAACTACGTGTCATCTGCATTACTACTGGCATATTGAGGTGATTATATACAAAAAAGCTATAAAAATGTATTTTACACTAATGTGCCATATTGCTGTCTGGCTGAAAATAGTCAAAAGGATGTCTGCAGACAATCAGCTCTTGTTCTAATGTCTCTGGTGTTCATGAAAGATTGTGTGTACAGTTCGCACAGACACATGTGTCACTTCCTCCAGTTGATAGGAAGTGATAAGTTATTTGCCATTTTAAAAATTAAGTTCCACTCAATGAATGTTCACGGAAGATTTCATCACAAGTCCTGGTTTGACCTGAACACCCCATACATGGGCTTAATTTTATCGTGAAAGTTGATACACTTTTATATTACATGATGAGGGGTGATAGAAGTGTGGCAATTGTACGTGTGTATGTGTGTGTTTGTTTGTTTGTTTGTTTGTTTGTTTGTTTATTTGTGTATAGGTGTGGGCATATGAGTATGAGGTTTGTCTGCATATGCTTTTGCAGAGGATGAGCTTGACCATCAGCCAGCTCCAAATCGGACCTACTGTATCAGCAGCCAGTATACAAGTGCAAGAAATACATATGCAACACACACAGTACAACTCTTCAGTTCAATTTCAAATACAGTTTAAAAAGAAAAAAATTTTCATGTAGAGTTGTTCAAGATAAACATGCCTTTTTGAACCAAATCTTGATTATACAGAATTTTACTTTTTTGGTACATATTTTTACAAAAATGAACAGCACTTTTATAAATAAATGTGACCTAATGTAGGTGAATGGCAATATTACCCATACAGTATATGTAAACTGTCTGTATTACTTGTAATTAAGATACAGTAAACACCTGGTAAGTACTGTACAAGGTGGTATCAAAAAGTTTCTAGATAAGTTTTGTAACATACCAACAACAGATGGTAGCACAAGACAGCACATGCAATCACAGGGAGCAGTGACATTCATAAGTCAGTGTGCCAAAAGACATTGTCCTGTGTACATCAGGATCTGTGCAACTGGTGATATTCTGACCATGTGCATTACCATGTCTGCTATTTCATCATGGACAGCAGGTTAAAACAAATTGCGAACATGAAATTCTGTATGAAACTGGGCAAATCTGAGACACAGAGATGTTTGACATGATTCGGAACGTTTTCCGGCAATGCTGCAATGAGTCGTTCAATGTGCGCTTCAAGAACATCACTGGTAGACAACAAGAAATCAGAAAGACCTTCAAACGCTAAAAAGTGTCGAAACTGTCTGGCAACTGGTGATGGTCGGAGAACAATCCACAACATTGCTGCTGTGTCATACAAAACTGTCCAAGCAATCCTCACATATGATTTGAACATGCGCCATGTTGCTGCCAAATTCAGCCCCAGGCTGTTTATCCAGGAGCTAAAAGAACATCGCATCAAAGTCTGACAAGAACTCCGTCAGTGTGCCGTGAATGACCCATCCTTCATGTGGAGGATCATTACCGGTGCCAAAACTTTGGTGTATGGACATGACCCTGAGATGAAGCAACAGTCTTAACAGTGGAACAGTCCATCATCTACAAGGCTGAAAAAGGTGAGGCAGGTCCGCAACTCGGCCAAGGGCATGCTCATCGTCTTTTTTGACATTCGCAGCATTGTGCGAATTGAGAATTCATTCCCAGGGCCAGACCGTCAATAGTAAAATCTACTGCCAGGTTTTAAGGCATCTGTGGGAGGAAGGACGGTGAAAAACAGATCTTATAAACATTGAGATGTCAATGACAAATCAACAATTGCTGTTGTTACTTACAGACGTATTGTTTGATTTGCCGTGCATTAAAAGGCAAAATGTCATGAATGGTGGTAGAGATGTCTTTATTGTCCCAAACTAGATCTAGGTCTTTGGCTAAATATACCAAAGTATGGACAGCATGGATTAGATTTGTATTTGTCAGGTAAGTGGAAAATGTATAATAAGATATTTTAATGTGTTTGTAAAACTCGGATTAGATTATCTTTCTTTCTCTCTTTCCCTGTGTGTGTGTGTGTGTGAGTGTGTGTGTGTTTGTGTGTGTGTGTGTGTGAGTGGTTGAGGGAGAGAGAGTATCTTATTACCCTTCGTAATCCACCATCTGAGGCATTCACCTGTCTGAACCACTCAACATGACACACAGACTCACAGACATATGCCTATTTTAATGATCAGTAGAAGAACTGTGGTTTATACTGTAGCTCACATCCAGGCAGAGTGGATATTTACTGTTACAGCCATCCCAGGACTGGACTAGGGACTTATCCTGCTTTTGTACTTTTGGTTAAAAAAACAAAAACAACTACATCTGACAGCTGGAGTTTAGTGCCCCAGAAGGTATGTGACTTTGGCCTGTGTCTTTACAATGTGTGTCTCTATGTGTTCGAATGTATGTGTGTATCTGTGTGTGTTTATTAGGCTGTTAATGAAAGCCATATTAAAACCCTACAGGACAATCATTTTGTCAACATTTGTTAGGATTTATGTAGAGAATATGTATGCTTAAAATGTAATCCATATTCATTTTACTCCATCTGACAGGAGATTCAAATTTAGCCTTGCTGAGGCAGCGTGTGTGTGTGTGTGTGTGTGTGTGTGTGTTTATTTTTGTGAAAGTTGGATGTAACACGAAGCAAAAAACTGCTGATTTCTTTCTAGTCATTCTTTCTGTGTGTGTATGTGTGTGTGTGTGTGTGTGTGTGTGTGTGTGTGTGTGTGTGTGTACACAGACACAGTCACAGAATCGGATCACTACCAAAGTCCATACAGCCTTAAATACTGCACCATGGCTCAGTATGATCAGTAAGTATTCTTTCTTAGATGTTACTATACAAAACAAACTAAAACACTATTTGAACAAACAACCTGGCATTCTCTGTGAATATACTACATTCCTCTTTGAAAATCCCAGAACGGCAATATGATTTTGTTTTGGCTATACACTGACGCCTTGTGGGTTTGGAATCAAAATATGAATAAGAGATTTTTAAATTAGTTAAACGTGTATCATTTTTACTAAGAGTAGAGAATCATTTTTCTCCCCCCAACAGTACAGGGCCCATGTACTCGTTGTGCAAAATGACTGGCAGCACACCACTGTGCATATTAACAGAAAATTACCAAAAGTAATACAAGTAATGGTGTGTTTATTTCAGACTTGAGGATAAGGACTCTCTGGATATCCATGATAACCCACCAGTACCTGATAATGTGGTCAAAGAGGATGACAACACTGTATGTACTTAACAACCCACATTATCACAAACACATTCAATGTTCTGGAACATTCTTTACTCAGTTTTTGTCCTTGACTTTAACTCTTGAAGTCCCTAAGGTACATCTGATGAACATTCTGGTGCAGTCATGTGACAATCTGTGACTTTATGTCCCTATGACTTCATTTCCAAAATGGTGTTGTGTCTGTGTAGCAGAACTGAAATGTAACAGAACTAGCTCATTTTATAAAAAGCTTGTTTTTTGTTTTGGAAAGTAAGTTTTATCTTTTTTTTCCTATTTTATATGAGATATTACATCTCATATTTAATATTTAACCTGTTTTGACTTCATTTCTTGAACAAATTGATATAAAACAAATTAAGAAAATATCCCAAGTGATGTAGCCATTTTTTGTTTTGCTGTTTTTTTTTAAAAGAGTGACATATCCTTTTTTTTTTTTTTTTACAACATAGGTCATATGATGAACTGAATTTTATTTAAGTTCAACCAACTGTACAAACATGACTGAGCAAAAAAAAACAAAACAAAAAAAAAAGGTCATATAGGCAAAGAAAGAAAAAATAATAAACATAATCATGTTTTTTTCCCGGTTGTTTTTATGACCAAACAAAAAAAATGCTCATTTTGTGACATCATTCCCAAATTTCGGTAGTGGTAAAATTTACACATTATAAACGTTAGGATAACTTCTACCTTTGAAAACCCAAATGCACAATTTGATGTCTGATGCTTCTCATGTTAACATACAAATAGTTTCCATTTAAGGGCATATATTGTATATTTTTAATCTTAATTGACCTATTCTGTGCTGATTAGGTTTTACGGTTAAGGTAAAATGGATCTTGGCTCTTATGGATCAATGTAATTTCATTTTATTTATATATTGCTTTTAACAATGAACACTGTCACAAACAGCTTTATAGAAATCCAGATATCATTTTTATATGTGTAAATATTAAAGAAAGAGGCAGAGAAAAACTCCCAAAGTGGATAACACTGGATACCACTGGATAGTGCAATTATAAATCATTTGCCTTTCGTAATTGTATATTGTATATTGTTAAAAAGTACTAATTGTACATATGGTCGTGTAGTGGTTATCACTGCGGACCTGCACCTCCAGGGTCGAGAATTCTAATCCCTCTGGTTTGTACATGTGAAGTTTGCATTCAGGGTTTTCTCCATGTAATCTGGTTTCCTCCTGCAGTCCAAAGACATGCAAGATAGGATATTTGGCATTTCCAAATTCCCCATAGTGTGTGTGCTTGTGTGCCCTGCGATGGTTTGGTACCCTGTCCAGGGTGTACCCCGTCTCAGTGGTATAGAGAATGATTGAGAGAGAGAGAGAAACAGTGTTAACAGGAACTTAAGTATTAGCATCAGAGTCACTTTCAATTCATCAACTATAAATCATTATACAGTAGTTTTCACTTTTTGTCAATAGTATAAAACTGGACATATTAATTGTTCACGGATAGAGACTGGAATACAAACTGTTGGCAATTGCAGTTTTAATGCTATCCAAGGCAGAATATTCTGAGCAATCTTTATGATTTCTATATGGCACCATCAAAGGTAATCTCATCTTAATTTAATGAATGATAAAAAAACATTTAATGGTCATAGAATCCATAAAACTATCTTCCCTTTTCCATCTCTATCAGGTATATTTTGTCTATGATGAAGAGGTAGAGGAAGAAGAGGCCCCCCCTCCCCCGACTCCTGAGCCTGTGATCCTAGTGAATGACAGGCCACATAAGTTCAAGGATCACTACTGCAAGAAACCCAAGTTCTGCGATGTCTGTGCTCGAATGATTGTCCGTGAGTCTTTTGCCCACATCGTTACTGCATGGTATTTCATGGAGGTAAAGTGCATGACTTCAAATCTCGTTTGCTCAAGCCTCTTAATGTTTTTTCTTTTATATACAGGAATGCTGTTATTAATTTCGGACATCACAAACCAAATCCTTGTTCAATAAAATTGTGTTTGAATAAGACAACTTAAAAATACAGCGGATGGGTCGCAACAAGAGTTATAATGTAGTTTATTTATTTAGCAACATAAAACAATTTTAAATATTATCTATTATCTATGTCATTCATTTAAGTGAGGATTCATTGCGTACTGTTGGTAAATAGAGGATAAATAAGTAAAAAAGGGAAAAAAGAAAATTACCATATTTTGCTGTCTGAACTAAATATTACTATTTTTCAGTGCATCTGTAATACAAAGACTATGCTTCTGATATGTAGCGCATATAACAGTTATGTACAGTATGTGTAGAATCAGTTGGCTGGACAGAGATATCATTTTCCAAATTAAGATGATCCTGTAAAACACATTTTATGAAATGCAAATAGAAATCCAGTGCAAATGGTTGAATAAGATCTTTCATCATGTCATTCAGATCACTAGTAACTCATTACCTCATCTCTGCATCACAGCAATGTTAATTTAGACTCATATGTCTTTTTTTTCCTTTCTGATAATCTGAGCTTTTACACACTTGCTCATCTGCAAGCAAACCCACATGTGTGTCTGCCAAGAAGCCATTGTCAAGGATTTACAACATCCTAATAAAGTACACTGTAAATTTGTCTTTGGATGTTGAATTTGGTTAGCTGTTTTTTTTTAAATCACTCTGATTACCCTTCTATCTCTCTTTACTCAGTCAATAACAAATTTGCCCTGCGCTGCAAGAACTGCAAGACCAATATTCATCATGCATGCCAATCCTATGTGGAGTTCCAGAGATGCTTTGGCAAAATAGTAAGATATCATTCATTAATATGTCAAATTCATTCACATGGTTGTGCCTGAAACTGGAGCATGAAGGCAATAGAAGTAGAACACAATGTTTTAAGTTGGTAATTTGATTTCTCTTTTCTTAGCCTCCAGGTTTTAGACGGGCATACAGCTCGCCTTTGTATGATCAGGAGATAAATAACCCTGGTGAGTATTAAATTGTTAAAACTACTTAGCAATCATGTCTAAATAGATTGCATTAATTGCTGCTTTCGAATGTACATTATATGGCCAAAAGTATGGGATCCTTACTTTGAAACTTATATGAGGGCCTTCCCCAAACCAATGCCACAAAGTTACCCCTTGCATTAATTTTGACCCATTTTGACATTTGAGAGCAGGACGAACAATGTACATAACTTTGCACTCTTTCTTTTTTTGCTATGAGATGCCATACCAAAGAAATGGCATGCAAAGTTGTACTACATCCTGTATAATGACAATTACCTTAACTTACCTTATCAAAGTGACCCAGATTATACAATGTTTTTTGTGTAGCTGGTACCAACTTTTGTACATTGATAGTGTTCCAGGTCAAATTTGACCTGAATATATTCATCAGCATTTCAGTCATCAAAAGAGAACTGTCAAAATAATTGATGATGGTGAAGTCTTGAAAGAGTAAAAAAAAATAGATTAGAATAAAAATAGATAGATCGTCTGCCATTCAAGTATGTCTGAAGTTTCTGTCATCTGCACAATGGCTCATGTTCAGCTGTCAGAAAGAGTGGAAGATATAAAAGAAAACTCTAGGTACAGTATATCTCCCCCAATAAAGACAGGGAATGGGAGTCTAAGGCAAAGGGGACATATATGTACAAGGACAACACAATCTATTGCAACACACTCCTATAGCATAGCAGCCTCCAGGCAGGATGGCAGCACAAAATGTGCACAAAATTTGACGGACATGTTCCTGCATGACAATGCCCCAGTGCACAAAGGGAGGTCTATAGTTTACCACGATTGGTGTGGAAGAATTTGAGTGGCCTGCACAGAGCACTGCACTTTGAGTAAGCCTTTGGGGTTAATTGGACCACCAAACATACATCAGGCCTCGTTTCTGGATATCAGTGTCATCTTCTTGTGCACTCAAATAATATTTTCAATATTGTGTGTAGATTTTACATATTGATATAACAATACTGTGCAAAACATGAAGAAACACGTTTTACTGTAAAAGGCTGCAAAGTGCCTGAGGTACAATTAGAAAAAAATAGTTCATTTATCAAACTCAGCATCAACCTCTCGTCTGTTCCAACAACTTAGCATTCAGCATCACCAGTATACTAATCACTGACCTGTTCATCTGTCATCTGCACCTGTTTCTCACTGGTCATGCCTTATCGGTCTTAATGTTGAAGGATTGTGTGTAAAGCAACCTTGTACTACAGAATTTGCATGTTTTTTTGTGTGTGTTTGAATGTGTGCATGTCTAGGCCAGCAAAATCGCTCCGACCCTGTTTTCGATACTCTGCGAACTGGAGTTATCATGGCAAATAAGGAGAGAAAGAAAAACTCAGATGATAAAAAGAATGTAAGTGAACTCTTGAAATCCTGCTTGGGCTATAAAAGTATATTTGTCATTACATCATCATTTGGCCATCCAGTCTACTGCAGACATGGGGAAAGGCATTTCACTGCATATCACACTGTGTATTACTGTGTATGTGACAAATAAAATTTGAATTTGAAGAGCGGTGATGTTTGGTGATATTACAGGATGCACCAAAATATTAAAGAAAAGACTAAATTATGATTACGTTTTTTTGTTTTGTTTTCTACCTCTATTACATGATTTTAGACAAAACAGTAATTAGAAGGCACTTACTGTGTAGTGACATTA
>JAOTRS010000035.1:9206873-9218460 GCA_028565755.1 Dinotopterus cunningtoni
ATCGAATAAAACATAAAAGGAAAACAACACAAAAGGGACAGAAATAATCCATCACCTGATAAGTTAACAATAAAACGAAATCTGTTTTTTTAAGTTTTTAGATTTTTTTTTTCTATCCAAGCTAAAATATTACAGGATTAAATCCTATAAATAAATAAAAATAAAAAATTAAAATCACAAAATAAAAAAGGCAAGAAGAGAAAGCATACTTTACTATGAAAGGGTAAATGTATTCTTATTGAGAAACAATGCCCTCTAATGGCCAAATGATTTTTAAAAGAAGTCATTTTTTTGTCTCATTGTAAATCACATTGTATTTATGCACTTTGTAAGGTTAAATAGACAACCACTAAATTATCTATTTGGTGATCTACATCTGTCAACCTATCCTTAATATAGAGTACTGAATACCATGTTAATTGTTTAAAACTAATCTTTTCTGAGTCTCTGAAGCTGATCAACTTAATGAAAGGTAAGTAATATAAGAAATGAGCTCACTGTTCTAGTACAAACTGTAGTGCCTCAGTAAGGCCCATCTGCTCTTCACCAATCAGATAGGGACGAAACAAAACCTCTGGTGCCCGCAGTCTCTCGGTTCCCACAAACAGCTGGTGGTACTCTGCCAAGTTAAACACTGGCTGCAAAGCAAATTTGAGGAATAAATAAAAATATTCCCGGGACATGTGCATACTTATCGATAATTTACAGGAAGAAGGAAATTTTGGCAATGAACCAGAAAGAATGTGAACCCTCAGGCATGTTCTTCAGTAACATCATAACTTTGTGTACAGAAGTAATATGACACTACCTGGATATTATCAGCCTTTTCAGGTTCGGAGCTCTCTTTATTTACATCACTGTCCAAGTCACCTTCATCCACAGGCTGCTCCAACGGTTCCAACTCGGTGATCTACGAACAAATACAACACACACACACACACACACACACCCTTTAATTACAGCTACAGTATTTATTTTTAAATGGACTATCCAAAGATGTTCTAAACGCAACATTACACAGATTTATAATCATTTAAATTAATTTACATAATAACAAGTGGATATTAGTGGTGAACCTTTCTAGTAGCTGGCCTACCAAAATTACTCCAAGAGCAAACATCATACTAACAGTCAAACATGGTGGTGCTAGTGTGATTATCTGAGGCTGCTTCAGGACCTGGACGACTTGCCATAATTAATGGAACCATGAATACTGCACTCTATCAGAAAATCCTAAAGGATAGTGTCTGGCCATCAGTTTGTGACCTCAGGCACAAACGTACTTTGGTTATACAGCAGGACAATCATCTGAAACCCCCTAGCAAGTCCACCTTTGAATGGATAAAAAAGTAAAATAATAATAAAGATTCTGTGGCTTTTGTTCTTGGAAACCCTTCAATGTGGCTAAATGAAAACAATTCTGCAAAGAAGAGTGGGCCAAAATTCCTCCACACTAAGTGACTCATTGCCAATTATCGCAAATGCTTAATTGCAGTTGTTGCCGCCAAGGGTAGCACAACCAGTCATTAGGTTTAGGGGCAATTACTTTTTCACATAGGCAGGCAGATTTGTACAGTTTTATCCCATAATAAATAAAATCATCATTTTAAAACCGCATTTTGTATTTACTCGTGTTATCTTTCAGTAATATAAAAATTTCACAATAATCACAATAATTTATGTGATGAAGGTGCCAAAAAATATGCTTATGTGATAAATATACTTTGTCATAGCACTGTAGCTTACATGTCCAGAGTTAAGAGAGTTTTTTTTTTTTTTAAGAGTCAGGAGTTTTTATTTTTATTCTAATCAACATTATGTATTTTTCTTTGCTAAAATATTAATGTTTAAAGAAATGATCAAGAAAAGGGGCAAATATCTTTTCACAGTACTGTACCAATAATACTACCTGCTGGCCATTTAGAACATCTTTAATTGTAGTAAACGTTTCTACATCGTGAAATGCATCACTTCAGTGTCAACCTTCCTCAACATACTAACACATCTTCACAGACATGCTTATATACCTCTTCTCTAGCCATTCTGTGCTGCTCCACACTCAGACTAAGCTTGTGAATGTAAGACTGTAGCTCTTCAGCTGAGTCCATGTTCAGCTCCACCAGTCGCCTGTGAAACTGCTCCACTGCACCGTCCTCCAGCAGCTCCTACACAGAGGGAGCAGAAAATAGATTTGTGGCACCATAAAAGCACAACAGGACCTTTATTTCTGCCCATTTCTCTGCAATGCTCAGCATGTATGCATAATGTGTACCTGCACCATAAGCAAGGTGTTCAGTCTCTTCTGATCTTGCTGCAGTCTCTCTTCTCTGTGCCGATTGCTTATCTCCTCAAGCCTGCGGAGCTGCTGCACTCGTTTCTCCTGCCTCTCCTCCACAGTACTGTACATCCCTGCTATCTTGCCTGAGAATGGCAGCTGCATGCGATGAACCTCAGCCTCGTAAAACTCAGCACTACGCCACTTCTCCAGCTCTGAATGAGGGAAATTTACAGAATACAGAGTTTCATTTAAAAGCAAAGGCTTTCAATTTCACAGCAAGTGTACAATTGTGGACATTAGTTATACAGCCAAGTTCACCCTAATCTAAATTTGTGATGTTTTCATTCGGCATTTCTAATTTCAGCTAATTGTGAGGTCAATGAATCTAAAGTTAATGTTTATTGCATTGAAAGGTATGTAGGCTTTACCTTGCTGGTAATCCACGGCGACATAGCAGTGTTGATGCAGTAGCTCCTCCATACGGCTTGGTGTGATGGCTGCCTGATGAGCGGGATATTTTAGCTGAAGAAGTCTCTGCATATATGCTGCAGCATGGCTTCCTCCAACATTTATCCGTTTACAGTTAAAAGCATCCAACCTGTGTACACATGCACATCAATGAATTGACTGGAAAGTTAATAATAATAATTATAATAATAATAAATACATCAATAGCAATGTTTTTAGATACTGACAAGGCAATGAGTAATCTACAATATTGAACAAAGACCCAATACCAGTATATTATAAAAATTATATCCACATATTGTCTTTTGGAAGCAGATTTAATAAGAACTTAAGATTAGAAAAATTATGCTGTAGTGATGCAATAATATAACAACCAAATTATGATGGAATGGTCTCTTGTTTTGTCGGTTGCATTTCAATTTATCGATGTGTCATTAATAAGACATTTTACAGAAGGACTTAAAGCAAAGATGTGAAAATGTAACTTAAAAGAACATGGATCCATTTTACAGATAACCCTGTGGTGTACAAAAAGATAGAAATTGGTGCCAATGGGAATTTTAGTGGGTAAGTTTTAGTCACACACAAAATCAAACTTGTATGTTAAACACACAAAGCTTTTTCTGATTTAGATAAATTATCCGATGTGGCTTTGAGATAGTTATCCCTCTTACAACGTATACTGCTGTAGCAGACTCTCTCACTATTACATTTATATGCTATTGTACCCAAGTTGTAAAAAAAAAGTTGCAGGGACCACAATCTGATGCAGCATGGATTAGACAGTGCTGACTACCTGTTTGTGTTCAGCTATAAGTCCTATAACAGGGCCTCTGGTGTCTGGGTATTGCAGAAAGAAAGCGACTTGGCATCCTCAGAGATAATGATTTTGAGATCTTCTTTCACCACGCAGTATGTTCTGACTAAACTTAGCTGCAGAGGTTAGAGCAACATGCAAAGTCTCATAAAACATCCAGGAAGTGCTCAGTTGAAGAGCAAATTTGAGACTTCAGAACTGTGAGAGGCATACAGTAACTTCTGACATGAGATTCTTCACAAGTCCCCCCCCCAAAAGTGCCAAATCATGCCTTTTCTGCTGCCAGTAGAAGAACAGTGTCTTGCAAAAGTATTCATAGCACATTTTGTCAAGTTACAACCACAAATAAAAATGTATTTTATTGTGATTAAATTATGAAGTAAAAGGAAAATGATAAATGGTTTAAATTTTTTTTTACAAATAAAACTTGAAAAGTGTGGTGCGTCCATCTGTGTATAATTTAATCGCAGTATAAATACAACACTTCTCGGGGATGCGGTTTGCTAGAGAACAATAGTAAACAGCATCATGAAGCCCAAGGAACACACCAGACAGGTGAAGAATAAAGTCATGAAAAAGTTTAAAGCAGGGTTGGGTTCTAAAAAATATCTCAAGCTTTCAACAATACATGGAGCACTGTTCAATCCATCACCCAAAAATAGAAAGAGTATGGCACAACTGCAAGCCTACCAAGACTTAATCCGACAGGCCGGGCAAGGAGAGCATTAATCAGAAAAGCAACCAAGGGGCCCATGGAGACTCTTGAAAAGTTGCAGAGATCCACAGCTCAGGTGAGAGAATCTGTTCACTGGACAACTATTAGTTGTGGACTCCACAAACCTGGCCTTTATGGAAGAGTGGCAAGAAGAAAGCCATTCTTGTAAGAAAGAAGAAAACATAAAACGTTTTATTTGCAGTTTGCGACAAGCAATGTGATGGACACAGCAAACATGTGGAAGAAGGTGCTCTGGTCAGATGAGACCAAAATTGAACTTTATAGCCTAAATACAACATGCTACGCATGGCGGAAAACTAATACTGTGCATGGTGGTGGCAGCATCATGTTGTGGGAATGCGAAGAAAACAAACCTGTTATTAAGTTTAGAAGAAAACCTGCTAGAGTCTGCCCAAGACTTAAGACCGGGGCAGAAGTCCACCTTGCAGCAGGACAACGGTCCCAAACGTATAGCCAGAGTTGCAACGAAATGGATTAGATCAAAGCATTTTGATGTGTTAGAATGGCCCAGTCGAATCCATTTCAGAATCTGTCTGAAGACTTGAAAATTGCTGTTCACAGATGTTCTCGACTGAGCTTAAGCTATTTTGCAAAAAAGAATTTCACTCTCTAGATGTGCAATGTTTATCATTTTCCTTCCATTTCACAATAATATGCCTCTTTTGTTGGTGTATCGCATAAAATCTCAATAAAAAACCTGTATGTTTGTGGTTGTGACATGACAAAATGAGGAAAAGTTCAAGGGGTATAAATATTTTTGCAAGACACTGTAGATCTAGATGAAGTGGAAAATCAACAAGACAGGATTCCATGTCAGGGGCCTAACTGGTTAAGCAAGAAAATGTTACACGAAAACGATGGTCACAAAAGGAAGAACAAGAAATGAAAATAAATCACCAAGGAAGCGGACACCATGGTGACGGAGGACAACATGCACATTTGCCACATCTGTAATGAAAAACACCATAATAATCTAGATAACATTGCTTTTACAGTCAGGCGTAAAAGTTAGTTCTCCCTCATTTAATGCTGTGCTTTTTTTCCTGTATAATCATAATAAAAATCATCTAATGCTGTGGTGGGACGTTAAGAGAGTCGTCCACAATGATGTGCGAGACAGATAAAGTCGTACATGAAACGATTACTTCAAGTTATTGCTACAGGTAAGTACACAAGATATTAAATTATACTTTGCCAACATGCTTTTTTTTTCCTTTTTGGGCATTTTTGTTAAGTACAAAAATCCCCTATATACGAACATTCAAGTTACAAACCTTTTAAAATACGGACACGTGTTTACGCATGTTCAATCACGGAAGTCAGATCACATATCCCACATACTGGACATTGTCACATGTGTGCAGCGTGCATGCAGCATGTCTGGAAGCAAGTGTAAAAGCAGCAACGATAAAGCTGGTACGTCTAAGAAGCACCAAGCAATAACCATGGAGACAAAAGTGAAAATAACTGAGAATGGAGCGAGGTGAAATGATGTCAGCCCTTGCTCATTGTTTTAACATAAATCGTTCAACCATTGGCACGATTCTAAAGAACAAGGACAAGATCATGAAACATGCTAGTTTTATAGTATGTATAGCCAATTGTGTTAGTATTCTAGTACCTAGACAATGTTTGTTGGACTTACGAACGAGCTCTCGGAACGGAACTCGTTTGGTATGTAAATGCACTGTAAAAAAAAAAAAAAAAAAAAAAGAATTTATGTTGTTTGTGCCTAATACTAAGACCTGCTGCAGTCAGATGATTTTTTTTTAATAATGTTTTTACACAAAAAACACAGAATTAAAAGAGGGAGTAATATCCTGTACATGTGACTGTAAGCAATATAAAGGACAATTCTGAATACTTCAAACCCAGTCCCAGAGACTGCTTATACAGACAGACAGAGCTGCTTATACAGACAGACAGAGCTGCTTATACAGACAGACAGAGCTGCTTATACAACATAGGCTATCAAGCAAGCTGTCCAACAGTTACCGCAATAAATGATTTCTATGCCCACAACATAGGTGTAATAAATTGTTAAAGGAAAGTGAAGCTCTGCACCTGCCATTGATGAAGGGCAAGACGTGAGAGCAGTGATATCCAGAAGACAACACCAATCCAGTGTGAGGTTTATCAAGACCACATTGTGTGCTGTTGTAGTAGAAGCTGAAAAGGCTATCAACACCATACGCCACTTGAGGAACTCCATAACACTCAAACAGCAGTTCAGACATCATCTGCCGGCAGTGAAGGGGGTTACAAGGAGCCTCAGTGAAGACCAGTGGATGCTCCACATGTCCCTGGTTACAGAAAACACATATTTAGAACAGCTGAGTTTTAGAGGGTTTCTTATCACCCAGAAAAAGTTTGCACTGTGTTGTAGTAGCACTGTAACATTACACTAGGTCAGAGGAATTTAAAGCATGAGATTTTTAACCAGTTCTGATGTCCTGGGTGTACAGATATAAACACAGCTGTGTCTTACCTCACTTCCAATCCCGAGGTGAACAAAGATATAGTCTAACATTAGCTCTTGGATCTCAAAATTGACAACAACATTGCGGTCGAACTGACTCTTGAGCAGCCACCGGAGCGGCTCCAGGTTCGGGATGTCATTGCCGACCTGCGTTTCGCTCCGCGCTGCTCCTCTGCTCCTCGCTGCCACGGATTTAAACTGCAGCCACGGAAGTGCAAATTCTTCTGCTTTACAAGCCCAACCGGCTCGCATTTGGAAAGAGCCATTATCCACTACAATGGGAACTGGAGACGGGTACACACTTTCGGGTTTTATGTCGAATATCGGGTCGGGAGAACACTTAGCGTCCTGAAACGTAAATATCTTGCAAGGCGAACTGGCGGCGGACGTCATTTTTAAATGGGTGTCACATCAAAATAGATCCGGAACGTTTCGCGCCTGCGTTGAATGTTCCATGTAAGGTCACACTGCTTGGCTAGAATCAGGTCGCTGTTGAGCTGTTTTCCAATAAACAAACGCTCAGGAGTCTTTAATTACATTATTACTCCATTAACTAATATGTTTTATCTGTTTAGTTTAGCATGTTTTAACCCTAAGCAATGCAGTAAATAACTTTTATATATTATTATTATAATAACAATAATTATTACTTCTACTTTAGTCAAAAAGTAGATTTTAAGTTTTTAGTGTCTATTCCAGTCAATAAATAGAAAAATATTAAAAATTCACTACTGATTAAATGCAAATAGCCTAAAGAAATAATTAGCAATAAAATTACAATGTAAATGGGTCATTAAGTTACTACATATAATAGAATTAAACAAGAAATATACATTACATGGAAAGAGAATTTATAAAATAAATGTGTGATGTATAAAAATATAAAAGTATTTAAATGTAAAAATATGGTGTGTGGGTGTGTGTGTGTGGGGTGCTCGCGCGTGTATAACAGGGGGCTCAGGACACAGCCTTGGTGTACTCCATTGCTGAGGGTGAGGGAGGCTAAGACATGGCATTCCAAACATACTGCTAATTCCGTAGTGCTAATTCCAGCAGACAGAAGAAGAATGCCAACGCGGGAAACACGCTCATCATCTCGTACTGTAGCATGACGTGAGGACAGCCTTCAGGTGAGTGAACACCACGAAAGCAGTAGGACCAGATGGCATCCCAGATCAGGCTCTTAGAGCCTACACTGACCAGCTAGCACCTGTGTTTACTATATTACTATATACCTATATTCAACCTCTTCTTGTCACAAACAGTAATCCCCACATGCTTTAACCAGTCCATTATTCTTCCTGTTCAAAAGAAACGACGTCCTGCCTGCCTCAGTGATCTAACCTGAGATGCTGTCCCAGAGGCAGGCAGTGGTGTGAGATCTCAGAGCGTCGCGGATGGTTTTATCCACCCACGGCTTCTGAATAGGACACGTTCATGATAGTTTTTTTGAATAGTATCACCAGCTAGTTTCTTGATAAATCCATCAACAGCTTCCAATAATCATCCTCTAGTGCGTCCCGCAGGGCCATCAACAATTGGTCCACCTAGCGTGACCCCCCTCTGAGCTTGGGCTTCATGTTTGAGCCTTTGTTTATATTTTGATAAGGAAGATACAGCATGATCCGATTTCCCAAATGGGGATGAGACTGTGCCTTGTAGTTGCTTATAAATCACCATCCCTATTATGTACCTTGGACTTGGATTCTGGACTTGGATTCTGTGCCTCTTCAGTCCTTGTCATGACACTCATGACCTTGATTTCCAAATGAAACATTTATTTTCATCTGAAAAGAGGACCTTTGACCACTGAGCAAGAGTCAAGTTGTTTTTCTTCTTAGCCCTGGTAACATGCTTCTGACATCTCTGTTGCCAGAGTGGTCTAATATTAGGAATAAAACAGTGGTAGCCCTTTTCCTGAACACATCTATGTATGGTGGCTCTTGATGCTCTGACACCAGCCTCACTCCACTCTTTGTAAAGCTCTCCCAAGTTCTTGAATCAGGTTTGCTTGACAAATTTCTTAGGGCTACAATTATCAGGTTTCCATAAAACAGGATGGCCTGAATGGACATAAAAGCAGATACAAGAGCAGAAATCCTTAATTCAATAAAGTCGCTAGCTTCAAGGAAATAAAAGTTCTTTTTAAAAATTAGCTCAGACAAATATTTACGATTTATAATAGGAGAGAAAGTAAGGTGGGGCGGCACAGTGGTGTAATGGTTAGCATCGTCGCCTTGTACCTCCAGGGTCCGGGTTTGATTCCCGGCCAGGCTTGATTCCCGTCTCTGTGTGCATGGAGTTTGCATGTTCTCCCTGTGCTTGGTGGGTTTCCCCCGGGTACTCTGGTTTCCTCCCACAGTCCAAAGACATGTAGGTTAGGCTGATTGGAATTCCCAAATTGCCCGTAGTGTGTGAATGGGTGTATGTGTGTATGCCCTGCTGCGATGGACTGGGACCCTGTCCAGGGTGTACCCTGCCTCGTGCCCTATGCCTCCTGGGGTAGGCTCCAGGTCCCCGCGACCCTGAATACAGAATAAAGCGGTATAGAAGATGAGTGAGTGAGGAAGTAAGGTGATTAGTGGGAGTTAATGATTTCCTCATCAATGATAAAAAGAGTTTAAAGCAAGTTTATCCGTTAGTAATTTTATGATATGAGGTGCAAAGGGAGAAAGTAGTCATGAGATGTGTGACATAGGGCGAAGTTCAAAGCCAGTTCCCAATGAAGAGATTACTGATAGAAGAAATCCAATCCAGAATAAAAAGGGGAACTTGGAAATTAGGAAGTAGCGGGAGCAGCCTATCTATAGATGTCTGTCCAGAGATAAACTAGGAAGTGTTTGCTCAAGGGACAGGGAGCGAGAGAGAGAGAGAGAGAATGTGGAAGAGTTAACACGTTAATATCAGATCATAATCGATACAGACAGAAAGTTAGTAGCGTGGAAAATTTAACACATTACTATCAGATCCAAGAGGCAAATTGGAAGAGTCTTAACATATTTTATATAAGAAAAAAACCCTAGCAGGGGCTAAGAGGTGTGTGTGCATTTTACAGCAGCATTTTACTCCAGAAGAGTGCTTTCTGAGATGCCTTGCATCTGATGGACGTCTCCAGTTCATCCTCTCCATTTTCACATTGGTTTAAGATAATACTCAGACAATAAGCTGGAGGAAGCATCTACGGTCTAAATGTGAACCCACACACACACACACACACACACACACACACACACACACACAACGGGCAATTTGGGAAGGTGAGTCAGCCTAATCTGGATGTCTTTGGATTGTGGGAAGAAAACCCGGGGAAACCCAACAAGCACGGAGAGAATGTGCAAACTTTATGCATGCAAACGAGAGGAGGAAGTTTTCAAACCGTCTGTTTTAAGGTGTGTGTTTGGTCATTATACCAGGGAGAAAATTTTTTCTCGCTTCTTATTTTTCTTTTAACTGGAGCTACATTATCTAAAGTATAATCGAATGTTGATTGAAACTAATGCACCTTTTAATTGATCCAGATTTGACCTAACTGCATGGTGCTAGAGGACAGGAATGCCATGACTGGCTGATAGCTAAACCTAGAAATTTTGGTGTAAACCTGGTGTAGCCCCGCCTCGTGCCCTAAGTTTCCTGGGATAGGCTCCAGGCCTACCACTTTTAACATACGGACAGCCTTGACGTTCTTATATATTTCTTGTATGTACAGAGTACAAACAACAATAAATAACTAATAACATAAAAAAACAAGCAAATAACTTTTTAATATAAAATAAAAGTCAGCTAATTACAACCATATTTTACGTAAAAGTAAATAAAATTATCTTTATAAAATAACTAAAAGCTATTGTTGTTTTTCCCCCATTATTCAGCTTCTTTGGTGGCATGGTAGCTTAGTGGTTAGCACTGTTGCACCCTTAGGTCCTGGGTTTAATCTCTGCATCAGGTCTGTGCGCATGAAGTTTGCGTGGTCTCCCCACGCTCGGTGAGTTCAGATCTAGTTTCCTCTGGGTTCTCTGGTTTCCTCCCACAGTCCAAAGACCTGCAGATTAGGCATTCCCGAATAGCCTGTAGCGTGTGAATGTCGACTGGAGGTCCTACCCTGGTTGCACAAAATAGGGATCAATAGAATGGTCACCACTGTACAATGAACAGTCCGTTTGGACTACAGAGGTTCCTAGATGGATGGATTTGGCTTTTTTGCTATATTTTTCGAGACGAACAATTTTTAAAAAATAATTATCTTCTACATTTTTTATTTCTATCCAGACCCAAACCTTTCCCTTTCAAATAATGGATGTGTCCCCTATCACCTAATCTTTCTCAGCATTTTAATAGCCTGTTACGTGTTCTTATATGTGTTATACTGAACAGGCCATTACAGAGATTTTTTTTGTTTGTTTCTTTATGAAAAAGAAATCTAACATACAGCTTGGTTGGATTATCATTTACATCTGGTTGTAATGAGATGCATTTTGGGGAACTACAAATCCCATCAGCCTTAGCGTCAGATTGTAATAAGATGCGCTATGGGGAACTACAAATCCCATTAGCCTCAGCGTTATTAAAAGAAGTGATAGGATTTGTTCTTCCACTTCTTCCCTTTTTGGCCGTTTTTTTGTGGCAGTTTTATGAATGGAAGTCGGGACAGACTTAAGGTGGCAGAAGGTTTACTGTTTGTACAGCAGCAATGTACCAGCAGATTTCAGGGTTGCTTAAGTGGCTCCCCCAGTGAAAAAAAAATACACTTTAGTGTATTACAAATATATTGAAATCCTCGATAGTACATTGCAAATATACTAACAAAAAATT
>JAOTRS010000035.1:9343535-9359437 GCA_028565755.1 Dinotopterus cunningtoni
TGGTAACATCTGTCTCCTGTCATACCCGAGCTTCTCTCAGTTAAACAAAGACATAAAAAAGACAATACAATATTATTTCAGCTTCGAAATATTATGAAATCAAATTCCCTGGAGAAAAAAAAAACAGAAATAAAGATCTATTTTTTATTCATGCAGCATTATTTTAATATTCCAAAGAAACTTTTTGTTAGCAGGCAAAGGGTGTGTTCAGTTGAATTATCCCTATCATGCCAAGTTACAATGTGCTTTAGAATTACTTCAAACGTATTCCATTACCATGGGGAAAACTGAAGTGGTTCTTGACCACAACTCAGCTAATGGATATAAAAACCATACTGTACATAAGTTACTAAAAACACCATCAACCGCATTCAGACAGGGTCATAATAATGAAAATAACAATATATTTTCCCATTAAACAATTTACTTTTTATTGAAATGGCAGAGATGAAGCCATTTTAAGACATCGGCAAGTTAACTCTGACCTTATTAGAACTTTTTGATAGTAAAGTATACATTTCTAAGTGATTTCACCGGCTGCTGTCATTTTGCCATTTGTAATAGCAGCCATGCATAGTCTGTCAGGAAAGGAAATGATGCTACAAATGGCTTCTGTGCACTTTTACCATTCAAAGTCCGCTGGAGATTCTGTTGCGAATTCAGTTTTCTGGTGTTAATAGCCCTTGAAACGCAAGAGTATTATTGTGGAAAAGAGGTGTGAATATTTTATCAAAATGCAGGAATAATACTGTTGAAAAAAAGCACACATTAGGCTGATAAACTAAAGCATTAGAGCAAACTAGTTAACAGCTTCTCAAAAGGTTAAAAAAGGATGCAGTGAAACTGCACGTCAGCATTATTAGGTGAAACAATTACTGACTCTTTAAACTATATGGCCAACATTATGTGGATTCCTGAATATTAAACATCCAGTTCCAAAGCCATGGGCATTAAAATCGATTGAGTTGTTCCCTGTTTGCTGCGATATCAGCCTCCACTCTTCTGGAAAGACTTTCCACTAGATGGAACGTAGTTGTGGAAAGCCAAGAGTCACAAGGTAAGGCACAGGTTTTAGACTAGAATGTCTGGTTTGAAGTCGGTCTTCTAATTTCCTCTAAATGGATGAAGTCGTGGTTTTTACAACCACAATATTCAGGGCTTCGGGTTGCCAAGTTGCCACTGTGAAGCCTTCAACCCAGGCCCTTAAGCCTTGATGGTTAAGACTCCAAACATGATCATGCCTAATGCTACAGCACACAAGGACAATTGTGTATTTCCAACTTTGTGGCAACACTATAATGAATACACATATATCAGAGTAAAGGCCATATAGTCCATGTACACATTTAAAAATAATCTCTGAAATTTCTATGCTTATAGTCCATGTTTTCCCACAATGGATTCCGGTGTGTTTGGCACAATCAAAATCATTCATCATCCACATATGGCAACTATTTCACTCAAGCATGACCGGCTGAATTAATGCTTTATCTAAATATAGCTGCTCGCACTTCACCTGCTTGAAGCTAATGTTACTATATCATGAAAAAGTATATCGTTGGTTTGTTACATTTTAATTTATTACAATGATGTTCATTTTTAGTTATTCTGGTCAGGATCTGGAGTAAAATACACCTGGATGGGGATTCCAGATACAAATTCACACCCAGTGTCACACATTCATTCACACCTAGGAGCAATTCAGCAATACGCCTGAAGGCATGTTTTGAGAGGAAGCATGGATAGAACATGCCAAGATCCATACGGTTCTTTGAGATTCTTGTTCTTTGAGGCAGCAACACTAAACCTTCACCTACTGCTCCACCATGCAAATCTGTTTACTGTAGCAATAAATTGGAAAATCTGTTACACTTAATCATTATTTGTAATAGATGTTTTTGTTATTAAGTACATCTGCTATCAAGATACACTTCCTGGCCAAAAAAAGTGTCACATGCTCTAATATTTAATTTAATATTTAATTTTCATTTAATATTTATTTTAGGTTTGATTACGGCACACATTCGCCTTGGCATCATTTCGATAAGCTTATGCAATGTGACAACATTTATTTATGTCCAGAGTCGTATTAATTTTTTTCCAAGATCTTGTCTTGTTGATGGGAGAGTCGGACCACCGCATAAAGCCTTCTCTAGCATGTCCCAAAGATTCTCAGAGGGTCTGGGTCTGGACTGTGGTGGCCAATGAAAAAGATGTCTCATCCTCCCTGAAAGACTCTTTCACAATTTGAGCACAATGAAACCTCGCAATGTCCCTTTGCAATGGCCCATGCCATCATACAAGGTAAAAGCCATTGTTGGAAAAAAAAACTGGTCATTTAGTATATCATTATATATACCATATGTTTTAGCATATGTAGTCAGTTGACCTCACTTTTGGGCACATAACACTGTGGAACCTAGACCTTACCAACAAAAGCAATCCCGGATCATAATGCTAAATAGGCTTGTACAGTAGGCAGTAGGCATTATGATTGCATCACTTCATCTATTGCTCTTCTTAACCAGATGTGCTCATCACCCCATGAGTGCCTCATCCCAGATTTATGGGATGAGTCCCATAAATCTGGACTCTTTTTCTAATGCTCCATACTCCATTCATTATGCTCCTTAGTAAATGGTTGCGTGTAAAAATTCTCTTACTTTCACTATTAAACATAGCCGTGAGTTCTGCTGATGTATTGTATGATTTTAATTTAAGTTTTCTTGCTTGAAGGTGCTAGTTCACCACTATCCACTATCCGCTGGGTTGTTCTTAATCCATTTTTAGCAGTTTCAGCAGTCTGAATAGTTGTTTTCTTTTCTTGATGCAGGGCAATAATTTGACCCTTCTGAAACAGAGTAACATCTTTTTCAGGAATGCTGGATTTGTCTTCTGATATGGCTGATTAGGAAATAAGAAGCTACTCACTGCATCAGTTGGAGTTAAATAACTTGTTGATAACTGAAGGAATCGCAGCAGTAATTATCCAAAGACTCTTATCCATTTGGTTAGTTAGATCCAGTTGGTAATTTTATTTTTTGGATTCAGGGTATATGACTACATCATTATTTACAGACAACTGCAGTAAGGCTAT
Source organism: Dinotopterus cunningtoni (assembly GCA_028565755.1). NCBI lineage: Eukaryota > Metazoa > Chordata > Actinopteri > Siluriformes > Clariidae > Dinotopterus > Dinotopterus cunningtoni. Next base: position 9,346,633 of record JAOTRS010000035.1, read on the forward strand.
TACATAGCAGGGTATTTATTCCAAGAGATACACTGTAGTGGATTAGGATTTACTCTAACAATATGTAGTAGTTTTCACACTGTTTACATTGTGACTTTCTCGAACCAAGACCTAGTATTTATAATACCTTCTGTAACTGCACTACCTTCATATTTTACAAAAGAATACGACTGTGTAATTATATCACGACTAAACAATTACTGTTTTTCCAGAACAAGTTCAAAGGTAGTTAATACCACGAGAAAAGCAGAATTATAATTAGTAAAAGACCTAGACTTTTAATAGACCTTCTCTGTTGTGAGGTAATTGATTTGGTATTTATGGCTTATAGTTCATGCTGTGTTAGTACTTCACTGTTCATCGAGAAACTTTGAAATTTAGTACTTGCAAAGGCTTTGTGGTACTCTTTATGATGCTGAATATTTTTAAAGGATGCGTTCACATTATAAGCCATGATGGACATTCATAATTACAACTGACTTTTATCTGACTTATCTAATGTGGATGCATCTGTCCTTTGAAACAGCACTCATGCACACATCAACGCATCTTTACTTGTGGCATTTGGGTTTAAACATGTCATATTTGCGTGACCACTCATTCATATCAAACAATGGATGCAATTAGCTTTAGCAAAAAATACGCCTGGGGTTTTGCTCTGGCAAGCAGTTAGTCGGCTGTAATTGTTGAGGTCCAGAAGAAGGAAGAAAGCCAGTCACCTCGTTCTAGCGGTTTTAGCAACTTTGCTAGCACTGTTCTGAAATCCTGGCGCTGCCAGTGCTGACTGATGACGTCAGTGTCCAAGGCATGCACAGAGGCAAACAGTCACATGCATTCTGATCTGACCATTCTCATTCAAGTCACATCACAACTTATCAGATATATATCCGATCTAGGTCCACATACGAAAGTGATTCAGATCCAGTGCATTCAGACAGCCATAAAAAATAAAATCTGAAAAAATCTGATTTGAGTCACTTCAGGCTTGTAATATGAACATAGCCAGAATACTTACTTTAAATTGTAGAATAGTGTGCTGCAGTGTTTTTTTCAATTTTTTTTATCTGTATTTGTTACAATTAAGTAAATTTTATTTACTTTATTTTAACATATAAACTTTACTTTCATTTGTTTGCATTCATTTGTCAATTGTCCCTTTATTTAATGCAAAATACATATGTGTGTATGATAGAAATAGAAAAGATTGCATCACAGTCTGCTTTATATTGTCCCTACAGTGCCTTGCATAAGTATTCATCCCTTGAAAATTTCCATATTATGTGTATTGCAATCTTTGTAATATACATGTACAACCCCACATAAAAAATCAACCCTTATGCTCCAAATTCTTACACAAGATGTATTTTACATTGTAATTGTATCAATACTGCTATGAAATTTATATTCATTCATGTAAAATTTCTGACCACAACCATATATATATATACAAACCAATTAACCATAACCCTAAAATCACCTGCCTAATACAAAGTCTCCTTTGTGCCACCAAAACAACTTTGACTCATTGACAAATGCATTGCACAAGACCTCTCAAGGTGTGCAGTGCTCTCTGGCATCAAGACATCTTACCCATATCCAAGCACATTCTTTGAGACCTGTAAGTTGTGAGTTGGGCCTTCATGGATCAGAAATGTTTGTCCAGCACATTCCACAGAAGCTCGATTGGATTCTAGAATCTAATCCTAGGAATCTAGGAATTTTGGAAGCCATGAACTCATTGTCATGTTCCTTAAACTATCTCTGAACAATTTGCATTGGCAGGAGGATTTTCTTGTTGAAAGAGGCTACTGAACTTAGGGATTTAGTGTTGCCAGGTCTCACAAAACAGAATCCAAATGTATACCAGGACACTGTTTTCCAAAAGAACATTGCCCAGACCCTTACACTGCTTTCACCGACCCCCTTTTTCCTATAATATTGTTTTGTTTTATTGCTTCCCAATGTAAGTTCATATGATGTAAAAGAAAATGTGATACATTAGAACAAGCATTCATTTTCCATTGCTACATGGTCCAGTTCTGACGCTAATGTTCCCACCGTGTGTGCTTTCATCAGTGAACCGGCCACTCAGACCAGTCCGCAGCTGCGCAGCCCCATATACAACAAGCTATAATGCACTGTATATTCTGACATCTTTCTATCATAGCCAACATTAACCTTTTAGCAATTTGTGCTACAGTAGCTCTTCTGTGAGTTCACACCAGAAAGGCCAGCATTCTCTCCCCACATACATCACTGAGGCTTGACCACTAAGATAATTATGACCCTGTTGAACTTCCTCGGGCCACTTTTGGTAAGTACTAACCACTGGATACTGGGAACATCACCCAAGGTCTGCTGTTTTGGAAATGCTCTGACCCAGTCGTCTAGCCATTAGATAGCTTTTGGCCTACAGTATGTCAGGGTTGCCAAGGTTCTTACTCTTGCATGTCTTCCGGCTTCCAACATATCCAGGAATTGACTGTTTACTTGCTATACTGTATATTACAGTACATATGTACTACAGATAATCAATGTTAAAGCAACCCAGTGCAAGGAAATGAAATGTTCTTTAAGCGCCAGGTCAGTCATCTGAGACTGCGTCATTTACTGAAGACAAGCCTGAAGAGTAAAGTAAACATAAGATAAAACATACTATACCTTTATTCATCACACAGTGGGGAAATATCTATAGGTCCATGGTTCTATCCATAGGTTCTAGATTTTACTTTAACTGCAACCTTAATAATCATAATATTTATTGTATGATTATGTTAGTTTGTCCAGTTAGCTTTGAGCCTAGGTAGCTATGTAGGGACTTTGTAAACAAATATCTCATTTTTAAAATGGTCAATGCAATATGTCATTTTTAAATTCTAAAACTTTCTGTTTATTTTCATATATTGATACCCATACAGAACACTTCTGCCAGACTTGTTTTCTTAGCTCATTGGGCTTCATAATGCTGTTTATCTAAGTATTTTATAAAATTATACATTTTCATTTGTAAATAATTTTGCATAATACATAATACAAGTATGTATATAGTTTATAGTACGTAGCTGCATATAATGTCATGCAATTGAGGTCATACAATCCCTACTATGTCTATTTCAGTTATTGAAAAAATGAAAGGGATAATGATAATACTTTTGCAAGATACCAATAAAATCACCACCAGAACAACAACAGAAAATATTCACCCAAACTGAACTTATTTTAAAATATCTGTCCACAACATTTACTAAACTGCAGTGTCATTGAAATTTATTACTATTATTATTATTATTATTATTATTATTATTATTATAAAATTTACATTTCTGTTCATAATTGTGAACTTTATACAAAGTAGTTAACAAAAATATACACAATTTCAAGCTTTAATGTCATAGTCACACTTGGTACTGTGGATTTTATCATTTAGTAACAGTGATTTTGCCTGTCATTGTCCTATTGCTTCTACGCTGTGTTCTCAAAAGAGTCAGTACTGATTGCCGTCTCTCTCTCTCTCTCTCTCTCTCTCTCTCTCTCAGTGATAGGCAGTTTCCGAAGTTCAGTAAGCCATTCCCTGGTGCTGGAGCTTGGAGAAACTGTCCAAATCCTGGAGAAATGTGATGGTAAAATATCATTGCTTTATTACTAATTATTCTAAAACTTATCAGCACTGAAGTGCTTTTGACTGTATGAATTACATGACCATGTGCTTTTTCTTTTTCTTTAGGCTGGTACAGAGGCTTTTCAACCAAAAGACCAACAGTAAAGGTAAAAATGGTGTCATTCGTATTTAGGATTAGACGATGCGGCTTCTCTGCCATGATTTGTGGCCTGTACGGAAAGATTTCTGTGTTGGAATTCAGTAGACCTCTTTGGTGATTGTAAATAGAAAGAGATGCAAAAATACCCAAGTAGCCTAGCAACCTGGCACTGCTTTTACAACCTGACTAAAGAATCTAGATTCAGGAATGGTTTAACATCAGCTAAACTATTATCCCATTTAACTAAACTAACACTTTCAAATGGTGTCATTTTAGGGTAACCAAGGCATTCTTGGCAATCTGGCCATATGTGCAAGACGTAAAGGCCTACTTGTCTGTAAGAGTGTGATCTTGATCTCTAGCGATCGATAGATCAGCTACATTTTTGTGACCTGCAATATCTAGGTCTCTTAAAGCCTTTTGAGCTAGCATCCAGTTTTACTCATTTAAAACTTTTAAAAAAAGTTTTCTCTTGTCTATGAAAAATGTCTGATTCAATAGTCCATCCATCCATCCATTATCTATACCCATTAACCAGATTCCACAGAGGAAACCCACCAACCACAGGAAGAACATGCAAACTCCATAGACCACATGCAAGATCTGAACCCCCAACCCTGTAAGTGCAGGATAGACAGTGCTACCCATCAAGATAGCGATTCAAAATCGATTTCCGCACCTCACTATAGACTCCTGCTTACTACAACCAACCATCTCTCTCTGAAATGGAAGTCAGAGTGAAGTGTAACTCTCTGGAATCTCCAAGAAAAGACAGAACATGACAATTAAATACAGACATTAAATGTAAATAAACAGACTGATATACACTACTCCAACTCATGTACATGTGTATGACCCTCTCTCTTTTCTCTCCTACTCTCTCCCTCCCGTATCTTTTACTCCCTCTCATCCTCATGGGATGCCCAAATAAGCTCACATTTACTCACCGAAAGAAAAAAAAAATCTTTCTCATGGTCCAAAAAAGTAGCACGAGAAAGAAACTGAGAGAGAGAGTAAAACTTTTTTTTCTGCCCTTGTAGTTGTACAGTAAATCAGCAAGCCTCTAGAGCAAAGCACTGAATATTCTTGTGTCCATGTTACATTGCTAGCGCTTGCAGATTTACCCAGAAAATAATAAATTCTTTTCTCTCTCCTCAGGGCATTTTTCCAGCCAACTATGTGCACTTAAAGAAAGCAACCGTTACCAACAGGGGGTAAGTGCACGATTGGATAATACGTTATCGCAGCATGCCTAATCAGCACTAAAAAATAGAGCAAATAAACTCCCTGTTGGATGATGACCTTCGGTTGCATGTGACATCAGGAGACTGAAAATTCAGGTTTGGTTAGATTTGAACAAGTCTGTGTGTGGTGCATTTCCAGGCAGTGTGAGACGGTGGTTCCTCTCGAGGATCCGATCATCACCGAGTGCACCAGCACACTGCAGGAATGGGGAGTGCTGTGGAAACAGCTTTATGTGGTAAAGTCTTTTGTGACTACTCTGGAACTCCCTAATAGTGTCTTGGTCCTACATGTATATGTTTGTTTGCATATGTGTGCATGTGTGTGTGTGTGTGTGTGTGTGTGTGTGTGTGTGCATGAGTGTGGGTGGTTTCAGTCTGGAGAAACCTCGGTTGTCCTGGTAACAATGAATTGTGTAATCTCTCGTTACTCAGTATAAGCAGAAAGTGAGCCTTGGGCAACGGCGCCATAAAGCAACTGCTTTTCAAGCACGATTAATGCAGTGTCCTTCTCCCTTTTCATTTATTATAATTCATAGGAAGATACATTCATAGGAGTTATGGTTAATGTCATGATACATTGCAACTTGGGGTGTAAATAAAAATGAAAGCAGCATTAATATAGAACAGACTGTCTCTTAAATATACAGTATACATGGGTACAGTATTTATTTATTTGTTTGTTTGACTGTTTGTTTGTTTTTTGATTTATCAACAGTGGTTTGCTCCAGAAGCCTGATGATGTGAACATTGCCTTACAGGGCTCCAAATTACTTCCATGTTTCTACCCCAGTTCTGAACGAACTACCCTAAAAATTCACAGAAGAAATATGTTTCTATTTTTAGAGCTGCTGCTATGCTGCCATGATCTCCAAATTATTGTTATGTTTTGTGAATGAAAAAATTCTTTTTACAAGCAGCACTACGATTTGAAATCTGATACAGATATTTGGATCACTAAAAACCCCTGATTTCAAACTTTTTAATGCCCCCCCCCCCCCCTTCTATTTCATGGTGTGTGGCTTTAAAATTAAAAAAGGCATCAGAAATAATATTACTTCAACATTTCAGCTGTTTCAGAAATCAGTAGTTAATCTTTTTCCTATGGTTTTTATAATATTTTATTCTAAGGTGGCCAAAAGTTAAAGTCAATTTTTTTGATGACATTCTTTATGCAATGGAATTGCCATACAATAATCAGTTGCTTTACAAAAAAAATTCTATGAAATACAATTTATTCTTCAAACCCACTGGATATGGCTGGACATAGACTCATAAAGACATCTGCAGTACTCGGGTGTCACTTGTTCAATTCATGCCTGCTTGATTGCTTGCTGAAGATCATAGTTTCATTTAGCCTTTTTTATAATTGTCAAAAAGTTTTCTATTGGGTTTAGGTCTGGAGATGACCCAGGCCATGGCTCTAGAACCTGAATACCATTGTCACATAGCCAGTTTTTCCCTAGTTTTCTTGTTAATCTGCACAACTCTTCAGTCAAAGCCGGAACTAATTAGAAAAATGACCTGTTTTGTTGGGCAGAGGAAATTATAATGCATGGCATACATTGTCTTAACACTTTTGGCCACCACTATATGTAAATCTTTAGTCTCAGTGTTTTTACATTAACACAGAATCCTCTGATTAAACAGAAGCACAGAGTAGAGCTCTTCCAGAAGCTGAGGCATGTGATGAACGAGCTGATGGACCTGCGGCGTCAACTGATCTTGGGTCACATGACTCAAGAGCAGAGCCGCGAGGTGAAGCGTCACATCACTCTGCGCCTGGACTGGGGCAATGAGTAAGGATTTTACCAAGCAAATCCACATTTTCACTGTTTTCTGTCAATGTAGTAAGTTTCTTAGCTTTGATATTAGGACCCTAAATGATGGCTGCGTACCTGGTAGCAAATGTCAAATCTCAGAAACACCACTCTGAAGGATGGGCAAAGGTGGAATTCCTACAATCAAGCATTTCAGAAGTTAGAACTAAAACAAGTGGAAAATTAATTACTACAATGATCCATGCTGGCTGTTAGGGCATGTCCCATGGTATACAGTTTTACCTCCAACCGTCTCAGAAGGACTTTTTAAACTTTTTAAAAACATCCTGTTTGTCTGAAAATTATGTAAGTATGCTACAAAATTTGTATACTCACATAAACCAATCAGTCATAATGTTAAGACCACATTGTATTAACACATCAACAGCGAATACCTGCAACAAGATCATGGACACCCAAGGCTCACCCATACTCATGGGGACCAAAGACCAGCCTGTCTGGGCCAATCCCACAGAAATCTAGTGTAGCACAAATCACCAAAAATGTCAGTGGGGCCCATGACAGAAATACACCAGAACACCTAGTGGACCACAGCCCAACAAGCAAAGAGCCCATGTCCATCGACTTCTAAACCAGTCTGATCGAGCATCCATGGGATGCGCCCAGCAAACAATTCCAATCCACAGAGACCCCACCCCGCAACCCACAGCACCCAAAGGATCCACTGCCTACATCCTGGTCCAAGATACAACACACCTTCAGAGATCTAGTGGAGTTATGTGCTGAGGGGCCATGCAACCCAGCGGCACAAGGGGAACCTATAAAATATCATAATGTTTTGCATTTTAATGCTATGGCTGATCCGTGTATATATCATATGTGCTAGATTTTAACTAGACTTTATCCATATTCACAACACTAAACCTATGCTAGAGATTATGATATGAGAAAAGGATTGTCTCTCCATTACTGAAAACGAAAATAAAAACTACACACTTCATTACATCCCATGTCTTTCTAAATATTGGCCATACTCCTGTAGGATTCTAATCCAGTTTTGCTTGGCAACAGTATACAGTATCTTGCAGTTCCTCCTACCTTCTTACTCCTGGCAAATAAGTGGTGACAATTTGTGTGTTATAGAACTACATGGTCTCTGAGGCAGATGGTACAGGCAGGACTAAAATTCCATCAATAAATTGTAACCCATCTTTAACATACCTCATGCAAAATGCTACATTTGCTCAAGTTCCTATTCATTCACTAGTCTGTGTTCATTTTCAGTTCTGTGGAGGTAGGAAATCTTGCAAGTATTAATATGATATTAATAACTACACCTAACTGTCTCTATGTTCATTCCCTCTCCTCTATTATAGACACCTGGGTTTAGACCTAGTACCAAGAAAGGAGTTTGAGATGGTGGATCCAGACCAGTTCAGTGTATCTGACCTCTACAAGATGGTGAGTGACGGCTAAGCTGTCTGACAGATTGTACTAGAATGAGAGCATATGTACAGCAAGCTAAATGTGCTCTGTTGGGTGTAACTGCAGGGTGGAATGACTGTGTCACTGTGTACAGTATGTGTCTGTTTACCCATTGTAATAACATTATTATTATTGCTATTATTTCCAATAATCACACTTTTTATGATAAGTGAACATACCAAGCCTGAAGCACATTTCACTATGATAGTGAAAAAGATATGCTTATGTTCTTAGAAATTGGGTTTTAAAGGAAACACATTTGAGTTCCTATTAACAGTTTTTCACCAGGTAAAAGAGAGCTCCATATTGTGTCTGAAACTCTCTCTTTCGTCACCTATGGTCAAGAGCTGTGGGTCATGACAAAACAAACAAGGAGTAGAGGTGGTGGAAATGAGGTTCCTTATTAGTTCCCCTTGGTCATCTCCTAGAATTCTATCATGCACATATGAAATGGACCCTGGGGAAATACAAGATCCATACTTCCTTTATAATTGGCTTGGTAAGGTATGGGGATTATCCAGGAGGAGTTGGAATTTGTGGTTGTGGAAAAGGAAGGAAGGAATATCATTGAATTACAGTCGACCCCTGCAAAGTTGCGGTTCAGAGTTTGCAGCCTTAGTCATTCGCAGATATTTTTTTTAGAACCCACCTAATAATTGTTTGTGGAAACCCCCCACAAATTCGCAGAACCACAAATATCCTCCACATTTTTTTTTTTGCCAATATTTTTTTTTTTTGCTATTTTAATACTAAACTATTAAGAACAGTATAATTTACTAATTTTGAAACATAAATATTAATGTTAATTTAGCTATATAATACTGAGAGAACACAAAGCAACCGTAAATAAAAACGTGGCTTGGGATAGTGTATTATTACTGTATTTACCCTACTTATACCAAAGGAAACGACAGCATGAACTGTATATAAATTAGAGTACATATTTTAGAACGTTTCCCACTGCGGGATGAATAAATGTATATCTTATCTTATATGGGGGAACATCGGTATTTAGCATTCTAGCACGGCGGGAAACATACAGTAGCAGCACAGTGCTGTAAAGTATACGGGTTTATCTTTACATTCTTTTTTTAGGGGTAATGTGCAGTATTAAGCTGGGCTTGAAATGAAATAAAAGCATTTTGTGAGCATATTTGGGAGCATATTTAGGATTTAAACTAGTCGGGGTGGACTTGTATTAAATCTGCAAAAGTACTCCCAAAAAGAAAGATTTTAATCTATATACACGTTTTATACATTGATTTCTGTTTATATTTGTACCTGCTCATTCCAGAAACATGGGCATTAACATGGAGTTGCTCTCTTGGTTTTATCATAACATCCACTGTTTTGGTGCGGCTATATGCATACTGTACTGATTTGGCACAGTTCCATATAAATTTAAGCATTTGGCAGATGCTCTTATTCAGAGCGATTTACAAAAGTGGTGTGAAGTTTTCATCATTAAATGTCCTTTCACTGGTTCACTAGGTTACTGAATAGAAGCACCATCAGTCAAACTCTTTTAGGAAGGACTAGGTCTATGCAGATAGGTCTATGCAGTATGCCTTGCTGCTGCAACCCTATCCTACTTATCTTGGGACCAGGACTATGAGTGCACTGGGTTGTTCAACCCCAGAGACTGGGTATAGTGCATTGAGCAGGAACCTGTCCTAGACCTTCCGCATGACATGTGAGGAGTCCACCTGTGAACCATCAGTATTATTATACAGTAATGTTCAAAATTTAGCACTGTGGAAATAAAAGGTACACAGGCAACAGGAAAGAAGAACAGCCTGAAGAAGACTGTCAAGCAAAGCTAATTCAAAAGCTTGGGAGCGCTTCACAAGGAGTGGAGTGAGGCTGCAGTCAGTGCATCAGGTGCCACCACACACAAATCCCATGTCCATGCACATACATGTGTCCAAAGTCAAGGCACCAGGAGATTTTACATAACCCCATGCTTTCATCGCTGACAAGCTTTATGGTAATGCTGATTTCCTTTTCCAGCAGGACTTAGCTCCTGCCCACAGTACCAAAATTACCACTAACTGGTTTGTTAACCATGAATTTATCTTTCTTGATTGGCCAGCCAACTCGCCTTACCTGAACCTCATTAGAAATCTTTGAGTTATTGTCAAGAAGAAGATGTGAAATAGTGATAGGAAGTTCAAATCATTTTAGTGACTCGGTTCTTTGAATCTCGTTCATCAAAATGAACGAATCTTTTTTTGAGTCATTTCGTTCATTTCGTTCTTTTGATAAGAAATAAATTAAAATGTTGCGTTTTCAATAAAAAGACCCCCAATACGTCTACATACACAAATTTTGCCTATAGTTCCAGTTATTAAAATATTACAATGCCACTAAGGACATATTATAATAAACAGAATGAGTAGCTCACCTCTCATATCTTCCAATCTGAGTCGTTCGTTCTTTTAAATCTATTGCACCGCATATAATCCATAATGATCAAAATGAAAAAAGGCCTGAAATATTTCACTTTACAGGTAAAGAATCTAGAATATATAAGATGAACTGTATATCTTTTGACCATATCACACAATGATATTCACACAATGTTTTTTCTGTCTTTTTTCCTCAGCATGCCTCCAACAGACATTGTGGTCAATCAAGTACAGCACAGGTATAAACTCATACTAATGTTACTGTACAGTACATTATTCATGCCATTATGCCAATATTAGATCGTTTTTAATAATGTTTTTAGGGCCAGCGTCATGGAGATGGCTACCGGATACCAATTGCTCACCATCTTTTTCTCAACCTAAAAAACTTCACATATAACAGCATCAACGAAGACGTGGAGGTGTTTTTTAGTCTCTTCGATGCCCGTGAAAACAAATACATCAGGTTAGATTCATGCACAAGCACAGTGAAAACTAGCCAGACAAGATCAAGTGGATCTAAATTCCAAATGCCTTCAGTATTAGCATTTGTGATTATTACTATTATGAATTGTATAAAAATGGCATGAAACATTTAGAATCGTGGCTACAGTTTGTTTGGAGGTAGTAACATATTGATTTGACTCACTGAGCAAGATACTGCTCAGCTAAATGACTCAGAGGAAATAGCTTTGCTAAACACCTGACTGATGGGCCGTGAAGTTTAGTGAGTGTATAAATAACAGCATTATCCATAAATATCCCTGTTCAAATAACCGTGCGACATATGGTATGAAAAGGAATTTCATTAATTAATGACAGTTTTTTTAGGCTGCACTATGTATTATTAATTAGATGCTAAATTTACTGAAATGCACAAGTGTCGATTTACTGTGCAAGTTACTATGCAGTGCCAAAATAATTACTTAAAAGCTAATGATAATATGTGCTATAAAACAAAAGTCAATACAAATCTGCAGCCAAAATCACGAATGTACGTATTGGATATATTGGGTGAAGATTAATCTATAAAATTATGCATAATTAGCGGGATGACTGATTTGAGTGACAGCTGCAATGCTGTTGGGTATGGATGATGCCGTTTAATCAAATGTAAAGTACTGTTAGCATATAAATTATTCTTATCCACCATACACCTAAAGCTAAATTAGCTAGCTTGTGGTATTTGAGGTAAGTAGGCACATTTACCCATCGTGGATTAACCGGGATGTAGACGAGTAAACTCCTGCCATGATGGAAACAACAGCAAGTTAGATTTTAATCCTTAACTGCCAACTTTGTTAGATGATGGAAGTGCAAGTTATAATTTTGTATTAAAAAAAAAAAAAAGGTTGACTAGTTGTGACTTTGGAGATGTGAACTTGAGATTAATTATAAATCTTTTGCAGCTCTCAAGTTTCCTCTATGCTTATTAAGAATATTCGTTATTTTCAGTGAAAGGTTTCTGGTAAAGCTGAACAAAAATGGAGGGCCACAGAATCCTGAGAAAGTGGATAGACTCTGTACTCTTTTCATGGTAAGACAGCATCTCGCTGGTCGTGTTTGTATGCATGTATGAAATGTATGGATTATTTTGCAGACTCAAATCTTTTGTGCATTGATATGTTACATTTATTCATTTTGTGTATTTTTCTTCTAGGATTTGAGCACAAAGGATCTCAAAAAAGACCTCTATATTGTTGCACATGTCATTAGGACTGGTAAGCTCTTGACAAATATGATATTTCATTTGATTTCAGAACTCCCAGTTTAGTCAGACACTTTATGTATTTGGAACATTTTTTTAGACAAATGTGGTTTTATTGGCTTTGTACTCCAATACATCTGATTATAGCTAAATCACTGACAATGATTTAAGTCCAGAATGACAGATGTAATTTGATACTGTTTGCATTACATTGAGTTGTCACATATGGCTCTAATCAGCATTAAGTTACTGTACATAGTGAGAGGTTAATACTGAAAGGAATTATGCTTGCAGGCTAAATAAAACAGAAGCGTGTCTCAGTTATGTGTGATTTTGAACATAGCTTATGCCCTGTTTTTCTTGCTTGATTACCTGTTCAAGTGAAGAACAATATTAAGTCTAGCGCCATGCTGCAATTATATAT
>JAOTRS010000035.1:9361226-9375684 GCA_028565755.1 Dinotopterus cunningtoni
TATATCCTTTATTCTTCAAAGCCTGCTGTATCCGGCTGGGCAAAGAGTCAAAAAGACATCTGCAGTACCCTGGTGTGGCTTGCTCAATCCATGCGCACTTGATTGGTTCCTGAATATCTTGTAGAGAAATTAGCCAAAGAAGTTCACAGTTCACTTGTGAATTCCCGAGTTTTAGCCATTTTTATGCAGGCAGACACTCCAGCTTCAGAAAAGTCCTGGCATATATTTGTTCCATCCATTAACTAAACCAGCTGATTCTAATTAGCACAACTTTTCAGCCACATAGGCTCAAAATAATTAGTAACATCTTTTTTTGTGCACAGGGAGAACTATAATAAATATCATGTGTTGTTTTAGTACTTTTGGCCAACACTGTATACAGTCTGATGCAATCACAACAGTTTATCATGAAAAGAATGCATTTATTGGATCAAGATGCACATCAGATACTGCCAAATAATCAAAGGTAAAGCCAAATTGTTAAATTACCTAGACTTTGCAATGATGAATATGATAATAGAATTTTATTAGATGTTTGTTTGAATGCAATAATATAATAAAACTTAATGACAACAAAACTCAAAATGAATACTGTAGCCTAAGGAAATAACAGAAGGAAAATATCTCAGAAAGGCACTGAACATATAGGAGAGATCTTCCTTTCTCCTACATACTGTAAGATCAGAAGAGCCAGAGATACTGTAACAGTAGGAGGTGGTAATACAGGCATGGAACACATATTCCAGAGACTGTCTAATACTACGTTCTGAGGAGCAAAACTCATGGCAACACCTGCCATGTTGCATGACTTGTCTAACCCAGAAGAACACATGGTGAGAGAGAACCTCAGCTGTCTCTGATGATTATACTGTGAAGGCCTAGGAGTAGAATAAAACAGCAAGCTCAGAAAAACACACACAATATGAAAAAAACTTAAAGACCGGAACCAAACAGCTGTATAAAACTATTTAATAGTGAGGCTAATTTAAAGGGGAAAAAGGCTTCAGTTTGCTAAGCAAATTGGTTGCTTCAGTTGGTCAGGTCTGGCCTCAGCAATAATATATGAAAATAAAATGAAGGCATCTGATGACCTGAATGTACTGAATGACCAGGGTATCTCATCAATGGATTGTGCCACAGATGGCCCAGACATATTTCAGAATGAAAATGCTAATATTAATTAGGCAGATGAGATGTAAAATCCCCAAAGCCTTTTTAGAAGAGTGGAGGATACTACAACTGCAAAGGAAGACTAAATCTAGTATGTAGTGTTCAACACACACATGGGTTTGATTACCAGGTGTCCACTTACTTTTGGCAATATGGTTTTACATTACACAAACTGTATTGCCTTATTGAAATATAGCTTTTAAAATACCCAATTTACACTGTAGAAGATGTGTATGACCTGATTATGTGCATCATGCTTGACTGGTTTGTTGTTTTACAGGTTTGGATGAGCACATTCATCATACTGTAGCACAGCACTGTTGATTACACTATAAAACACAGATTGCATGTAAAGGCTGTGAAATGTAGCTTTCTTAAAACCAGTCTATAAAAATAAAAAAAAATCTTAAATGACAGGCTGTGAAAGGTGAGCTCTTGGTTGTGGTGCTTCACATATGAAGTGTAGATGTTTTGAGGAACCTGACAGGATCTTGTAGGGAAGTAATTATTGCAGATAAGGATAAATTCAGCTTCTCATTTCCCCCAAATTAATCATTCGTGCAATAGCCTGATTAGTGTTTTATTATAAGTATACTACATGGACATGGCATATGTCAGAAATGCAATTATTCACTGAACGAATTTGAATATGGTCTCTCTCTGAATAAGCCTGAGCCACCACAGAAAAGAAGCCACATCAGCTTTTCTTTGTGAGACAGCCTGTTTTTCTTCTTCTTCTTCTTCTTCTTCTGTGGCATTCTCATTTATGTTTCAAGATACCCAACCAATTGGCCAGCTAGATGAGATGGTTCAGGGACAGGAAGACATCTTGACAGCTCAGCCTGCACCTCTTTTTAAAAGCCACAATAGAAGGTGGTAATGAGGGCATGTGCTATCTACCCACATTTGGCAGCTAAGAAAAAAAAAAAAAAAAACACTTAACCTGTCAGTGATCTACTATACTATAAGACTTAAAGCAAATTCATGTGTAATGTAATGCACTTTATCTAATACTAAATCTGTTCTATTTAATGTAAATAAAAGATATCTGATAATGGCTATCTTTAATAGACTTTGATTGAACTAGAGCATGATACAGCTTTACTGTAAATGAGGTTAGTCCTCTAGGTTATGGTAATATACCATGCCTGGCCAAAATAGTGCCTGTAAGAGCATTTGATTGGATGATTAGTGCAATAATTAATATGTTAAACCTGGCAACAATCCTTTTAACGCTAACTGATGCTGTTAATAGCTTTTCATTTCTTAAAAAAAATGTCAGAAGATGTATCTCTTGGTTGTGGAAAAGATGTTACTGTGCTTCAGAAGGGTCAAATAACCTGCATCAAGGAGATTGTGGGACATTAATGGAATTTGGCCAAGAACTGTCCAACACATTATTAAAAAATGAAAAGAATAGTGGTGAAGCGTCAACATCACAAGAGAAAAAAAATCAGAAATGACTGTTATCAGCAATCAGTTGGTGACATTGCATTATAAAAAATTGACACGGGAAATCACAAGTATGTTTAACAGTGAAAGTAAAAGCATCTCCATATGCACAAAAACTCAAACGATTGGAATCAAACAGCTGTTTGGCTATACGTATGTTGTTGAGGCTAATTGAAAAAAAAAAAGGCTTCAATTTGCTAGAGAGCATAAAGATTGGACTTTGAAGCAATAGAAAAGGGTAATACGGTGTGATGAGTGCAGATTTAGACCTTTTTCCATAGCAATGGAGCGTCAGGCTAAGAAGGGAAGAGCATGAAGCAATGCACCCCTCATGCATGATCAGTGTTATGAATGATCTGGGGGTGCTTCAGTTGGTCAGATCTAGGCTCGGTAATGTTATGTGACAACATAAAGTTAGATGATGACCTGAATGTACTAAATGATCAGGTTATTAAATATACAGATTGTATTAAAAATGGGCATATTCCAGGACGATAATGTCAAGATTCATTCACGTGTGAAAGAGTAGCTCTGGTAGAGCCAGGCAGTGTACATTAGCTCTCTAATTCTGAAAAGCCTTGTCTAGAAGTCAATATAGTCAATGGAATAATTGGAATCTTTTACCCAAACCAAACAATTGATCTGATATCTGATGAAACGTCATTGATCTGATATCTAGGCATTTTCCTAAAAAAAAAAAAAAAAAATTAAAGATGCTTTAAAATGGCAGATAAAATTGAGGAATGTGTAAAAGGCATTAAACACTGGATCATAAGTAAATGAATCCCGCTCTTACTTGATTCTGACAGGAGAGATGTATTGCTACTTTATGAAGAAGACACTGAATTAAAACTAAAAATATTTTGACCGGTGGGGGGTGAAGAAAAACATGAAATACAATACACACATTTCCATTAGCGACATAATACACCACTCTGAAAAGCATGACTTCCATTTCCATTGCCCTTTTGTTGCTTTCTCTTTAATCAGCAAGGGATTTTCGAAACAGTTAAATGCTTAATGTGTGTAAATGTGATTGTAATCTGCGGTTAAAAGCAATCTGTGCAGATGCATTGCGTTTCAGTATGAAATACAATACACAAAATGTATCGCTTTTCATTAGTGACATACATTAACATACAGTACATATGCTTACACAATAGAATGCAAAACCTTAGGGTTGCCCTTAAGTCACTTAATCTCTCGGGCTGTTGCTTTTTTAAATATGTAAATGCTTTTATCAGACGTGAATGTATTTTCCAGGTGGATTGAATTTCACTTTTATAATTGTGTTGGAGTAGTGTCATCCTGAGATGCAATTATTTTCCAGTCTCAGCCATTACCAGTGATTTTGAGCATGGTTGTAATTGGAAATAGGAACAATAGCCTAAAAAAAAGAATCCTTTTTACTACAAAAAACATCAACTTTTTAGTGTTGATGTTGCTGTCCATATAATGAAGCATTATATATGCTTCATTGGCCATTGGTTTCCTTATTGGTCTTTTGAGATAAACATTTTTAGAAAAATTAATAGAATTACTTAAAGCTAACAGCAGATCATAGGACCTATGTGATCAATCTTCCTAGACTTGGCTTCAAATGGCACAACAGATCATCATTTGCCCTACCATCAGGAGATTGCAGGATTAAATCTTGACAATGGCGAAGGGAGCCAAGGGTCTCTGGGTGAAATGTATTGCAAACACTCTCTCCCCTGTCAGTTACAGTGACACTAACCGTCATGGTCATCTGTGACCTAATGCATGCAGAAGAGGGCAGATAGGGCTTTCTTCAGAATCTTACACTACCCTTTGTTGGAGAATAAGCAGCAGGTCAGAAAGGTGCTCTGGCTGGCTTCACATATCTTCGAGGAAGTATGGTTGGTAGCTGCCATATGGGAGAGCTGGCTTATGGAGGAGAACTGACTTGTGGGTGGAAACTGGCAGATGAACAAATTGGGGAGAACATGGGGAGAACATTTTAGACCTACTTCTACCAGTAGGAAGGATCAGCATTTATCAACAATTAACACCATCATTCTTTATTCAAGTCTTTTTTTTTAGAAAGAAACTTGCACATGAACAAATCAGCCATTATATCAGCATCAGATGATGATAAACCATAACATTTCACAAGCCAAGTAGAATTACACCCTCTGGGGATGTATTAGGGTGTCTGTTGCCAGGACATTGGTGGCGGATCTTTTGGGTATTGTGGGTTGAGGGTTGGTGCCTCCTTGGATCAGACTAAGGGTAGTCAATCCGATTGGGATCTATTGAGTTTGGAGGCTGGGACAGTGGCCTTGAGCTCTTTGCCCGCTGAGCCCCATGTATAATTTGCTGTGGTGCTTTGAATGTTCTTTTGCCTTTCTGGATGTTTCTATGTCTTTATATCATGGCCAGCATTGCCAGCACTGACTTTTTTAGCAAGTTGTGCCACATTGGTTTTCTATGGGACAGACTGGCCTTTGCTCTCCACAGATATAAATGGGGCGTGGGTGCCCATGATCCTGTCACCAACTTATTGGTATATAATTGATAATCAGTGTTAGTGTGTTAATGTTATGTAGTGTTAATATTTATTGTGGTATAAGGTATTGTGGTATAAGTGATGTGTAATGGATTCTGACTAAGCTTATCTTGGTTGTAAGCTTATCTAGAATTGTATCTCTTTTGAACTATTGTTGTAATCATAAAAGATTGGACTATGATTCTTATTCACAATTCCAATGATCTATTAAACCCACTAAGTACTTTTTGCTTTTTTCATCTTTTTTAACTGTATTCCCATTGTATTTTCACTATACAGTGTCAACCAGAAGATACTACTGTGAGATAGTGTCCATTGTTAAAAGTGTCAATTGTACATGTGTATACAGGACACGTATAATTGCATTGCATTTATTTAGATATTTTTTAACGTTCAAGTTTAATCAAACTTTAAAATGATTTAAACAATTATTGTTTGATAATGGTTTACACATCTAATCTAGACATTGAGATTCTTTCTTATAGTACTTAACTCTGATAAATAATCTTCATGCCATTCTTTGATACATCTATGTGTTCATTAATGAATAATGTCCTTTATCTATACACCACTTGAAAGGTGATTCTTAAACATTTTTCATGGCTGTAAGTCTTCTTGTCATTGACTACTCTGTTCTTTTGCTAGGCTATGTGTTTCTAATCAGCTCACCAATAAGGTGGTCTTCTTATCGGAACAAGAAACAATGTTTTTTTCAAAAGGTTTTTATTCTTGAAAGTTTTGTAGAAATGAGCGATTAAAGATTCCACATACAATTTGATTTTCTCTCAATTAAAAGACTCTTAGGGGCAGTGGTGGCTCAGGTGGTTAAGGTTCTGGGTTGGTGATCAGGGGGTTGGGGGGTCGAGTCCCTTGGGGAAGTCTCTTAACCCAGTGTCCATACAAAATCACTCTGCCTTTGCAAGTTCTAAAGCCTGGATGAGAATGAAGGGGGGTTGGATGTCAGGCCAGCATCCCGGCCTTGTAAAAACCACCGTTGCTCCAGAAAAGTAAAAACCCATTGGCAGATGTGCTCAACAGTATGTAAGGAACAAAAAATAAAAAACTAATAGGTTGGTGAAGAGTCCAATTGAATAAAAATTGTCTGTATGATATATTGACATGTAACTCTATCATCTATATTTTAGTGCGATATTACCAATTATGATTACTAGTATCATTTGAATGTATCAATATTATTATTATTGTATCACTCTATGTACTATGCCTGTTATAATGTTTAATCAGACAGATATTATTAAATTTATCTAACCTATGCAGCTTTGCTAAATTAATGGTAATTGATTGACCTTAGAATAGTCTCCTTAATGGAATTGTCTTCTGTTTGGTTTTCTAAACCTTACACCGTCCCTTTCTTGTGCATGCAGTAGTGGTGTACCAGATTACAGCTGGCTGAGACAAAACTCAGCATGCATAAACTGCTAATTATGTATAAAAAGGTCCATTATCTCTGCTGGTATCACCATATAAGCTTTTGAAACAAACTGTTAAATCATTTAAAAAGAAAAAGTACTGTAGTACAGAGCAAAAAAACAAAAACACATTATGCAGTGTTTCAAATCCTGAACATTCACTTAGTGCCAAGACTCCCTGCTTTAGATCTATTATATGTCATGTTTCATTGTGATTGATCTGTTCTGTTTGTAAAGGTCGTATGTTGCTTAATGACTCAAAGAAGGGCCCCCCACATGTACAGTACAGAAGACCATATGGCT
The DNA here is from genome assembly GCA_028565755.1 of Dinotopterus cunningtoni. Lineage (NCBI taxonomy): Eukaryota > Metazoa > Chordata > Actinopteri > Siluriformes > Clariidae > Dinotopterus > Dinotopterus cunningtoni. The sequence goes on from JAOTRS010000035.1 coordinate 9,368,112, forward strand.
GTGCTGCTTTGGCCATGAGTGATGTCTTCAGCTCCATCACAGACCCAAAAGAAGAAAAGGACTTTGTGTTAAAAATCTACACGTGAGTGTGTCCAAGTGTTTGCACATGCAAGTCTGTTTTGTTCTGATAGGAACTGTGCTCATATGTTCAATATTTATTTTTATTTTGTAGCTGTAACAATGAAAGTGAGTGGTATCAGATCCACGAGAACATCATCCGAAAGTCCAGCACAAAATACTCAGCCCCAAGCACCAATTATGGTAATTTGTGGGGAACATTTATGGCAGATGCCATTTACTGAAGATGTGTTGCCCCATAGCAAACTCAAATACATAGATTGAAAAAATCTCTCTTTTTGCATTTTTTTTTATTCTTAGGTCTAATAGTATCTCTGCAGCTCTTCCGTGGTGATCTAGATGCCTTGCGAAGAGAAAATCAAACGCTCTTCAATGGGGCTGTGACTCTTACACGTAAACTTGGATTTCCTGATATCATTATGCCAGGTAGGAGTGGCAGATGGATGGATATATGTGTGTGTGTTTGCCATTTTTGAGTAAATACATAATATGCAGTTTTTTTTCTTTTTAAAGAGTTTGTTAAGGAAGTTTTACTTTAATCTTTAGTTATAATTTACATTAAACCTTTTAATTTTCCGTAAAATCTAGAAATTTCAAAAGATCTGCTTTTAAAGGTAAATGTTACCCCATGCCAGTTAAAAATGTACATTTGATAATTGCTGTAGACCACTGGAAAAACACACTTTTATTTAAAGTGATGTGTGTAATGTTGTTCAAATATCTTTGCTTTAAAAACTTTAGTTTGGTACGGGGATTTATGCAAAGGAGATGTATGGAAAACTATAACATTCTCAAATACATATTTGCATTTTTGTGCTTTTATATACTGCAAGTTTGACTTCCAATATATATTTATGCACAGCAGACTATGATTTTTCTGATCAGCACAGCATTCCTTTCTATTTCTATATTTCATTTGACAAGAGCTTAAGCCACATGCATACAGTAGAGACAAGTTTTGACATCAAAGATTCAAGATGGAAATTAGTAAAGTGTAAGATTTACAATTTATACACAGTTAATCCTTGTATGTTGCAAAATCCGTAGTGACAGTAAGCCAAATAACAAAAAGTGAAGCTATTAGTGCCAAACCAGCTTGCTCTTTTATTGTTTTAATGACAAGAACAGGTGGCATTATTAAAGCTAGTAAACCTACTACCACCTTTTTTTGCTTAGTGTCTTTCTGTATGGCAGAATTCTCTGCCTAACTTATTAATACAAAGAAATATTTTATAAATATTATATTTTGTAAGGTTGAGCATCTTATGCCTTAATTACGCTAAGTTGTACTTCATTCGTCGTCAGCCAAATACACTCCCTGTTCAGTAATCTCAGAGTGAATCAGAGATGAGAAATTGAAAAAGTAGATCGAATCAAGATTAAGTTTTGTTCTAAAATGACTCATTAAAATTCACTTATATCACGTCAGCGCTGTTATTTCAGATGTAAAAATATTAACTAATACCAATAAAAGTATTCAGTTTAGCTTTATTGATTAATATCTATTAGTGCATGTGTTTGTTTACATTGAGCAAGTAGCTTATTAATAGCTTATTTAAAGTAGATTATTAAATCCGCCACATAACTTCTTATCACATCGCTTTTATTCAACATTTCGATTCCATATGTGGTGCAGGTTACATTAAAGGCAGATATGTAAGTACTGCAACAGTTTCATTAAATTCTGGTCAGTGGTCGATTTAAGACGCAACCACAGTTGGACGCATGTGCAGTACTGTATGCTCTCAAAACTTCTGGCACATAGCTCCTCATAACTTCCCTTCTACTCAATATGCTGATTTCAGTATGGTGCAGGTTTAACTTCAGTCAAATACTGAAGGACTGCCAAGGTATCATTAAATTCTGTTTAGCTTGTTTTGCATGATGCTGTAATTAAATCTGGCTGGACAGACATTTAAACATTTTTTCTGAGACTGGTTTGGGTCCTCCAATGTCTGAAATTTTAAAGATATCATTGAAAGAGAGCATTCAGACCAATGAACAGTCAAAACCTTTCATTTATTTATACAGACAAGTTGATATGTTGAGTTTATTAAGTATGTAATTAAACAAAAATAAACAATCAGTTGATTCATTCTTTAAATCTTATTTGATTATTATTATTTGTTATTGAATTCCCTCACTTTTATACAGTACACTGTACATGTCTAGATCAAACTAAAAAAACAGAAAGGCCATTATCATTATTATTATTGTTGTTGTTTATTTGTTTGCTTGTTCATTCATTTTTCACTATAGGAAGCGTTTCATTATTAAATCTATATGTGTGTATGTGTTTGCGTGTACGAATGCAGGTGACAGCCGAAATGATATATATCTGACCCTTGAGCGTGGCGACTTTGAGAGAGGGGGCAAAAGCGTGCAGAAGAACATAGAGGTGACTGTGTACGTGCTGTATGCAGATGGAGAAATACTAAAAGTAAGTCTTACATCAACATGCATGATTTAACCTTTTAAAAACTCTCATATTGTAACACAGTAATCACTGGAGCTGTTGTGTATTTGTATTGGTCTAATTAGTATAGCTGTGATTGACACATTTGATAATAATTACATGTGACAGACATTTTGTCACATTATGAAATGCTGTTAATAATGTGCGACAATAGAAAGTAAACTGCTCACTCTCTCTTTCTCTCTTTTTCCCCCTCTCAATATCTTTTGTTTCACATATTAAAATCTTTCACATACTGTAAGTTATAATTTGCATCTACATTGGTGCACAATAAAAAGAATTAAACTTTGAAATATAGAATATTCAAGGCTGTAATGTTGTGCAGGCACTGTTATTATAGCTAACAAATAATTTAAAGTGTTAGCTATAAGAGACAATTTAGACAATTTCTGCAACATCTAATCTAGCTGTTTCTCAGTAACATGCCATGCGAGTCTATACTATAAGGGTCCACATAAACTGAATGTGATAGAGCTAGGGATGATGTGATATTCAGTACAGTAAGTCACCTAAGTATGAATGAGTTCCATTCTGAGAGTTCATTTGTAAGTCCTTTTGTTTATATAGTTAGTCCAACTACCATCGTCTAGGTACTGGGATACTAATACAATTGGCTATACACAGTATATTACAGTACAGTGTAAGTGTCAATCACAGTACAGTACAATCGTGCTGATGGTTGAACAATTCATGTTAGTGCTGTAGGGGACATTCTGTATTGAATATTATTGAATATTGAATTGTATTGAATATTACATCATCTATCATCCATTATATATCACATTCAGGTTACGTGGATTCTAATGGTATAATACATGACACGTTACTGAGAATCAGCTCAATGGTTAGTTAAGGACAAAGTATAGATGTTAGATGCTGCAGAAACTGTCTACATTTAAAAAGTCTAACACTTGACTTTGACTTGACTTAAAAGAATGAGCAATGTCTGCCATCTTTTCACCTTGTGCCATTCTCTCAATTAGTTTCACTTTTGTCTCCATCGTTATTGCTTGGCGCTTCCTAGCAGTACCAGCTTCATCACCATTGCTTTTACGGGTGCTTATTCTAAACGCAAACAACCATAATCTGTACTGTACTGTCCAGATTAAATAAAAAATAAAAAGGACAAGTCTGCTATAGAGCAGAAGTTCCGAACTAATTTTTGTGCGAACAATACCAAATGGACATAATGAATTTTCTGCAACCCCAAGCTTTGACCACCCTATATTCTATTTATAACATTTCATGCAAGTACCATATAATATACAGTATAGCCGTAACAGTAATGTGCTTTTGTGCTTGTTGAGCATCTTATTCCAGATTTAATCCCCCTTTGCTGTTTTAATAACATCCACTCTTCTGGGAAGGCATTCCACTAGATTTTGGAGCATGGCTAAGGGGATTTGTGCTCATTCAGCTACAATAGCATTGGTGAGGTCCATTAGCTCTGATATCAGATGAGAAAGCCTGGGGCACAGACATGTTACTGTAAAATTTTTAGCGATTTTTTGCACAGTGATTTTAAATAGTCTGACATGCTCTGTTTCTTTTTAAGATATTCCATTTTTGTCTCAAATCTTAAACTGACAGTCTGACAGTCTAGTCATGACAGTCACCTGTCTGATTAATGATGGATTTTAGATAGTTAGTTAACTTTGTGGTGTGGAAATCAAACTATGCAGAAAGGCTGGTTGTATTATTTATTAATGTGACATTACCCATTCATTCCAACTGTGAGGGGCGTGGAAGTCAAACCAGGACTTGTGATGACATTTCTCGTGAATGAAGTTATAAAACCAATTGAAATTTACAGAAGGCTTCAAGTACAGTACAATGATGAGTTTCTACGCCACACTAAAACAATGGAATGGTACAAATGTTTTAAAGAAAGCTGTATGTCCATGAATGAAGATCCCAGCCGAGGTGGCTTGGAGCCCACTGCAGTTATTTCCATGAACATTCAGCGAGTAGAATGCCTGATTCTTCAAAATCGACGGATAAATTGTTGCCAACTTGCGGAAGAGACACATCTGTCTGTGGAAACTGCACACACAATCATTCACAACCACCACTTGCACATTACAGGAACACTGCTGGAGTTATTGCCACATCCCTTGTAACTGCATTTCGAGTGATTTCCACATGTTTGAGCCATTAAAGGAGTTCCTGGGAGGCCAGCGTTTCAGACATGAATGCTGTCTTGTCATGCCACTGGCGTAATGATAAAACTTCAACTTTTTTACCTTGATGGTATCAAAGCACAAGTGAAAGTGGGATAAGTAAGTTAGTGTAGCAGGGGATTATAGAGAGAAAGAAAGAAATTAATTGTGTCCAGTGTGTTAAAAGTATTTAATTTTAAGCTCCTTTGAAATATATTTCAGGAAGTTTTAGTTTTATATATATAATCTGTTTGTCACCCTTTCTCTCAGGATTGCATTAGTGTGGGCTGTGGAGAGCCGAATGTTAGTGAGCATTGCTCCTTTGTCCTGTATCACAATAACAGTCCTCGCTGGAGTGAAAGCCTGAAACTGGCCATTCCTATTGAGCGCTTCCGTGGCTCGCACCTACGCTTCGAGTTCAGACATTGCTCTAGTACGTATTGCCAATTTACTACATCACACGTGCTACACATACTTACAATTAAAAATTTGTGGCAATTAAATATTCTCTGCAATATGATATACTGTAAAACCTGTACACTATACATTGTGCAGACAGTTCCACAGCTTCCACAGGCAGTTATTACAAAATGGGTTTATGCAACAAAGAATATAGTCAAAAGCAATGTCTATGAGTAAAGCTTTTTTCCTCTATTACACTGCACTGCACATTCCTTTCAAATCTTAATTTAATCAGAACACCTGTATGGTTATTGTATCATATTTCACATTGAATGACATCATTGTGTCAGGTATGTATAATTTTTTATGCTTTTCTTGCCTTTAGCTAAAGATAAAGGAGAGAAAAAGTTGTTTGGTTTCTCTTTTACTCCACTAATGAGGGAGGATGGAACAACCTTAGGGGATGAGTGCCATGAGCTTTATGTGTATAAGGTATGCACACACACACACGCGCACACACACCTTTGTCTTATTATAATTGTGAATATCTTCCAACGACAATTATTAAAACAGTTAATGTTAGCTAAAACTAAATTGCACTAGTTCAGTAAAATGATAAAAACAAATCTGTGATTTTTACACATGAATTATTAGAATGACTTAAATGCATTAAACACCGTACTAAATTAATTCATGCAAATATCTGGCCCACAGTCTTTCTTTTACTTACTCTACTCGCTTAAATACTGGGTTAAACATATTAAGTAAAAAAAGAAGATTGCATATCAATAAGGTTTTTTGTTTTTTACTCATTTGCATATGTGTTTGCAGAACATTAAACTGATTGAATTTTGAGCATAATGGATGAGCTGTTTTTAGTACTTCTTGTTTTGTGTTGTTTTTAAGGCCTGAAGCTATTGTATTATGAAACTTTTTAAATAATCACGTGTTTCTGTAATGTTTCCTTGGTTCACCCTTTTTGTGTTTCTCAGTTAGATGTACAGTATGGATGTGTGCAAGAACATTAATGAAGTATTCTTGCTGGATTTTGCCAGTTCAGTCTTTAAGAAGACTTATATTCAGTGCATCTAGAAAAATAGGAAAATTGTGAAAAGGTTAATTTTATTACATTTAAAATTTTAAACTCTCATATAATATAAATTTCATTGCATGTAAAGTGAAAAGGTATACAAGTAACGGGGTGACTGGAACCTTAAGGAAGCAAAGCTGATACAAGATCTTCAGCAAGCTTCCCAAGGAGTAGAGTGAGGCTACAGTCAGTGCCTCAAGAGCCACCATTTAAAGCACTTTACAAGCTTTATCAAGATGCCGGTTACCTTTTCCCCCAGTCAGCTGCCTACCATGTCAAAACTACCACAAACTGGTTTGCTGACCATGATATTACTGTTGCTCAGTTGACCAGCTAGGTCACCTGACATGAAGCCCATTTAGAATCTATGGGGTATTGTCAAGAGGAACATGAGCCAACAGTAAAGATATATTGCTATAAAAGCAACCTGGTCTTCCATAATGCCTCAGCAGTGCCACAGGCTGATCCCCTCCATGCCATGCTATATTGATGCAAAAATTAGTAACAAAGGAGCCACTACCAAGTATTAACTGCGTAAATTACTATACTGTAGGTTTTCAAAATTCATGTACAGTGAAACCTTGGATTGCAAGTAACTTGGTTATTTTCCAAGACAAGCAAAATTTTTTAATATACTTGTTAAGCGAGTGAGGTCTTGATAAACAAGTACTGCATACGTTTTTTTCTGCCAAGCGTCATTTGTTTACAACTGAGTCAATGGTACTTCTCTCTCGTGCGCTGTAGGATGTGGGTAATCATCTCCTATGCTCAGTCTCAGTGCACCTGCATCACTAATATAGTCAACATTTGCGCATGCATGTACTGTTTACTATAACAGTGTAACCACGTGTGTGTGTGCGCGTGCATAAAGCATTTTTTTATTTTGTGTAGTGTAGTGACCATTTTTTAGTAACTGTACTGCAGCTGTGGCCCTTATGATGAAAAAAAAGTTAAAAGGCTGTAGCAGTGTGGGAGATAAATGTGTTTAGAAAAATTATTCCGTTAGTGTGTGTGTGCGTCTGTGCGCACGTGTTTTGTAAAAGTTGTCCTACACAGTAGTCCGCCTCCAACACCAATTCTTTTTTTAAGGTAACGTGCAGGTTAATTAGTTTTATTTTTACTTTTATTATTAATATTTTTGGGTTGTAGAACAAATCAACTGAGTTTCTATTATTTCTTATGAGGGAAATTTTATTTGAAATACGAGTGTTTTGATATACACGCAAGCTTCCGGAACGAATTATGCTCATTATGCTTGATCTTAGGAAATATTCTAATATTTTGAGATCCTGAATTTTTGATTTTCATGAGATGTAAGCCTCAGTCGTCAAAATTAAAACACAAAAGGATTGAAGTATTTTGCTTTAC
>JAOTRS010000035.1:9405808-9417041 GCA_028565755.1 Dinotopterus cunningtoni
AACATTATTGTTGAAATACACAGTCCTGAAAAAGGGACGTTTCTTTTTTTGCTGAGTATATATATATATATATATATGTGTGTGTGTGTGTGTGTGTGTGTGTGTGTGTGCCCTGTGATGGATTGGCACCCTGTCCTGGGTGCCTTATGCCTTTGTGCCCCCCCCCCCCCTCCCCAAACCCTGTATAGACAATGACTGAGTGGGTGAGTGAGAGGGAAAGCACAGCTATCTATCACAGATACTTTTCATACTGTAGGTATGAGTATCTGAAGATCATTATATAATCAGTTATATAAACCCAGCCAAACAGCACAAATTTCAGAAATGAAGACAAATAATCAAACAGAACTTTATAGTTACATTTTATTTGCAGTACTTACAAATTACAATAATGAAAACTAGCCACTAGTGCAGCTCCAAGCAATTCCAACTGGCACCAGTATGTTTGAAATATCAGCCAGGTTCATTATCGTTTCAGTGGATAGAAGTTTCTGCTTTGTTGAGACGTGCATATGGGTTTTTTATTCAAACCACACATTCCCAAATAGAACCCATTCTTTTCCATTTACCCCCAGAGATGCGCAACCTCCAGGTTGGACTAAAATCACACTGTTTTCCATTGACTAATAAATGACGTGCCCGTTAAAACACATTGTACATGAAACTGCAATAGAGAAGCACAAGGTTTCTCTCAAGTTTCTATCAACAGTGTGTCAGAGGCTCTACAGGAGATTTTCGCACAAGCTGCCCTGTCCACTAAAAACTGTTTGTGTTAAATGAATGGACAGCACAATATTACAGTAAGAAATATTGATAAAAACATATTGGTGAATGGTTATTTGCTGCATCTTAGGTTTTTTTTTTTTTTTGTCATCTTAAACCAATCCGTGTGTATGGTATCATGTGCATATGTGTGCGTTGAATTTGAGAATAATGCACCATAATTAGTTGCGTATTGATGGTTAGTAAGATTCTTTTTCTGTAGGGAAAGTGTAAGAGGAGAAGAAGCAGAGAGTAAGAAGCTGGGAGCCAACATCATGGTAAAACATGCGTCACCTCATTACACACACTACATCTTAATATAATGTTTAGTGTTTTGTAATATTTTATGGTTTTATATTAAAATTACTAATGTAGTAAAAATATGTGACAGAAAGAACAATGTCAAAGCACACACATCATAACTATAAAAAGCCAAATAAGTTAATGAAGACAAATTGCATGGTAATAAATATTGTGTGCCTACTAAGATTTAGTTTTACATTTTTACTTTTTAAATTTAACAAGACACACCAAAAGTTTGTTCAGTTAACAAATTACTGTAAATTGTATACTGTGTTTATGATGTGCTTATAAATGAAAGGATGATTTGGGTTTTTTTTGTGATCTAAAATGCAAGAAAAGTCTTTTGCTGAAATTTATATCTGAAATCTGAATTTTTTTATTTATTTTTTTTAATTTTGATTTGGGTTTCCTGGAAATGTTCTTCAAGTGTGAGATAACCAAAGAAGACATGTACATCCGCTACATTCACAAACTCTGTGAACTCCACCTGCAGGTGCATAACTACACAGGTATGGAGAAATTAAACATGAAAGTGATTTAAAGTTTTCAGAAAAACACCAATGTAGAGAGTCATTTTTTCTGCATTTGTTAGCGTATAGTTCATGTGATCCACAGAGGCTGCATTTACGTTGCTGTTGTATTGGGAGCTGCTGCAATGGTGTGAGCAGCCCCTGCGAGACCTCCTGCAGTACCCCGCTCAGAGTCAGTGGCAGCGCAAAGAGGCCCTCAGCAGAAAGATACTGCATTACTTCAACAAGGGCAAGGCATGTTCAACACACACACACACACATTTTCACACATATGAGCCGTCTCCTAAAAGCTGATCTATTCTTTTGCATAAAGACTACACCATGCTGCAGGTCTCACGCAGCCACATACCCTATGCTGTACCCTAAGACGTAGCCTGACATGCTGCTCCCCAAAAATGTAACTGCACATCGTGGCAACCCAGACCACAACAACTGTCTTTTCAACTACTTTCCTTTCGGTCAATACATTTGACTCTTAATAGACAGCAGGTGTGTTTACATGGACCCTAATATTCCACTAATAATACTGTAGCAATGTACCAATGGAATAAAAATGCATCATGTAAACATCTCAGTCAGAACGGTCTGACACCAATTAGAAATAATTCGAATTTCTAAACTTTTGTTAATCTATTTACTGGGTAAATATTAGCCATGTAAACACTTGATCAGATTGTTTCTCTCCTGTTGGAATAGATACACCATACACTTTTTCTGCGCATATTTTCCCCATGTGGGGGTAACATTACAGTAGGTTTCATGACTTGTTTCCGAGAGAGGAATATTTTGCTTTTATTCCTGAACAGTAAACTCAGTAAGAAACTACTATCTCCAACTTGTCTTTATTTCAGACTTTCATCCGCTTGGTTTGGTTTGACAAAAGTCACATAGCATATGTAGTAAAGCATGTAACCAATCAGAAAAAATGTAAAGCCCAACCTAATCTCAAAGTTAGATTTTATTTTTCCTTCAGTATGTATTTCATATGGATTAAGCTCTTTACAACAGGTAGAATCACTTGGCACAAGTCACCACCATTTAAACAGTTAAGTTGGAATCTCTACTTGGAATGATTTCAATAACATTGAGGAAATATTGTACATATAAATGTAGCTAATGTTGACAATCCATTGACATGTTCAGGAACTCAAGGCCCATTTTCTGCTAGTTTACAAGTGTCAATGCGGTTGATTGTGATTTTCTTGTAATGATGTTAAGAGAGTTGGACTAATCATAACTATAAATTAAAATTGCACTTTCAAGGGTAAGAGTTCGATTCCCGACTGTGTGCATGGAGTTTGCGTGTTCGCCCCGTACTTGATGAGTTTCCTTCAACCACAGTCCAAAGACATGCAAATTCAGCTAATTGGTGTGCCTGTAGAGTGTGAATGAGTGTGGGGTGTATGTAAGTACTGTATGCCCTGCGATGGATTGGCACCCCGTCCATGGTGTGCCCCACCTTGTTCCTTAAGTTTCCTGTGATAGGCTCCAGGCTCCCAATGGCCATGTAGCTAACTGATCCCAAGCAAATAGCAAATGTGTTCTACTCATTTTCTTATCTATACCTTATCTGTGTGTGTGTGTGTGTGTGTGTGTGTGTGTGTGTGTGTGTGTGGGTAGTGTTGGGAGTATGGGATTTCTCTGTGCAGAGAACTGGCGCTTCAGTATGAAATGTTGTACGACTACCACAGCCTGAGCTGGATACGGGTGAGTGTGTTTACACAGCGTGTGCCATTCCTATACAGAACGTTAGAAGAGTCGCTAACTGCATTTGTACATTTTCCTGTTTCAGAAAATGGAGGCCAGTTTTTATGACAACATCGTTGAGCAGCAACGCCTGGAACCCGAGTTTTTTAGAATGGGCTTTTACGGGCGCAAGTTTCCCTTTTTCTTGCGGGTGAGTTTATTTTTGCAACCGAATCATTTAAAAAAATGTGACTGTGAAGTTAATTGAGGTTAAAGTTACATTTGTGTGTGTATCCGGCTGTATGTGTGCTAGAATAAGGAGTTTGTGTGTAGAGGCTATGACTACGAGCGCTTAGAGGACTTTCAGCAGAGGATGCTCACCGAGTTCCCACAAGCTCTTGTTCTCCAACACCCTAACCAACCAGACGACAGCATTCAGCAGAGTGATGCACAATGTACTGTACTCAGTCTAAGAATCATTTACTGGTTAAAAAGGTGGTAAAAGTATTGTACTGTATGTGTGTGGATAGGTTTCACATACATACTGTACTGTAGGTTTCATGCTATTAATAAGTGCATATACTGTATGTTTTTATAGAGGCTTTTTTATGGATTGGTGTTTTATTATACGTTTAGATCTTCAGATTTATGCTGTAACGCCAGTGTCAGAACTCTCTGATGGGCCAATGATGGACAGGGTGCCTGAACGAATCAAGAGTTTCTACCGCATTAACAACGTCTCACGCTTCTACTACGACCGGCCCTTACACAAGGGGCCCAAAGACAGAGAAAACGAGTTCAGGGTGAATATACAGATGTAATAAATAGCTATTTTCATTGAAAATTTTGGAAACAATCTGGACAATAAACAGTGCTGTGTGTGAACTGCAGAGCTTGTGGATTGAGAGAACCACTCTGGTTTTGTGCCGTCCCTTGCCGGGGATTTCACGCTGGTTTGAGGTGAAAAGAAGGGAGGTGGTGAGTGTAGAAATTTTCACTCTCAGGAAAATTACACCATAGCAATAATATTTTAGTCAGTACAAAAGAGAATATTGAACAGGAGAGAATATTAAATATTTGCACTAATGCACTCTAAAAATGTTTTTCAGGTGGAGGTTAGTCCCCTGGAGAACGCCATATATGTTGTGGAGAATAAGAACCAGGAGCTACGTTCTTTGATCAGCCAGTATCAGCAGCGGCATCACCACAGCAATGTCAATTTGCTCAGCATGTCTCTGAATGGCACGATCGATGCAGCTGTGAATGGAGGGATAGCAAGATATCAGGAGGTGACTCTCACACTATTAAGCACAAACGTCATTCGCATTTCATATGTCCTAGTTGTGTCTGTTATAGAGTAAAGGTTTTAAAGTGCTATACACTATGTAGCTAACAAATAGGCTATCAAATACATGTGGTTTTTCCATATTCCATTCCATGTTTAGTTCTCCTTTGCTTCACTCTTCTGGGAAGGCTCTCTGAAAAATTTAGAGCATGGTTGTGGGGATTTGCCCATTCGTCCACAGGAGTATTTATGACATCAAGCACCAATGTTGTGCAATAAAACCTGTCACGCAGTGTTTAAATTTATCCAAAAAATTGTTCAGTGAGGTTGATGTCAGAGCTCTGTGCTGACCATTCGAGTTTTCCAACCCTGATTTTGGAAATCCCTGTCTTCATGTACCCCACAAAGGATCCGTGATTGTGGATCATGTTTAAGCCTCTTTGTTAAAGTGAAGGGAAAGCATAATGCTACAGCATGCGCAGAACTCCTTTACGATTGTGTGGCTTTGTAGCAACAGTCTGAAGAAGAGACACATATGGGTGCAACGTATATTGTCTAATGTGTAATGTACTGTAAATAAATTCTTGTATTACTAAATCTGCGGAATATACTACAAAGATTAAATTCCTATAACAGCAAACTTTTCATTCCTGTTATACCGTAAAATCTGCCGATGATCATTTAAGCAGTATCACAAGAGAGGGAGTACTGTTGTGTTGGAATATCAGCACGAGTGTGATGCGGCTGTAGGCACAAGTACATTCAGTTCTGATATTCAGTACAACAGTACAGCCGCAAATGGGATATTGCTTTTTTACAACAGTTCCACAAACACCATTTTTCATCAACAGATTATAATGTGTTTGTTTATTTAACCAGTTATTTGGCTCCGCCCACTTATGTCTTTCCTCATCTGGTGGAACTAACTACAGTGACTGCTACTGACAGAGCTGGCGACGGACAGTTACAAACCAGCATTTAGTGTAATGAACAGTGGTCAAAGTAGTTTTAAATTCTTGCTAAGTACTATGTAGCCAAAAGGTAAGAGGATAAAACATGGAGGGAGGGGGGCGGGGTCCTTTAAATCTCGTACAGTGCATGTCTCTTTACGTCTCCACTTATTCTGCCTCAGTTGTTCCAGGGTTAAATCAAAGTTGGTGTAAAATGGAAAGCTAGTACACTATGTAGTTTGTTGAATCCCTTGTCCCACACAGCAAGTTAACGATTATTAGACCACCTATGAAGCAGACTGATACAGTACATATAGTTAAATCCCCCAGTGCTGTTATGCTGTATATCAGCACTCATGGAATGTCTCTCATCAAATCAGGTTACTCGGTCGGAACTCGTGCACATCTATGAAATGAGCTATGTCTTGTTACAGGAAATCACAAAGCACAAAGTTATCTGACCTTAGACTTTGTCATGGTCTTACATTTTGAAATATAAGCTTCAGTTCTGGCTGTTACATAGATATAGGCTCACGTGATGTTGAATGAGCACGTTAATATACATTTGTGAATTAAATTACATCAATTTCTCAGAACTGCTGTTTATTTGAATATAGGATTTGTCAATCAGAATCAAAAACCCAACATCACTGTATTTATAATTATGTATGATAACATTTACAGGCATTTTTTGATAAAGACTACATCAGTAGCCACCCTGAAGAAATAGAGAGAATCAACCAGCTGAAAGAACTGATGCAGGAGCAGGTCAGTTCCACAGACGTATCACATTCATGTTTAGTTAAAATTAAGTAAATGTTTAAGTTAATTCTGTAAAATTTTAATTTCATTTTGTTTCTGGTGGTGGTGTTTGTTTTTTCCAAAGGTTCACATTCTGGGAGTTGGCTTGGCTGTCCATGAGAAGCTGGTGCATCCAGAAATGCGTCCCCTTCACAAGAAGTTGGTGGATCAGTTCCATGTAATGAGGAGTGGTTTGTCTCACGTGAGTATTTATGCTGCTTTTCAGTACACTATGTTCTCTGCATAGAAATGAATCTGCTTTGATCAATGTATGTGCTTGCATTTTTCCCAGCAGGGTGTTGCTGCACTTGACAGGTTCTGTCCCTCAGGTATGAGGATCCTCCCACCAAGTCCAGAAAGTAACCGAATAATTCATAGACACAGGTGAGTCACAAAGATATGTCAAAGGTAGTATGTGTGGTATACTTAACATGTATACAAAATACACTGAAGGGTTGCCTAATATGTGGCCTCATTCAACAATCATTTACAACATTCCTTTTGTTCTACGAGGGGTGTTCAAGTCAAACCGGGACTTGTGATGAAATTTCCTGGGAAATAGCCGCAGAAAAGCATTGAAATAGTCCCAATACAATTATACAATTATTCACCAGCACCACTTGCACATTTTAGGAACTCTGGCTGGGAGTTATTGCTACATCTCCTGTACAGTCATTTCAACATGTTTGGGACCTTAAAGAAGTTCCTGGGAGGCTAGTGTTTCCAGAAAACGTTTACCTTGATGGTATCCAAGCACTGGTGAAACACATAAGTGCTTTAATATACTGTAGCAGGGGATTGTATAGAGAAATAAAGGTATTTTTTACTCATACCTGTCTTCTCTTACTCTGCAGTCAAAAGTCCCAGTTTGACTTGAATGCCCTTTGTATTTCAATAGTTAGTCCTATTTGTTCTACTATATTAATTTGTTTAGATTTTTATTACCCATGTTTAATTTTCTCTCTCTGTTTTCAGCCCGTTTAGTCCTTTGGGGTCACTTCGTCTCCCCTCATCACACCCCTCCACCAATGAAGGTGGGCCTTTGATGATTTTGACAGATGGGCTGATGGATCAACAAGATGATTCTCCACTCATGCAGGTGAACGTTTTAATTTTACATTATTTGTTCTATTATATGTATGCACAGATGCAGCATTTGTATAAAACCTTGCCCGTGTCTCTTATCTAGCCCAGCCCCTCATCCTCAAGCCTCAGCTCCATTCGCTCCTCTTCCTCACAGATGATAAACTCAGCCCCCTCTAGTGCAAGAGGTAAAGATATACATATAGATTTTTTTTATTATTATTAACATACAGACAACATATAGTTTTATGAAGATTATCCTAACATCCTCTAGGTTAAGATACCTTTCTTTCTTTTTCATTGTCCTTTAATTCTGTCACATTGTGTCTATTTCATTAAGGATCACCCTCTCTCTCTGATAAAAATAAGAATTCACGGGAGCTGCTGATGTTGCTTCCTCATCACCGAGAAAGACCAAGTTCTATGTATTATGGCAACAATGAAAACGGACAGGTAAAAAAAAGACCTAAAACAGTTTCATCTGATAAAGATTTCATCATATATAGCATGTCTTAGGCAAGAATTAGTTTTAACTAATCTGTTCTATTCTGGAGGTAATAAACTGCCTGGCCAAAAAAAAGTCGCACACTAAGATTTCAGGCATTTGCCCGTAGTATATTTCTGTGTATGTGTATGCCTTGCGATGGATTCTCACCCTGTGCCGTGTGTACCCAACCATATGCCCTAGGACTCCTGGGATAGGCTCCAGGGCCTCCACAACCATGTACAGGATAAGCAGTATAGAAGATGAATAAACTCTATGATTTCATTCAGTCACCTTTAGCTTTGATCCCGGCACACAATGTGGTGGCCAGGTCATGTGTGAAAAAGATTCCTTAGGCTCTCATTACCACTCATTCATAATTTGAGTCCAAGAATATTCCTGTACCATCAGAGACGATAAACTCCATAGAAGTGATAACCTGCCTATTCAGTCTATTTAGATTATCAGCTGACTCTATTCTATTGCCACATAACTTTCCTGAGTCTAGATCTGAAAACCCTGGATTATAACACTGCCTACAGAGGCTTATGCAGTGTGTGCATCGCTTCATGTCTTTCTCTTCTTAACCTGATGCTCTCATTGGTCTGGAGTATTGTCGATCTGGGCTCTTCAAACCAGATGATCTGTTTCCATTGCTCCAAAGTCCAGTCTTTATGTCCCTTTAGCCTCTCTAACAAGTTGTTTTCTCATGTCCACAAAGCTGTTTAATACCCATCCTGTGAGTTCTCATCACACTGTGAGTGTATGGAAATGCTCTTACATTCACTACTAAGCATACTTGAGCTATAGTTTTAACTGTTGATTTTTTTACCATCAACTTCACCAAGTGTTTAAGTGATCTCCATTCAGGATGGTTTCCCAACCACATTTCTTCCATAAAGTTCCAAGACGGTTCAGCACTATCCTTCCAGCTTTCAATAATGTGTTGAAGGGTCCTTAACCCAATTCCAGCAAGTTCAAATCTCCTTGCTTGATGAAGCTCAACAATATGACCCCTGTGTATTTTGATATTATGAATATTATTTTAAATTAGCTGATATTTCTTATCATTATTTGAATAATGTTTCTAAAAATTTATGTATGACCAGTTAAACAAGTGCTATAGTGAAAATGTGCAGTCTGCCTAAAGACTAGGCTAAACATAGCTAATTGTTTTGGATAGATACATGTCATAGCAGAAACCAAATCAATAGTGCTTTTAAACAAATATTGATTGTCAAAAAAAGTTTATGATGGTGCTGCATCTGATGGAATGTGGAATGGAGACTCTTTGATTTCTAAAGCACTGTAACTTTACATATATAAAATGTATACAAACAAATAATGGGTACAGATGGAATTTTAAGAGAGAGAGAGAGAGAGAATAAAACATGCTGTGCCAGGGACTAAAATCATCTTTTGTTAAGTACAAGTAGAAATTTTTAATGACCTGAACATAAGCCTGTTTCCATTGTAGTGTTTTAATGTTCATAAGTGAAATCATCCTATTTATAATATAAATTAATAATTAATCATCATTTATTATAGATTTCTTCTGTTGTTTGTATTTGTAGAACAACCTTCAGCGCTCTGTGCTACAACAGCACAGCCCATGCAAACCATGCACTGATCCCCACCCAGGTCTCACCGATAGAGGTACATGCTGTGTGTGTGTGTGAGACATTTAGAGACATTTATACAATCTTTACTGCTCTATTTAGCTTGCTGTGTATGGTTGATGTTTGTGTCGCTCCCTCCAGGTGTTCCACCAGCCCCAAGCAATTGGCCTCTGGATGCAGAAGCTGGCTCATACATGCAAAACCCGGGTACACTTACAATGCCACATGGCTCTTCTCGCACCTTTCCACAGGGTAATGAACACGCACAGACAATGGTTCACTCATATATGATATATACACACATACTGCAAAAAAGATATTATTAGCAGGCCAACTTCTCTTGAAGATGCTCCGAATAATGCAGTATTTCTTATTAGAAATAAAAATGAATAATAAAATTTACATTTAAAATAAAAATTTAAATCTTATTAAAATGAACCAGCTTTTTTAAACCTATTTTAGGGCATTTAACTAAATTTATTCTTGAAATTATATACATAGATAGATACATTGATATAGATAGAGAGATAGATAGAGAGAGAGAAAAAAATAATATTTTGGTTCCGTATTTACATATGCTCATATTTTGTCTTATGATGCAATGCAGGTCACTTCTTGATGCACTTTGACACATTCCAGCAGCACATGAGTGATGCCCCACCATCATTGCCTGCTCGCTCACTCAGAAAGGTAAGTGATGCTTCCTACTTTCTTTTTATATCAATGTGCACTCAACACTGAGAGAGCCAAACGTTCAAAACATTATCATATTAAGTTCCACTGAATGATGTAATGAGTACAACAATTGTGTAAATCATTTATCACAGTCACCAGATCTCAACCCAACTGAAAAACAGTTGTTTTTATCATTTAATTGGTTACCTGCCTCTACAGTCCCTAACATATCAATGAGTTCCATTCCCAAGAGCTCGTTCATAAGTCCAATTTGTTCATAAGTCCAACAAACATTGTCTAGTTACTCGGATACTAACACAATTTTCTATACACAGTATAGAACTAACATAATTAATGATTTTGTCCTTGTTCTTTAAAATCATGCCAATAATTGAACGATTCATCTTTTCACCTCGCTCTATTCTCCCAATCATTTTCTGTTTTTTTTTCTATTGTTTTTGCTTGGCGCTGCTTTTACGCTTGTTTCCCGACATTGCTTCCTGAGATGCACGCTGCACACGTAACAATGTATGCCGGATGTATGATTTAACGTCCGCGATTGAACATTGCAAACGCATGCTCGTATCTTTGAAATTTAACTCGGATGTTTGTATGTAGGGGACTTACTGTATTTGCCTAAGATTGTGGTTTATAGATGTTCAAAATAATAATCTAACACCTGAAGTGTTTAAAAAATGTATGCACAATTCTGGAAAAGAAAAACTACTGTAGCAGTGGCGGCTGGTGCAGAAAATTTTGGGGGGAGCGCAAACAAAATTAAACTTTTAATAATCGCCTGTAAATAGCCATAAGAAGTGCTGGAAAAGCACAGAGTGTAAGCTCGGACACGATCACTAGACTGCTGCTTAATTAAAAGATCAGGTTGATCTGGTCCAAGCTCTTTTTTTCGTTCTTCATCCGATCAGGGTATTTTAGCAAAGAAGTTACAGAATTTCCTCTCATATTTAGCTAGCTTCTACGTCAATCACTATTCAATACATTAACTAACAATCTGCTGACCGTTAATAAGACTCGTTTAGAATGGTCCAATCACA
>JAOTRS010000036.1:362619-373176 GCA_028565755.1 Dinotopterus cunningtoni
AAAAAAGTCAAATCAGTACTTGAGTAGTCATTTCACCAAATACTTTTTTACTCTTACTTGAGTAATATTTTGGATGACTACTTTTTAATTCTACTTGAGTAATATTATTTTGAAGTACAGTACAGCTACTCTTACTTGAGTACAGTTTTTGGGTACTCTACCCAACTCTGCTAAAATGTATGAAAAAAGCTCTTTGCAATACCCAAGTGTATAAAAAAAAACCCTGTAAATACTTTTAGGCATGCATTAAGTTATTTCTGTTTTTGTTATTTTTATATGGTTTTGATGTTTCTATTTTTCTCGATTGTTACATCAAGATTCGTAACGACCCATCAAAACTTTAGGCAACAGTTGGTTTGTACAAATTCTAAGTTATTTATAAATGCCGAGGCCGTGCTGTCTGTCTCACAGCTGCAGTATTAATGGATTTTTACTCATTTTCATGCTCTCTGAGTTTATGGTAAATAGACTCCAGGGAAAAGAGGAAGTGTGGATTTCAAACCCCCAGCACGCCAGACTTCATTTTCCATCAGCCGATTCTGACAAAGTGATAATGAAGCGTTGTGGTGATTGGAAATATTTCACCCTACAGTAGCGTTTAAATGCAAAAAGCTATAATTGGCTGCGATAGGGGCCATAATTGGATTCTGATTGGCTCTTAATGAAAGTGCGCAGCACGTGCAACGGACACGAGGAGTCATCTATTTTCAGGGACACTCACAAGCAATACTGAACGACTTTTTAAACTAGAATGCACTTCAGAAGGAGTACAAAAAAAAATCATAAATGAGACGATATTAAATCTGGCGTGTCGGTTTTCCTCACTGTAACACACAGTGCGAGTTTACTCAGAGCCTCAGTTTATCCCAGACCTCACTGATTACTGTCATTAAAAAAAGCTTTGCACTTAATTCCTGATTAGCCGTGTGTAGCGTGTGGTGCTGCTAGAGATTTTGTTTGCATGTAAACATCAGAATCGTGACACATCTGAAGGATTAATTAAGGCGAGCGGACATCTCGTTAATGAATCAGGCGCAGGAATAAATTGGACGAGGCTGCAGATTAAGCTGAAATGCTTTTTTTTTTCTTTTGCTGCAGCTTTGAGGGATGAAGCAGAGAGAGATCTGATTGTTAGTGATGATGATGATGATGAAGATGATTTTTTTTCTAGCCATACAGAATGTTTCTGTGATTTGCTTACAACCTGAATCATTAATGGTACATTTGATTTGTAATAATAATAATAATAATAATAATAATAATAATATTTAGCTGTCTCAGGTTAGGTTACTTTTCAGTCACTAGGTTCACATTTTCTCAAAGAATTTAGTTATCAGTCATGAGGTTAGCTTTCACTTGCTAGGTTAGCAGAAGTTTGCTAGTTTGCCTATTACAAGCTCTGGATTTTGCTAGCTTGTAAGCTTTCACTCTTCTTAGATTAGCTTTGTGTCAGTAAATTAGGTTTATTTTCAGTCAATATGTTAGTTTTCACTTGCTAGGTTTCCTGCCAGCCCTGACCTGCTACAGTAGGTATGCTAATCATCACTGGTTTACATTTTAATCTTTATGCCAGATTTTAATGGCTAGGACAGGTTTCATTCTCCAGGTTAGCATCCACTTGCTAGATTAGCTTTGTTTCTTTTGGTTAGCTTTTCCTCCCTAGTTTATTTCAACATTACTTTACCTGGTGAGTTTAAAGCTTTCACATATTGTGTGACCTTTCGCATGCCTCTATCTCCATAAAACAACCCCCCTTACTGCGCTTCCTCAATCCTTATATGGTAACACTTTCTATACTCTGTGTAGATAAATACACAGATAGCTTGTGTCCACTGGAACGCTTTTGTCTAACCAGAAAATGCTAAAGTGTTTCTTATTGTCTGTCCTCTGGTCTCTCTACGGCTTACGTGTTCATGACTTTTACTCTTTTGATGTACTTTAAATATGCTCTTTGCTGATAATAAACAGAGATATCATGTGCGTGTTTGTCCATCTCCTGGTTAGGAACACCAGCCAGTGTATCGAGGTGCAGTGGACACATCAAGCAATAATAAATGTAACAATCTGGATGTCTGTCCACACTTCGTTCTCAGAGGAGGTCATTCATTTTGTTTGCTATTTTTCTTCCTCGGAATTTTTTTCCTAGAAAAATTTGACTCAGTGCAGTATTCTAAAAAATTTTAAATAACTTTAAATTAAATTAATTACATTTAATTAACAATTTTGTGTATTTTAAGATAACTTTTTACTGAGTTTTTTAAATGACTCTCGTTAAATCATTCCAGTCGTGTTTTTAAATAAGCTTTCCTCTGGTTTTCTCCCTTGAAGGAAGGTAAGTAAACATTTTAGTGTTTTTTGTTATTTATTTATTTGATTAAGTCTCTTCTTAAGCTAAACCATCTTCTTTGTTCGTGCGTACAGTTAATTTGTTCTCCAGTATTTTAAACCTTTGCTTTTTTTTAATTATAATTTATTTGTTCCTGACTTATGTCATGTTTTAAATAACTCATTAATTAAAATGTTTGTGGCGAATGTGAGTGATTGTGACAAACGTGCAAACTAGAATTTTAATTACAACAGCTCTTTAATTAGCAACAAGTTAAAACATATAAGCAATGCTAATGTCACCAACTAACTACATCATCAACTTGTCGGTTACTATGTGCTGTTTTTTTTTTTAGTAAGCACACTACGGATGTAGTGTAAGCGCTAATTGCTGATTAACATTTGAACTTAAAACTTAACAGTTAACCTTGGATTGCTTGCTAGCTCAGTGTTGAGTCCCAGGATTAGCATCCACTCACTAATTGAAGGTTAACCTTTACAGTTCTGAGGTCAAAATATTTGTCTGTTATAATATTTGAATATTTGTTTGTACAGAGCATCCGGAAAGTATTCACAGCGCTTTACTTTTTCTACATTTTGCTATGTTACAGCCTTATTTCAAAATTGATTAAATTAATTATTAATTAATAATTACAAACTTAAATAATTCTTTTGATTGTGTAAAGCTGCTTTGGGACAATGACAATTGTTAAAAGCGCTATACAAATAAAATAAAATTGAATTGAATTATTTTTCTCAAAATTCTACAAACGACACCCCATCATGGCAACGTCAAAGAAGTTTAAAATCTTTGTAAATTTAAAAAATAAAAAAATCACATGTACAGTACATAAGTATTCACACCCTTTGCCATGACACTTAAAATTGAGCTCAAGTGCTTCCTGTTTCCACTGATCATCCTTGAGATGTTTCTACAACTTCAGTCGAGTCCACCAGTGGTAAATTCAGTTGATTGGACATGTCTGTATAAAAGGTCCCACAGTTAACAGTGCATGTCAGAGCACAAACTAAGCCATGAAGTCCAAAGAATTGTCTGTAGACCTCTCAGACAGGATTGTATTGTGGCACAGATCTGAGGAAGGGTATGGAAAAAATTTCTGCAGCATTGAGAGTCCAGATGAGCACAGTGGCCTCCATCATCCATAAATGATGAAGTTTGGAACTCCCAGGACTCTTCCTAGCATGGGCGACCTGTTTAAAGTGACCAACTGGGAGGTGACAACGAACCCGATAGTCACTCTGAAAGAGCTTCAGTGTTTCTCTGTGGAGAGAGGAGAGCCTTCCAGAAGAAAAACCATCTCTACCGTGCAGGCCTGATTGGTGGAGTGCTGCAGAGTGGCCAGACGGAAGCCACTCCTTAATAAAAGGCACATGACCAGCACCTGGAGTTTGCCAAAAGACACCTGAAGGACTCTCAGACCATGAGAAACAATCAAGTTCAGCCTCAAGTCTGTTTGAGTATGACGCTACAAGATGTTTTTTTCTTTTGGACGGTTCTCCTCTCTTCACAGAGAAACACTGGAGCTCTTTCAGACTAACCATCGGGTTCTTGGTCATCTTCTTGACTAAGGCCCTTCTCCTCTGATCACTCACACTTTAGCCGGGCGGCCCACTCTAGGAAGTGTCCTAGTGGTTCCTAACTAGGCCAATGTGCTTATCAGGATCTTCAATGCTGCATAAATTTTTTCTGTTCCCTTCCCCAGACCTGTGCCTCAATACAATCCTGTCTTGAAGGTCTACAAACAATATCTTGGACTTCATGGCTTGGTTTGTGCTCTGACCTGCACTGTTAACTGTGGGACCCCTCATAAAGACAGGTGTTTCTTTTAAAATAATGTCCAATCAACTTAATTTCCCACAGGTGGATCCAATCGAGTTGTAGAAACATCTCAAGGATGATCAGTGGAAAGAGGAAGCACCTGAGCTCAAGTTTGAGTGTCATGGCAATGGTGTGAATACTTATGCCATGTACATGTGATTTTCTTTTTGCAAAGATTTCAAACAAACTTCTACAACGTTGGCATTATACCGGATGCTTTACTGTTATTGTTATTTTTAATTATTTAATTTAAACAATCTTTAAAATATTTTTATTTTCTAAACTAAAAGCTTTTTCTGCAGTGTACAGTACTACCCTAACACTATCTTCAGTGTCAGACTTTGCTCATCCTAAAATGGCAACGCCTTCCTACCGCATTGCCGTGAACCTGTATTCTTCTGCACTACAGACGGTTAAGCGATAACGACATACATGAATAAATGATCTGGAGATCTAATTTAAGCTCATACTGGGTTTTTTCCCAAAGCCTAGAGTGCAGCTGGAAACAATTAGGAGCTCGAGGAGGACGGGAAGATTACATTTGCATTTGTATAGCGAGCGTCGGCTGCAAATGTCAGCGCAATCGGCCTGCTCTCAAATTCATCACATCATTCTGGAGAAGAGACGCAAACAAACCTGCATTAAACGCTCCTATTGGCAATATGATCCACAAATTTGTTTGCTAAGTGTGTGGGATCAAAGGGACACAGCAGAACCCGGTTCCAATCTGGGTTTCGCTGAGGAGCGTGCTTTGTAATATGCATAGTGATGACTTCAGCTCTGGCGTGAATGAAATGCTATCACAGTGTTCCTGGAAACCAAAATAAAAAAAATAGAAGCTATTCTTCTTCATGAGAGCGGTAGAAGAAAGAAGAAAGGACAGATAATGAGTCCTGGATGCGGTTCATCACTGATTATACAGCAAGCAGAATTTTATCACCTTCTTCCTGACAGGCTCTGTGAAAAATGACTACGCAGCTGAGAGACACTGGTGTTATGCATATTCACCTGCACACTGAACTTTAACATAAAGGAGACTGGAACACACATACACCATCACAGAACGAGTGGAACACACACCACTATGGAGACACTTGAAAACACAGACACTCAGTCATGGAGAGAATTGAACTAACATTGTCACTGAGAGACTGAGACACACACACACACCTTTACAGACAGACTGGAAAACATACACACAGACACACACACACACACACCCTGGAGGAGATTGTAATTTGTGTTAAACACTTTCTTTTGATCTTTGATATTATTTTACACAAATATAATTTGCAATAAAATCGTAGCGCTGAGTGCAGCGTTACAGACAGGTGTGATGGATTCCAGCATCAGGAAATCCCATAATGCCCTGCGGCTCCTGTGCCCTATTTTCTACATTTGTTTACATCATGACAACAGCGTGTGTGTGTGTCGCAGCGCTCTGTATGCACTAGCATTACACATGAGACCTTGCAGCTGATCTGCAGAACTTTTCTTTTTCTGTATCTCTCAGATCATCACACCACTCTGAGAGGAGAGGAAGGAAAAGTGTGATGGAGCTGTGTGAGTGAACGAGTGTAAACACGGTGCGCTGCATATTACTGTGTCCTTGTCATGAGAAATCAGAAAAAGAGAAAGAAAAAAAGAAAAACATCAAGTGTTATGAGTGTTAAAGAGAGGGGGGGCATTTACTTTTTTTAGTAGGGACACATGCCTATTATTTTTGCCTTTATTATTAAAGTTTAAATGTATTATTATATAGTTATAATTTTTAAAAGTGATAAAATGATTAAGCTAAGTAAATGTTTAACTATTAAAGGTGTGATGGTATTTTTATTATTAGAGCTTCATAAGTTTTATGCAGGAGGCGCGGTTATGATGCCTTACAGTATAAACTCCGGCTGGATGAAACGTGTTGTGCCAACGCTATGTAGTCAATTAGCGTTGTATAATTGATGTCGGAGGGCCGTTTCATTTTAATCTATAGATCCAGTTTTAATTGCCGACACTAGATGTCCCCGAGCTCGTGCATCAACATGCCTGCAAATAAATAAATAAATAAATAGGAAAAAGCAGACGAGTAGAGCAGCGCTCACCATTTCCACAGTCAGATCAAACACACACACTCATCAAACACATACACACACTGATCGATTTCATCATTGTTTACAAGACTCAAAGCAGAACAAGTGTTCAGGGGATTATAAAATAGGGGCATAAAGGTACTCGCATGTCCCAGCACAAATGTCCACAACTACACACTACACACCATCCTAAACTAAACACCATCCAAAACTACACACCATCCTAAACTAAACACCATCCAAAACTACACACCATCCTAAACTACAGACCGACCAAAACTACACACCGCTGTAACCTACACACAGACCTAAATGAGATTCTGATTGTGTAATACTGTACTGTACATGTTACTGTGATTTCTGAGATCTACACAGGACCTAAACACATAAGAGTAAAGTTTCGTCTCATTCACTAGCCTGGCATGAATTCCCTCGATCGCTAACTTGCTAATGAAAGATTCAGATAAATAAAAGAGGAAATAAAAGTGACGCTGTCAGAGTTCTGGAATATGTAAAGGAAAAGAGACTGCACCAGTTGTCTCATGGGTATTTTGCGGTCAGCGATGTCGACTGGATCTGTCATATAATGTCTGAACCTTAAGATGGATGAATCCAAGGGGGAGTGAGCAGGGGACGAGGGTGCGTTAGAAACAGGATTGGAACACAGGGATCAGTTTCTCGCCGCAGGCTGAAGGATCAGAGACTCACATGGAAAATTCCCTGAGTACTCGTTTAGGATGTTCAGGAAAATAAACGCTAAAAAAGGAGAGAAAAAGAGGAGGTCGTGTTCTTTATTGCTTTAAACTTCAGTCTTTTCCTGAGAGATTCCCTTTATCTTCCGGTCTCTCTAGTGACCGATCGGGTCATGTGACCTTTAGAGGAAACAGAAGATTTATTCATAAAAATCTGCTGGTGAAGAAGAAACGTCTAAGAGCAGCTAAATAAACACGCTATGCTGGACACACGAGCCTCTCGGGTTTCCTCCCTCATGCACTGATCGCTCATCTCCCTCCACGTCTTCTTTAAAAAAATTCCACAGTTGAACGAGCCTGGATCAACGTCCTCGGGCGTTTTCTTCCCAAACGACGATTCAGCACAACGCAGGAACTTTTCTCTTAGCCGTTAAAAAGCCGTGCACTTTTTTCCCTCCAGCTCTAGTCGAACGGCATCAGCTCTTTTCAGCCCTCGTCACGGCGTTCTGCTCGCAGATCTGCAATCTGAGACCCTGTTCGCTCCAGAATGAATAAACAGTCACTTCTTTTTAGTGAAAGCTAAGCTAGCGGAACGTCACTCACTCAACACACTCACATTCTGATGACGGATCGATAAATATCTACTGATTTTTTGATGTTTACATTTTTCATATCATAATCTTTCATACCATGATCAAGACACATTTGGTCTCTGTTGCTGCAGGATAAAAAAATAACGTCAATCTCATTCTAAAATTAAAGTGAAACACAAACTGAGCAATTTCCTGCCATCTGTAACCACTCAAACAGTATGTAGGCGGCCATCTTGGAAAGCATGAATATCATTTATTCCTGAGTTCTGTATTTCTCCAAATCTCAAGACCCTGTACAGTATTTCCTCAGTGGAGACCCTGTAAATACAAACAGCAGTGTTTCCCGCTTAGAAAGAGGTCCAATAAAAACCTTTTTTTTTTTTTGTGCAAAAAAGAACTTTGTTTACTCTCTCAGATAGTTTGAAAGGTTTATGTGTCCCTTAGGCAGAACCCATTCCAAGGACTCTAGGAACCTTAGAACCCTTAAAGAACCATTTCCGCACCAAGTTTAAGAGTCTAGATATTAAGAAGCATAATAATAATGAATAATAATTTAAAGTTTACACCACACACTCAGTTAACACACACACACACACACAC
The DNA here is from genome assembly GCA_028565755.1 of Dinotopterus cunningtoni. Lineage (NCBI taxonomy): Eukaryota > Metazoa > Chordata > Actinopteri > Siluriformes > Clariidae > Dinotopterus > Dinotopterus cunningtoni. The sequence continues at coordinate 370,754 of JAOTRS010000036.1, forward strand.
ACACACTCTTTTAAAAAAAAAAAGTTCTACATGGATTCCAGTGGGACACAAGCTGAATAGTTAACATATCATGGGGTTTAAGAAGTCAAACACGTTAAACATGCAGTATATTAAACCACACACACACACACACACACACACACACACACACATACACATATACATTACTCCTAATTCACCAAAGAAAAGGAGTAATTATGACCCAGTGGGAAAAAAAAAAAAATCCTGAGCCGGAAATCTATAAAAGATGATTAAATTGATTATATATGAGCGAGGCAGTGAGGCATGAGATTTGGCCTTGTTGGAAGGAGTTAACACTTCCTTTTTCAACAACAACAAAAAAAAAACTAAGAGAAAAAATAGCAAGTCCTTGGCAAGCCTTTGGGCCGCGGCGGCCCAAGCCAAGGGCTTAATGAGGTGTTAAGAGCTATAAAATAAAATTTAAAATAAAAGTAAACGTAGCAGCGAGTCGTAAGAGAGAGGGAGACGAGAGCTGCATAAATAACACACTGCTGCTTTAGCAAAACACATACTTTATGAATAGAGCGCTGGAAAACCACTGTGGTTTGGCTTTGTCCGTTTAATAAGTAGGGCTTTCATCCACCTGTTTCTATTCTCATAAAGCATGCATGTGCTGCTTCTGCCCCATAGCTGAGTGAATTGGGAAGCAGGCAAAGAAGAGCGATAGGAGGCTTCTGGAGCACATGTTAATATACTTATGCTTCTCTTGCCTAAGCTGAGAAAAGAGAGAGACAGCAAGGATTAAGTTATTTACTGCATTGTCTCTCTCTTTATGCCGAACGTCCACGCTCCGGCTGCTCTCGACAATGTGCGTACTACAGTTTATCCTCCTGCCTCTCAGCACGAGAGAGGAATTTACCGGCCAATTCCGACGCCTGTTTTAGTTCCCAGTGGCTTTGGTTCCGAGTGAGCTCATTTTCTTGGTTAAATGTTGCAGGACCTAACCAGAACACCACCACCACCACCCAGGCATGTTATAGAGAAGAGAAATCAATTAGAGCCTCATATGACCAGCGAGAAGGACTTCATTCCACAATCACACATTTGTTGTTGTTGTTTTGCTTTTTTTCACCTCCTTTTCTCCTCCGTATCAGCTCACTCCAGCTGTTAGGAACAGAACTAGCCCTCCTACTCGTCTTTGTCTCCATTTCTCTCTCCTTATGTCTTTATTTCCTCCAAGAGTCAGTTGCAACTCAGTTATAATTGTTGCGCTACCATATACAACATTGTCAAAGCACAGGAATGTAAGTGTCAAATTCAGGTTTTAATTCTAGTTATGAGGAGTAAAGATTAAAAACATTATTAGCAAACCTTAGAAGAGTGAGAAGAAAAGTGATCAATAAGTATTCACACGTTATGCTGCATAAGGAATAAATGATAAAGGAAATGGAAAGATGGATTTTCTATTTCCAACCCAAAATAAGAGTTTTTTTCCTCTTACACCATAATAATTTGACAACGTTTATTTATTTATTTTCTTTTTAATTAAAGAACATGTAAACCATTTATTGCTACATTCATTGATATTGAACATCCACAGAACAAGTTAGATCCAGGTATCCCTTATGTTACAGCAGTAGTTACTTCACCAGCATTACTTTTGTCTGTCTCTTGAAATAAAAAAAAAACACACACACAAACACACATAGCTTGTCATGTTGTTGGGAACTGGGACGCATGAACGCCTCCGTCACGCTAAACACTCTCCCATGTGGAAAACATCCTGATTATTAAGGCAACATATATTAATAATTATTTATTTAGAAGATGTTTATTATTATGTCTCCATCCATGTTAAATTAAAAAAAAAACTTAGACATTTTCTTAGTTACAGTAAATAACATTTGTAAATGTTAATTATTAAGCATAGATTATGGAGAGTGTCCACTGTATAATTCCCAATGAAGGCAATTATAGAAATAAGAGATTAAATCTAGCGCAGTATAAACCAGAGCCTTTTATCATTGCATTTGGAACAGTGTCGTGTTACACTTTTTGAATAATTATTAGTATATGTCTTTAAATGTTCTATTTAAATCCCATTTGCTTGTTGTTTTTTTCACTGCAGATCCCAGTCCCTGTCTTAATAACTTTCTCACTCCATCTCTTTTCTTTCTCTCTCTCTCAGAATCTCTCTTCCTAGATTTATTTCCATTTTTTTTCTCATCCAGTGTGAGATGCACACAGACACTGACAGTGATGTTGAACAATGAGGGCAGTGTTCCTATTATAGACTGGAGTTAAAAATGTGTGCGAGTCAGAGGGGCGGGGTGGTGTGTATGTGTGTGTCTTTCTCTCTCTCTCTCCCTCAGATCTGCCCCATAAGTGCAGCTTTGCCCGGAGGCGACCCCAATCATGTGACGGACGACTTCGCTGCTCATCTCACACTTGAACACAGAGCA
>JAOTRS010000036.1:450161-457661 GCA_028565755.1 Dinotopterus cunningtoni
TTATGGGGCAATAAAATGAAGTCAGCTGACCACCTGAATGTACTGAATCACCAGAGTATCACATCTATGGAGGGTTTTATCTTCCCTGATATTGTTTCTTAAGGTATAAAAGTGAATATATTAAAGGTGGTCCTGACGCTGCACACATACTGTAGTATTAGAAGGCAGTGAGTCTGAATTTGGTACTTTTATCAGGTTTTTAAACACTAGAGGTGTGTGTGTGTGTGTGTGTGTGTGTGTGTGTGTGTGAGAGAGAGAGAGAGAGAGAGACCACAGACGTTCTTTTTTTTGCACCTTAAATCGGATGCAGTGAGGCTTCCAGATCAGCAACATTCCTTCCAAGCTTCCTGAAACATTGCTCTCTACTCTCTGAGCTTTTTCTTCTTCTTTTTCACCGTGATCTTCTTCATCAACGTAGTTCACTGATCCGGTGACATGTAAACTCCATCACACATTTTTTGCACCCGAGACCCATCAGCCGTTGTAGAATACGTTTCCATTCTCCACAAGGGACTTTGCTATTATATGTGCTCCTGACAGCGCCATTTTTTTCCCTCCACAACGCCTCCAGCGGGGATCAAATGGAGACGAGTCTCTCCCGCTAGAAAGTAAAGAAAATACAAGGAAACTGAGATGAATAGATGTTTGAGACAGAAGCCAACAGAGTGACAGATATTTAACATCCTTCATTTTACATCTGGGCTCGTCTCACTTTGACTGTGGAAGGGAATTACGGCGAGCCTGAAAGGTCAAACCTTACCAGATTGTAGCAGAACACTAATCATCTCGGCCGGCCCATTTTCTGTACTGATATTCGCTCATTTGTTACGAGCTGTCTGGCAGCTTCAAAGCGCTCCGAGAAGCCACGGGCGGCGTTCGCTTTCTCTTACTCGCTAAACAAGAATGGAAGGGCTGCAGAATGGAGGGGGGGGGGTGGAATGGGGTGGGAGTGTGTCTCAGGGTGAGAGTTGGGAAGGATTGCGGTGCTTCATCACAGACGTGTTCGCTCAGGCTAGAGAGAAGGACACGCTTTATGTAAAATTTATTTGTTCTGGCTTGTATATGTGACGCAGAGTTCTCCAATCTCGCTCCTCGTCCTTCAGCTCCTCTCTGACGTGCGCCGGCCTTCATAAATAACACGCCTTTCAGCGTAAAAAAAAAAAAAAAAGTCTGCAAACTTCCACACTGAAATTCAGGAACTGGTCAAGATAAACGGAAATCTGAAATTCAGAAAAGAATGTTGTGAGACGTGAAGCTAGGAGGCCTAGCTATTTCCCAAACATGTAACACATAGAGTATAAACCTCTCCTCTGACCACGCCCAGTTTTTTTGTGATGTCACACAGACAAAATGTGACCGGTCAGGTCATCTATAAACATGAACAACGACGTCACTCACTGTGCGAATGGACGCTGGAATGTTATTCACCGTGGCAGCCATCTTGGATTGTCACCATCACGCGGCCACGCCCTTTACAGTTTAAAGCTGAAATTCATATAAACTTTTACTGATATTTATTTCTCTTTTTATTATTTACTAAAATCATGAATTATAATAAAATCTGTGTATTAGCATTTTAGCACTGAAACAAACACTGCATGGCTAATCAACTCTATTTAGTGTTTTTCTAATTAGTATTCTTATTGTTTACATTATCACATGTTTTGATGCTGGCTCCGCCCCTCTTCTGTGATTGATCTACCTCCCTCGTGATACATAGAAGTTTCCTGATTGTGTAAAATTTACACACTTGCACGCTGAACTCTGGAAATACACATTATGATGAGATCGTGTCAATATTTTTATAAATGATGCCACTTTTCTGAGACAAACTCTGACTGGATGTAGCTGACTGATGTTAAAATGCTGTACTGAATTTTACAATTATATGAAAATAAAAAAATATTTTGATTGATATTTATGGAAATTGTTAAATTTTATTGTGTTATTGTTAAACTAATTAAATTAAAAAGTAGTATACCGATATATCATAGATATACTGTATTATTAAGTATATTATAGTTTAACAATTACAAATGAGCTTGTTTTTTAAATTATTTATTTACATAATTTTAATAATTTTTTTTGCATGCTTTTTTTATTTTTTTATTTATTTATTTTTTTTTGCATGCTTTTTTTTGGGTACATCATGTATCGTAGAAACGTCTAACTTATCGTGATACAATATTCAACTCATATCAGACGTATTACAGAAGGTTTGTGTGAATTGTTTTTTTGTTTTGAAGTTGTTTAATGATAACCTAGTCATGTTACATTTCTTCCATTCTCCTTTTTTAAGGACAGACTTTTTAGGGATTATTATAAGATGTATGACATTTTAAATATTTAGATAAAGAGTGTGTAAGGTGATAAGCCTCCATGTGACTACAGAGCTGAAGGTAAATACGTGTCTGGAGCTGAAACTCTGCTGTTATCATGTCCTGGGTTTGAAATGCTCGCGGTTGCTCTGCTCTATCTGGAGTGACCCATCCTCCAAATTCAATTTCCTGCTAATAGTAAGCAGGCTCTCAGTCCCCGGCTGCCTAACGAGAGACATATGATGTGTAGCTCGAGGGCAGAGATAACACACTCGCGAGTGGACAGTGCCGAGTGGGATTATTACAGCGACGCCCGCCATTTAGCAAAGAAAGTCCATACGAAAGCTAAGATGAGATAATTAGACTTTGATTAAGACTAGAGGGAGCAGGAGACTCGCGGATGAGAGAAGATTCATCCCGCAAATCTGCCAGTGAGAATCCGGCTCGGATAATCGCAAGGGCTCCTGCGTAACCGCGCCTCGAGGCGATCTCCGAACCTCTTCAAACTGGCCCTCTTCTCCTTCACATACACACACTGTACACACACACACACACACACACACACACACACACACAAACACACACATATACACACACACGCTTAAAATCATCCACAGTACAACACTAACACGCTCGGGACGTTTCAGCCGTTTGACCCGACGGGGTCATGTTCAGCATCTCGCCTGCAAACAGATTCATGCAATTACCCATAATCCTCTGCTCATATTACATGCCATAACACACACACACACACACACACACACATCCTCTGGGTATTTTCACACTTTTATGACAATCACATGGACAAAATCATGACATTTAAACTACACTGATTTTTTATGATTTATTTTATTTACACTCATGATTCATTTAGATGATTTCTTTTGATTCATGTGTTTTTTCCCCTAAAATCAGATTTTCGTTGATTGTGATTAATTCATTTAAATTTGATTCTTCTATAGATGATTCATTCGTTTGCATATTTGATTGGTTTGTTTGTTTAAATGATTTTTAAGTTTTGTCCATGTAATTCATTTCTTTTCATGTAAACTTTTTACCCTCAGATCTTTTAATGTTCACTTTTTTTTACTTGAGATTAATTTTATTTACACGTGTGATTTGTTTGCAATTGACTTGTTAATTTTCATTAATTTTTTTTCCATTTCTTTACATGGTGATTTATTTATCATAATTTATCTGATTTCATTAAATAAATAAATAATAATAGTTTATTTTAGAATCTTTTCTATTCACATTTTTTGCATATGACTCATTACTTTTCATTTCTAATTTTTTACATGGCTTATTTGACATTTTCTACCCATGAGTCATGACCTTCATCACCTTGACCCAAGACTTTTCATGTAAATCATGTGGTTTTAATTTGTCACATATCATACACATATCATTCACAAACACCTGATTGTTTTCCCCATGAGCGTAAGAGCACGCGTGACATCTCGCGGCTCTGCTCTTCCCTGCACGCGGCGGTGCTGGTGCTGTGGGGAAACGAGAAGTTTCTGGTGAAACGTGTTCCAAGCGCTGCAGATTTCCAGTCGAGCTGTGGTGCAGAGCGAGCGCCCGCGCAGTCACACACGTCTCCGCTCAATCACGGCTCAGAATGGCCGCCTGGGCGATTCCACGGGCCCGGGATCAATTGTTAATTTAGCTTAGCCGTGTGCATTTCCAGTCAGCTGGCTCTTGGAATCAGACTCCGGTCTCGAGACTCCGATAGATCAGACGCATTGGAGTGTCTCTGAGAGTAATTAAACACTTCACTCAGGCTTGGGGTTTTGTTTTTTTTGCTTTTTGTTAGGAAAGTCGTGAGGGGGAAGGCGAGCGCTCGGCAGGGGTTCGAGCACCACCATGTGTGACACACATGTGACTCATACCAGCCATCAGAACGAAACGAAAAACACATTTCATGAGTGTTTTAATCCTTCATGCTGGTTCATTGAAATTCAGCTTAAATTAGTTAACCATGCTTCCTTGTTTGAACAATGTGTGTGTGTGTGTGTGTGTGTGTTTTGGCGGGAATAATTCTAAATCTGGAATAATTCTCAAATACACTGCTGTGAAGAAAGTATTATTTTTTTTTGGCATATTTGTAACACTTAAATGATCCACATCGTCCAACAAATTTTAATATTACACAAAGATAACCCGAGTAAATACAAAGGATGACCGGCCGACCAAAATTACTCCAAGAGCACAACGACAACTCATCCAGGTTTCAAGGCGAAAACCACTACAGACCAAAACGAAAACAAAGGCTCATCTGAAATTCGCCAAAAGAAACATCTTGATTATTCTCAAGACTTTTGGGGAAATATTCTGTGGACTGATGTGACAAAAGTTGAACTTTTTGGAGGGTGTGCATCATGTTATATCTGGCATAAAACTAACAAAGAGTTTCATAAAAAGAACATCGAACCAAAAGTGAAACATGGTGGTGGTAGTGCGATGGTCTGGGTCTGAATTAAAACAATTCTGCATAGAGGGTCAAGTGATGTGAAAGACTCAGTGTCAGTTATTACAAACACTTGGTTGCAGTTGTGATAGGTTTAGGGGGCAATTACTTTTTCACACAGGGCCAGGGAGGTTTGGACTGTTTTTTTTCCTTAATAAATAAAATCTTCATTTAAAAACTACATTTTGTATTTACTCTGTTTATCTTTGTGTAACATTAAAATTAGTTTGATGACCAAAATTATTCAGACAGACAGACAGACAGACAGACAGATAGTTTTATTGATCTTGAAGGAAATTTCTGAGGTTAAAATGTGGGAAGAAAAAAGGATTTTCAAATACTTTTTCACTGTACTGTACATCCTGGGTTTTTATCTAATTGTGAATAATGATGAATCTCTGTGCTCTGATTGGTCAGAAGGTGTTGATTAATTCTCTATAGCAGTGGCTCTGACAGTAGTGCAGGGTCACATTAATTATTGCTTCTGTATGGAAGGAGTCTCCAGTGTCAGCACTGCATCTCTGGGAGGACAGAGGAGTTTGTGCTTCTTTTTTTGGGGATTTCTATCAGAAAAACATGACAAGTTCTTTTAATTAGTTTGTGGTATTAAGGTTGAGATTAAGAATTAAGAGAGTCTGGTGAGAGAAGGAGTGTTTATAGTTGCTCTAACGTGTGTAAGAACTTGATTTTCTGATATTCTGTGACAATAACCGTTTAAACTGTAGATGGATAAACAGCAGTTCTAAAAGTAACTGTCTGTGCATTGTTGTGGTCTCACTCCGTCCTAGTGTGTCTCATGCTTTCCTTATATGGTCATAGTTACCTGTCCATTACAGTGCTGTCTGGATAGTTTGTCCTTGTTTTTGTACAGTGTGTGTTTGCTCGTAGTGTTTGCTGTGTGTCTGAAGCTACACTAAGGCTTTTGTTTCCTCCGCTTTTGTCCGCATCTGTTTTATTTTGTCTTTATTATTGTAATCGATGACCCGAAACCCGAGCTCTGAGCGCTGTTTATGCGATTCTCGGGTTTCCGCAAAATAAAAAGTGGAAATGTAAAAAAAAAAAAAAAAAAAGATGACAAACTGATGTGTTTATTCCAGACTTTATCACCTCCTAATTTTATCCACACACCAACTGTTCCACACACCCCACACAGTCCCGGAATCTGGCGTTAAATAGCACAAACGCGATGCTAAACACAAGCACAAGACCTCCAAAAACTACACACACACACACACACACACACACACACACACACAAACAACTGCATAAGTGAACAATTACAGCGATTTGCGCTGGGATCTGCCGGGACTAATCGATCCCAGGTTGATTCCTGAAGCTGCTGCTGCTGTTCTGTGTTTCATTTCAGCATCTGGTTTGCGTTTGTCCGCTCGCTCTGAAAGCTCGCCTCTCAGCACACGCTGTTTGTTCCGTAAATCCTCTCAGCTGCGGAAATGAAAAACACGATCCAGGTGTTGACAAATGTTGCAGCGGTGCTGAGAGGAAACGACGTAAAACACTCGAGAGCGGCTCGGAAAAGGGCGACGATCTACAGAGCTACTGAGTGAGCGGCTGTCGAGACCGAGACGCTCCTGAGCGCTCAACACTGACAATGGAATTTACAAGTATTATAATATTTATATAATATTATAATTATATTATATAAATATTATAACAAGTCTCTGTATTCAATCCAAAACCTTTACAGGCTTCAGTCGGGGCCAAAAGGTAACACAAATAGTAATTTTAACAAAGTTCTGCTGCTTCTGCTGTTTTAGATCTTTTTGATTTAGATGTTACTCTGGTCTACTGATGTATAATTACAGTACAAGCATTTCATAGGAGTCAAAGACCTTTATTGACAATTATATTAAGTTTATGTAAAGAGTCGATATTTGCAGTGTTGATCCTTCTTTCAAAAGACCTCTGCAGTTCATCCTGTCATGCTGTCAATCAACTTCTGTTCCACACCCCGACTGATCGCAGCTCAATGCTTGGAGTTTGTGTTTTTGTTTGTCTTGAGGATCGACCACAAGTTCTCCAATGAGATTAAGATCTGGGGAGTTTCCTGGACATGGACCCAAAATTGCCATGTTTTGTTCCCGGAGACACTGAGTTATGACTTTTGCCTTATGGTGAGGAGCTCCATCATGCTGGAAAAGGCATCGTTCATCACCACACTGTTCTTGGAAGGTTGGGAGAAGTTGCTCTCGGAGGATGTTCTTGTACTGTTCTTTATTCATGGCTGTGTTCTTAAGCAAAATTGTGAGTGAGCCCACTGCCTTGGCTGAGAAGCGACCTCATGACTGGTCTCAGGATGCTTTACTGTTGTTTACAAGACTGATGGTAGCGTTCACCTTCTCTTCTCCAGATAAGCCTTTTTCCGGATGCCCCAAACAATCGGAAAGGGGATTCATCAGAGGAAATGACTTTAACCGAGTCCTCAGCAGTCCAATCCCTGCACCTTGTGAAAAATATCACCCTGGTGTTTTTTTTTTTGGAGAAAAGTGGCTTCTCTGCTGCCTTTTTTAAAATGTATGAAGGTGAGCGCTACCATCACTGATCCCCCTGGTAATTATGATAATCTTGTACCAGTTGCTATAAGTTTGTCATGGATTACACCTTTTATTTTTATTATATCTTTTATCATTTTATAGTTACACTCGATATTGTTTAAACAGGTGAGCTCCTGTTCTCACTTACATTATAGCAGCT
>JAOTRS010000036.1:514994-526634 GCA_028565755.1 Dinotopterus cunningtoni
ATAAAAACAATTTTTTACCCTGCATGTATTTTTTATTTTAGTTCATAAAAAAGGGAATTGGTCATTTCGGCCGGCTGAGATTCTAGGTTTATTTTGAGCTATGCTGCTAAATACCTAGATTTATTGACTGGTTGCCATGGAGACAGACTTATTTATCAATACGACTGCTTGTAACATGTTGTCTCTTTTGTGTTAGCGTGTTGGCGTAAGACATGCTAGTCACATCCCGGACTATGGACTGAACTTTCAGCCGCCAGTGTTTAGATTAGGGCTTTGTTCTGAGGTACCTGATGGTAGATTTATGGTACGGTTGCCATGACGACTGACATATATTTTGGCCTTACAAAGCTGGTGTTTTGAGGCTATAAATAGCGACGGAGACTCAATCTAAATCAGGGTCAGTGAGGCCACCTCCTCATGTCTAGAAGGATTTTCTCAGACTTTGGATATTTCATTAATGTATTTCAGATCCTCTGGCGGTTATTGATCTCAAAGCTGGAGTTTTGATTAAACAGAGATGACGAATCGATAGCTTTTCAGCTTAGAGCTCAGTGCTCAGAGCGACGCCTTGATATTCGCGCCACTTTTGATCAGAACGCCGATTAGCTCCTGAAACGTCGGGGTTTTATTTTCCGTGCATTAAAATTCAACTGCGGCCGAGTGACTCCTTTTATTACTAAACCAGATTGTCCAGATGCAAAGCCCTTCTGACGCTCTCTCGCCGAATAAAAATGTCATGCATAAATGAAGAAAGGGAAAAAAAAGAAGGGAGGGAAGAAAGTGAAACTCGGTTTCCGCAGGATTACCGTGCTCCATAAATCCCAAAAGGAATCTGAGAAGACACTGAAAACAAATGTAATCCCCTGCAGGGGCTTTAACAATCTCATTTCTCCACTTTGTGAGAATGAGAAAGAGGATTGCCCTGGTTCTCGCTTCTCTTTGTCAAATTTCCGTCAAATTAATATCTTCTTAATTTCTGCTTTTGCTGCAGGAAGAATAGCAGGAGCTCCGGTCGGCTCGGGTCAAAGCCAGCCTGGGAGTCTGTGCGGCTCGTTTTATTCTTTGCAGCTGCTCATGAAAAAACAGCGTGTTAACGCGAAGTGCAAAGTCCCCATCAGGCACATGTGGAGTGTGCGAAGGCCGCGGGGGTCAACTGCCGCACCGAGAAAGGTCATTACGTAAGGAAAAGTAGACAGCAGTGGCATAAATAGCATTGTGTGTTGTGAGAGTATCTCAGGAAAATGGCTGAGGGACGGAGCTGATGATAAGGTTCTGTATGTCCTCAGTGTCAGAGACTTAAAAAGGTCACGGCTGTCACGATGAACAGGAATGCGCGACATGTGCTCGAGCGAGACGTGCTTTCTGATACGTCCATTGGGACTTAAACAACTGCGCCTACATCTCAAATTATGCTGTACTGTATACACTCTACAGCTTCTACTTTCGTATTTATTTAAAGTTTTAGCGAAATGTACATTGAGGCACCATCGGAATTTTTTTCCACATCATCAGAGTGTTAAGTGCATTACAAACATTTGCATGATTTTAATATTAAAATCAAAGTTTCTTTTTTTTTTTTAATTAGATATACCTTATGGTAAATACATCAACCAAACGTGAACAAGCATTTTAATTGGTCATGGTTCACTTTACAATATTAATATTATCAAAAACAGTTAGCACTCCATTAATATTCTGTTTTTGTGCAGGTGTGTGTATGTGCAAGTTATTTTGTCTCTCAACAAAAAGTTTGCTGTCAAATATTGTTAATACGTAACGTATATACATGTTCCACGTGCACAAGTTATTTGAAATGAGCTTAAATTACATTTGCCTAGCTCATCACCTCACTGCAGGCCTTCACTTTTAAAGCTTAACGATAAAGACACAGGCTGGCTTATTTAACACTGCTACGTTAACATACGGTGTATTTTTATGCTAAACTCCGCCCCCTTGTTAACCCGCTCACTCCGTATTTAAATCCAGCCGGATCGCCGCGCGTCGTGTTTGCGACTCATTTTTCACCTTAATTAAAGTGCTTCGTTTGCTTTTTCGTCACGTCTCGACTCTCGATCGTGGAGAGAAACTTCATTTCAAATTTTATTTCTGGTTCCATTAATTTCAGCATCATCTGCTCTAGCGGGTCAGAGTTTTCTCCATTAAGTCGTCGGGTATTAATCTAGACAATCATGTCATGTATGTGTGCAGGCGACGGGTAATTTCCTCCACTGTGACTCCCACGTGTGACTCATTAACCGGCTGCTGTGGAAGCCGTGATATATTGGGATATATTTCACAAACAGACGTGTTGCTCCCAGACGGGATGGTTATTCTTAATTAATGACACAGACGAGACCAGAGGAGATTGATAACGTACACTATATTACTTCTTCTCCTTCGGCTCGCCATGCTTTACTCCCGCTTGGCGTCACGGTGTTGTCATTTTCGGCCTCCGTTTTGAGCCGTTTACACCTAATCAGCAGTTCTCAGTTGTTTCCGAGCGTCCCTGCTGGTAGATGGCTGTCACTGGATGTCTTAAAGGAGACGGAGAGTGTTGGAGTCAGCACTGTGTGTTCAGTGAGCTGGATTCAGAGGCCGGGAGATGATTGGAGATGAAGCATTTCCTGTTTTAGTCGTCTCAGAGGAGCGCTAAGCTCCGAGCTTGAACTTCAAATTGTCTCCTCTGATGCTCTTTGAAGCTTCAGAAGCTGCTTAGCGTTGCAGTTTTCCTCTCATTTATGTTTCTTTATTTCTCTCCTGGACCCTGGAGGCCTCAAAGTTCCACAGGTCTTTGCTGGAGTGTCTTTTCTGCTTGAAATTGCACGTCAAACATTTAGGTTCCTCTGATTTAGAAGCCGCTTAGAACCGTGTCGGAGTCCTCTCAGGGCCGAGGGTGCCGTAAAGAGCTCGCTCACGGTGAACCCTTCAGTTCAGGGTTAAAGGCAGATTTTGGTTACGATGGTCGTCAAGACACAGATTTCGAAAATGAAAACGCATCACGGTGTAGCAGAGCGTGCTGATAGAGTTCAGGAGTTGATGCTTATTGGGACGGCTGGTTAGACTTTAATCTAGCTGTACAGAAATACTCAAGAGAGCAGTGTAGAAATATGAGTACTACAATTATCATTAGAGATAACGTTAGGAATTTACTTTAGTGTTAGAGGTACTGAAATTATGTTATATAGAAAGATAGATTGAGTTAATACTATAGAATTTGGATTCTTTTAGAGTTTAGAACTAGTACAGGTACTAGTACAGACTATGAGCTAGCGGGATAAAAAATTAAGTTTTTGTAAAGAAATGAAAGTATCACTAGAGACATAAATGTGTGTTTTAGTGGTGTAAAAATTATTTTTAATATGGAATTTTAGAAATTACTGTAGAATTAATGTACTAGCAGGATTAAACTATCTGTCTGTGTTAGCAGTGTATAAATTAGTGTGGAGTGTTGATTAGTTCTCTATAACAGCAGCTCTGACAGTAGCGCAGGTTTATATTAACATTCTGGTTCTAAAACTGTATCGTTTCCATAGCAACAGCTCATTTTCCCGGCCGTGTACGGCACATAAATTTAAAGATTCAAGAATTGTTCACGTATGGAAGGAGTCTCCAGTGTCAGAGGTTAAGTTCTCAGAACTCTTCATAGAAGTTTACGTTCCTTCGCAGTTTATCAATGAAATGACATGCTGCGTTTTTTTTGTTTCATTAACTTCAAGAGAAAGAGGAAAGAGAGGCCGATGAGGGAGCGGGTGTTTACGGCAGCACACAGGGACGTGTCGTTATGGGAAAATAATTTACGCCGCGGTGACAACGGCATCTCCGCCCCGTCACTCTGCACTCAAAGTAACAAAGATTTTGGTTCAACAATGGAGTGAGAATCTGAATCAAATTTGTAAAATCGAGCTTCCCGGAAGAAATCTTTTTTCAGTATAATCACGTCATCTCTCCATCACAGACCGGAGGAAACCGGTGGCAGGAAAATGGCCTCTGACTTTCCCCGTGCTCTGCTTCTGATTTTCTATTTTCCCCGCCGTGTTTATTCTCCGTCTCGGGCCTCGTCTGTGTTTGTTTAACAGACGCGGACTCCATCAGGATCAGCACTGTGGCTCTGAAAATTCCTGAAGACGCTTCAGAGGAAGCAGATTAGGATGCCGATGATGTCGACGTCGGGAGAAATGTCAGGAAACCCATCAGCTTTTCAGTAACGGAGTGATTTATAGGTCAGGGTGTTTATAGACCGGAGAGACATGCGAAGTGATGCGTGTCAAAATTCTGCCTCGAAAATTCTGCGATGATATCCTGAGACGAGTCCATTATTTATTTATCGAGCCGCCGAATTCTCTGGGAACTTCCTCGGCTTCAGATTTTCACTCTCTTTATGAGTGCTAATTTTGTGTTTATCCATTCAGAGGATTGAGCTTTGCTCCTGGGGGACTGATGAGCTGAAAAAGGTGTTGTGATAGAAGCGACGTTTATCTGTGTGCCATTCGCTTCCCGATCGTTTCTGAAAAATAATAAAAGCTGTCACTCAAATAGAGGAAAAAAGTAAGAAGGAGAAGAAATCCCTGCTGAAATTCAGTAGAGCGGCCCGAGGAGATTTACTTTTGCATGAATAACGCGTTGGAGCTTAATGTCACATTTTTCAGATTTTACCCAACAGATGGAACTTTTTTCTCTTGAAACTGAATCCACTTCCTTTTTTTTTCCACCAAAAGAAATAGAAAAATTTTTTGTCCTCCTCCACAATTCAGCAGCTAATCCTTCACTCTTCATCTTTGCTCTCAACTTAAGTACCGCAAAAAAAGAAAAATACACAGAAATGTAGAAATTAGAGTTTGAGTTAACTCAGTGAGAAGTTATACAGGGTAATGCAGAGACTAGTTATCAGTGTAGAAAGCACAGTTAGTTACTGTAGCACTAAAGAAATGAGAGAATCTGGAGTGTAAACCTCGGCATGCGTATAGCAAGTTAGATTTAACAGTACAGAAATAAAAAAAATAGTTTGAGATAAAGGTCTAGAAACTGTTTAGCAGGAAAGCAATTAAATCAACAATGTAGAAATCAGAGTTAGAATTAGCATTGTGGAAATGGGTTAGCAATTGTTTAGTTAGTTTAGCACTTTGTAAACTACAGCAAGAATTAATAATACAGAAGTCTACAAATCAGTCTTGGGTCCCAAAGTGTAGAAATTCGAGTTAAAATTGATTTGAAATTAAAGTTTGGTACAGCTGTGTAGAAATTAGTTGAAGGAAGTAAAATTAGCTGAAATTGTAAAAACTGCAGGTAATGTTTTCGCTCTAGACATTACAGTTAATATTCGTATTGAAATTCACATTGGAGTAAATAAATTAGTTAGTGTTTAATTTCTATGTAAGTCCTAACTCTGCTCACTCTGATACACTTATTCATTGAAAATAGTGTTAGCCTGCAGAAATTAGGATGATCAGAGTGATCAGAGTTAGGACTTACATAGAAATTAGACTCAGGTTTAGCACTGTGGACATTAGACAGCTAGAAATAGTTATTGTATCTTATTACATCTCATTAGAACTAGAGATTAGAGACTCGGCAGTGTCACTTTAAGTTAAAGTTAAAATTATAGAAATTATCTTTTAAAAGAAATTTAAGTCAGGTTCACCAGAGTAGGAATTAGGGTTCGATACAGTAAGTGATGAGATGTGGTGTAGATGTTAAAATGGGCTAGAAATTAGAGATTCTATCGGCATAGTTATTGAAGTGAAGTTTAGAAGTCTTCGATGAAATTAGACTTAGTGTAGAAATTGTGAAGTTAATTAAGCAGTTTTGAGACCATGTCTCATGTTAAAATGCCGTATCAATTAAATTGTGTTAAACTGAAATTGGAGGTTGTATTTGTATACGTAGTTGGGTTTATTACTGCGTATATTACAGTTACTATACAAAGTAAAAAAATCTTTAGAAAGTGCAGTCTGTATTTGTATAAGAAGTTAACTTCAGGTTGAATTTAGAGTTAGTGTAGAAATAAGAGTTAGTGTGAATAGTGTTGGTATTTAGGGCATAAATTAAAGTTCATGCGGTACAGTTAGTGAAAAAGTGCAGAAACGAAAGGTAGTGCACAATTAAAGTTAGTTTAGGAATTAAAGTTTAGGAACTCAAATTAGTTTAGAAATAAAAGTTAGTGCAGGAATTAAAGTTCGAAAGTTAGTCGACGATTAAAAGTTAGTTTAGGAAATAAAGTCATTTTAAATAAAAGTTGTGAGCGCGTTTATTTTTTTTAGTGGAGAAATAAGATTGGAGTGTAGATTCTCAGTGTATATATTTGTTAATGTGGAAATGAGACTTTAACGTAGAAATTAGCCGTGATGTTAAAATTAGAATTCTATGTTAGCAGCTTCGGCAGCTGATGCGTGATCGTTTGTTTTTCCGCCTCCTCTTATAGCAGCGTAAGAATTCCAGGCATTTTATTTTCCTTTTCCCTCCAATCGATTCCAGACGCTGTGGTTTCCTGCGAGTCGTCCCCTCCGGGATGAGACCGTCTGAAACCCTCGGCCATTTTCCAAGAAATGAAAAGGTCCTTTCTTTCTTTTTGTGTTTTTTCTTTCTCTGTTGCTTGGCAGAGGAGGAGCGCTTGGTGTCGTCTGGTTGCAGTTAAAAGGAAGCAGAAACGCGGCGACTTCCTGCGGCGTGACAGAAATCCTCCGACAGGAAGAGGGGAAACTCGGCTCTTTTATTAACCTCGTACACTTTAATTATAGATGAACCACGTTGTGAACGGATTGAAAGCTGCAGAGATGCAGATGTCCTCAGTGTGCGTGTGTGTGCGTGTGTGTGTTTATAACTCGCTCATTAACATTCTGCCGTGTACAGCAGCGCTCCGGAGTGGAGGATCCGAATAGAGGGATGACTGAAGACATAATTACCACCTTATTGATGTATGAGGAGGAAATAAAAAGGAAATAATAGTCTAAAATGCCTGGAAATCTCATCACACTGTTAACTGACATCCTGAAAAAAAAAACACCCAAAAATGTAAAGTTTAGACTTCAATTGCTTAGAATTTTTTTTATTTTTCTTTATAAAGAGTAAAAGATCAGATTTAATGATCTCATGTGATTACTGTCAGCTGAGGGATATTATTCTAATAATTTCCCCTCAATGGACTGATAATTACTTTCAAATATTCTTTTGTTTGATTTTAATCACCAGAGACAGAACGAAGACTAATGGGTAGATTTCAGAAAAAGAAAAACAGAAAAATCTGCATTTGATTTTCTTCATTTTTTTTAAATGCATATTTTACAAGTTATTTCTAACTTTTCTCCAAATTAAAATTAAAGGAGCAAACAGTCGACTGAACAACAACCCAAAAGAAAACAATATTAGAAAGCAAATTATTTCCTGTAAGGATTGTAAAATCTGATAGCACGGCCACCAAAAACGGCTACAAGAAAGAAAGAAAGAAAAAAGGAAGGAAACGTACTGATTGCTTTCAATATTCTCTCATTTTGTTCGAATCTGTAGAACCAGAGAACGAAGCATGCGATAGACTTCATCTTGTTTTTTTTTTTAACAAACGCTCCGAACACACGAACAGATTATTTTTTGTTTCTGATGTTGTTATTTTTTTACATCAAACAGATTGTGTGTGTTTTCTGAACAGACTAAAAAATAAATATGGTTATAAATTATAATTTAGAAAAGGAGCAAGGGAAATATCACCAAGGTTTGAAAGGATCTTTATTATTATTAATCCGGTGGCGCCGAGGTTCTGCGCGTATAAACAGAGAGGTGAAGCGAGAACACAGATGAGTAATGAGAAATATTAGCATGAGCAGAATGTGCAGAACCGAGGCCTTGTAGTGCGTCATTACAGCTTTCTAATGGCTTTGAAGTGTGTGTCCTCACACACACACACACACACACACACTGCTGTAATTTTACAGATTCAAGGGAACAGTTCTCTTAAACATAAAAATATAGCTAATATTCTTGTTGTAAAATGTTCTTCAAGGGCCCTTGGGACGGTTCCTGGTTCATCCTAATTTTCATAAACCTGCATGACTGTAACAGATCTCTGACACTAGAGACTCTATTCATAAACTTCACATACTGTAAACATCATATACACATCATGTAAACTACTACCATGTATAGTAAGGCTCTTACTATAGAAACAATAAAAAAATCCAGCTGTTACTACAGACACAATAACTATTTCCAGCTGTTACTATAGACAAAATAAGTATTTCCAGCTGTTACTACAGACACAACAAAGAAATCCAGCTGTTACAACAGACAAAATAACTATTTCCAGCTGTTAATATAAACACAATAACTATTTCCAGCTGTTACAACAGACAAAATAACTATTTTCAGCTGTTACTTTAGATACAATAACTATTTCCAGCTGTTACTATAAACACAATAACTATTTCCAGCTGTTACTAAAGACAAAATAACTATTTCCAGCTGTTACTACAGACACAATAATGATATCCAGCCAATATAACAATAATGGGTTGGTACTATAGAAACGATAACGATAATCTGCTGCTACCATATAAATGATAACGATAATCGTCTGTTACTATAGAGACGATAACAATTCCCCATATTTTATAGGCAGTTTGTGGTATTTATCTAAAGCGAGTCTGTGTGTGGATTTATTTCTGCGCTTGCTGGAGAGGAAGCTTCACCACTGAAGGGGTCAGGGTTCTGTATTTATTTGTGTTCTTGCTGTATTTATATCAGGAGGCGAGCGCACAGAGGCGTTCTCTCTTACAGACACACGCCGTCTCTTTCACCGCCGCTAGCGCCGAGCCTCTTAACCTTCAGCTCGGAAACTGAAGCGGTGCTAAGACGCGTTCTCTGTGGAAAGCTGACACTCGGGCTCTCGTATCCAAGGGCACGGTTCTAGTCCACTAACACGGAGAACCACACGCCCTGCAAGAACACCAGCCAAGAAGAGGAGAGATCTTCTGCCTCTCTCTTCTCTTCTCATCTTATCTCTTCATGTCTCGTCTTGTCTCTTCTCTTCATGTCTTGTCTCTCCTTTGTTATTCATTTATTTAAACTGTGTCTCACTTCTCTCTTCTCGTCTCCTTTCTTGTCTTAGTTTTGTAACTTGTCTTACTTTGTCTTGTCTTCTTCTTTCTTTGCTCTTTTCTTTTCATCTTGTAACGTTCTATCTTTTCTGAGCTCTTCCATTCTTATCTCGTCTCCTCTTCAGTTCCCGTCCCTTTACATTATTTCTTTTATTCTTTCATCTTCTCCTTTATTCTCTTCGGCTCAGTTCTTCGTTTATTTCCTTCTCCTTCATTAACAGCACTCGCAGCCGCGTTTCTCCATCTGAATGATTCAGGCGAGATCATTAGCATATTTGCTTTAGTCTATTTTTCGAATAATTATTATAACAAAAAATTATATCTATAACACACACGGACACACACCTTAATGAGCTGCACAGAAATAAAACACATTAATCCATGAGTCAGAAACATGAAATGAGATGATGATTGTGGGAAGAGAATGAGCTTAGAAGAGATAAATAAAGCGCTCGTAAGCTAATATGCTAAACACGTCCATTTCGGAGACGCGCGCTCAATTTATTTGCGTCATATTTGCGGTAGTTACCGGAAAATAAAGCTATAGGTTTGGGAATGTAAAGGAGCGCAGGATGTGAAAAAGATGCGAGCTTAAAATAAACTAAAAGTAAGGTAATAAGATTTAATGACACATAATATGTGAGAATGGAGGGTATAGTAAAGAGAGCGAGCCGATGATCTTGTTTGCAGATCGGAGCTGGCCGGGTCGTGTGTTCCACAATCTGTTACTGTAATGCACTTTCAGCTGCGCTGGCTTTAATTCTGGGAACAGCTATTAAGAGCTTTGCTACCCAGTAAAAGAACTTAAAAATCAATTCTGGAGAGGATGGAGTGATCTAAGGAGGAGTGTCTTATCATCATTATTTCTAGGGGTACAACGGATCACAAAACTCACGGTTCGGATCAGATCAATGTTTTAATGTCGCAGATTACATTTATTTACAAAGAAATAAAATTTTGTTTTCCATCTATTCCTTATAGATCTTTGAGACCTCTTTCAAGTGAGCAACTTTGGACTGTGATTTTAAATTAAAAACAAAGATGTCCAAATACTTTTAAATAAAGTGCAGTATGAGGCATGATGATTCATTTTCAGTAATGATGATGATGATGATGATGGTGATGAGGCTATTTTTGCATCACCTGCAAGTGAAACATAGGCGATCACATTCCATCGTCTTTCATTATGTCTCATGTCAGCGTCGTCCATCATCCGCCAGTTGAGTTTTATTGTTGGGTTTTAAACTAAACATGTTTTGACGAACACTCACGTACTGTATGAGGTTGTGATTTATCAGATGGAGCCTACCTCAGAAATGTCTGGTTTACCGTTCAAGTGATGTGTAAATGGGAATTAATATGATCAGTAACATTTATTTATGCTCATAAACTTTTACCTTCATTTATAAATATTGCCTGTTTTTAATTGGGTCGTGATGGTCGCTTGAAAACCCACTGCGGCACTGCCAGGGCCGGGCGACACATTCACTGAGGTTCTAAGAAAGAAGGTACTGATCACCATCCTGTAAACAACAGGAAATTAAAAATGTATAATAACCGTGGTACATTTATCATTTTATACATACTGTATACAGTATAAAACATATAAAGGTTCACAGAAACAGAACTTGATCCATGAGGGTCCTCAGTTTGCAGTGTTTTGGAGAAGTGTTTCTCAGAGTTTTTCCCCGTGTTTGTGTGTAACACCCGGACCGATTAGTCGCTGGAACTGAACGGCGTTTTGGAGTCGGGTTTCGTCCTGAAAGCGCGATTGCTGACCGCGGGAAGCTCCGCATCGTAACGAGAGCCCGAGCAAAACGGCGCCGTGTTCTCTGCCAGGCTTTGATGACAACGGTGGTCATCAGATATCCATCAGGAGGAGCTCCTCAGTGACATTTCAGAGGTTATGAATTCATGTTACAGGCACTTTCTAAAAGCAGGATTGCTTTTCACATCAAACGCTGAGAGGTGACGCGGGGGGAGGAGGCGGGCGAGTCCTCAGGAGGGCGCCGATTCATGTCGTGGTTCGTTTGATTGGAGAAACCAATGACACTTCTTCTTTCTCTTCTTCTTCTTCTTCTTTTTCTTCATAGTTGAGATAAATATGATGTTTAAATAATAAATATGAACTCATGCTATGTGTTTTATCCTAAAATTTCTAAAACGGTAAAATGTTCTTAAACTGGTAATGATGATGTAGACTTAAAGGAAATTGCAAATTTTCTTTTTTTTATTAGCCCCGCCCACAACCGAAAAAGGCTAAACCACACCCCTCGCCTTTTTTTTGCACCTAACAGAATGCAAGAACAATGAATTTTGTCACCCTTGGCCTGCTCATCAGAGACATTTCATTCATTCATCTCATTATTATCTAGACACATTTTTCTCAAACATACACAATTTATTATTATTATTATTATTATTATTATTATTATTATTATTACTATTATTATTATTATTATTTATTTTATTATTATTTTTTTTTATTTTTTTTATTTTTTTTTTAATGAATTTCTTTCATTTTTGTGAAGCTGCTTTGAGACAATGACCATTGTTA
>JAOTRS010000036.1:540685-550730 GCA_028565755.1 Dinotopterus cunningtoni
ATAATCATATTTCTGCATATAAAAATAATTAAAACATTTAAAGAAAACATAAAAATGAAATGAATTATGAAATAAATAGACATTAAACCTCACTCGACCTTAATTTATGATTCCTCTTGGCACCGGCTGCTTTAAAAACCAAACTGAAAGTGACAGAAATGCTTCGTATGCCGAGGGAAATTTCTTGCAAAATTTAAGTCCTTAAGGTAAAATTCGTGCGGCGGGGCGTTGGTATGCTGAGGCACCGCTATAGTTTTATGAAACAATTTTACAAACTCATTTCAATATAAATTCCCGACAGCGCGCTCAGGTGCGACCTGGAACAGAAATTCCTTTAATTAGCTTATCAGTTTAGCTTGGAGAAACTCTTCAGACGCTCCAGGCTGGGAAAAGCGGTGTGGTTTGGGGTTTATTTTATTATTTCATTTATTTTAGTCTTTTTTCTTCCTTCAAGCTTTCTTGCCTGTGTAGGAGTTATTTTTATAAAAGCAGTCGAAGCCTTTGGCTTCGGAGAGACAGCGAGGAGAGCCATATGGTCCCTCTGCTCTGGCCCAGCATCGGGCAGGTGTGTGTTTCACACACACACACACACGCACACACACGCGCGCGCACGCACACGGTGTCTCGAGGCTCGCAGGTGCCTGGCAGCTGAGCGATGCCTCCACAGGTAGTGTTTATGTGTCAGTTTTCTTTTCTTCTCAACAGTGACTCATGAGCAGATTTAACATTTTCTTCTGTTTGAGGAAACAAAAAGTCACTTCTAATTTTTTTTAAACCAAAGGTGTTTAAAAAGGTTTCACAAACTTCATATTTTTAGCTGCAATCTTAAAAAAATAGCCTTTTTTCCATCAGTAAAGTTACAATGTTTATTAGCATTTTGTCCTAAAGTTCCACCTGCTCCCTAGAGAGTAACGTGAACTCCTATAAGTGTCAGATACAAAGATTTAAAACAAAAACAAAAATCATTTTAGTATTTATACTTAAATATTCCTAGTCTAAACCATCTAACAGCTAAGCGCTAGCTAGACAAATCATTAGCTTCTGTCTGTATTTCCAGTTGATTAGCAAGAGCGTTGTCATGATATTAGCCAATTTTAACTCCCCCGTGTCAAATTCATCAGGTGTTAATTCTACCTGACAAGATTCAGGAGTTTAGGATTGAGAATTTCCACACTGTTCCTATGATCCAGTCCACCAGATGAAGTTATAATAAACTGTTCTCCAACTGATAACGGATATTGACTCGTGGACCGTAATTGACAGAAATGATTTGAGAAATAAAATATCTTTCTGTGGTTCCACTGTAGAACCCCAAGAAAAAGGTACTATGACTGGTTTAAACACAAAGTGGTAACCCTCTCGAGTGTGGGACGTGGTGTAGTCCACTTCGCTGTCCTTCAGTCTGAAGGTTGTTGGTTCACATCCAGCTTGTCCACAGCGCTTTTTTTTTTTTTTTTTAAACGTTAATTTTAAAAGCCAAAGGTCATATAACTCCAGGCCTTTGGTGTGGTACTCAGTGGTGTAGTGGTAAGGGCCTTGTCTGTGAGGTTGAAGGTTGCTAGTTCGAATCCAGCTTGTCCTGTATATCTGGCTCTCCTGGCTTGGGTAGAGAAAAGAAAGAGTGGGGCCGGAGAGGAGGTTATGGGAGATGGTCTTGCAGAACTAGAGAAAAAGTGTGGTTGATAGGTTTTTACAGCACTCCCTATATTATGCAAAAACTAAGTCGAACCTCTCTCACTCGGCTGTATAACCCTTTATCTCTCATGCTCTGAGTCTGGGGGGGGGCAGCTGCCAGGAATTACCCCCCCCTTAGGTTGTGCCCTCCATCTTTCCTGTACCTTCCACATTCTGTCATCAATTCCCGAACCATCTGCACTCTTTTCCTGGAGTCCTGGCTGGGGTTTGAACCAGCAACCTCTCCACCCAGAGGCAAGTGCTCATCCACATGAGCTACAGGATCGCACACCTGAGACCAAAGTCATATTAAAACCATGACTTTAAGATAAAGCTGGACTGGGTTCAAAACAGTAATCTCTCACAGTGTCCATCCACATTAGCTAAAGGGTCTTATGCTTGCTTTGTGTTTTCTAAAACATTTAAGTTTGTGTTCTTAACCCTGACCCAAAGATAAAGTCTTGGTGGGGTTTGAACCAGCAACCTAACAGGTCAGCAGCAGCAAGTGCTCACTCAGCCTCATGAGCTACAGGATCCAATAGTCTGGGCTGCTTTTCTAGAATTTTTACCTTTGTGTTCTTAACCCTGACATTAAGATAAAGCAAAAACAGACCCAGCTGGGGTTCATTCCAACAATTTTTTCTTAAAGGCACAATTCTCAACCCCATGAACTACAGGATCTTGCATCTGTGTGTATATATGCGTACATACAGTATGTGTGTGTGTGTGTTGTTTTATAGAACCATAAACTTTCTTAACCATGCCCTAACATGGCAACAACCTCTCAAACAAGCAGTTAGTGCTACGGGACCTCAGATTGTGCTTTTATAAACACTTTCATTTTGCATTTGTACACTGACCTTAAGACAAATCAAAAGCCAACCTGGGAGGGTTTGGACAAGTAACATCCCCAACCCGAGGCAAGGCTCACCTAGGTGAGGTACAAGATCCCGTACCTGTGTCTTGTTTTATAGAAGCTTTACCTTTGTGTCCTTAACCCTGATTTAAAGAAAAAGCAAAAGCAGTAAATCAAACCCAAGACATCAGACACCAAAGACCCTATCACTATCCACTAACTACTGTTCCACAGCAGGACAGAAAATGTTGATGCTCTTAAAAGAGTAGGGGGTGGAGCATTCATCTCTTCAATGGAGATGCCATGTGTGAGACAGCTTTTTTTTTTTTTTTTTTTTTTTTTCCAAAAGTATCAAAACACAGGGCCAAGGCTTTAAAGAACCATAAACTTTGTTTAAATTTACCAGGTCTTGAACCTGCAACCTCACCACCCAAGGCCTAGCACTCATCCACATGAGCCATATTACTATCTTTTTAATAGGACCTTTAACTTTTCTTGGTTAACCCTGACCTTAAAATAAACAAAACACAGGCTTGGCTGGGGCTTGAACCTGCAACCACACCATATAAAGAAGTGGCTCATTCCAATGAGCCACAGAAACTCACCCCTCCCGCCTATGTTTTTATAGAACCTTTAACTTTGCATTCTTAACCCTGCTCTAAAGATAAAACAAAGAAGGGAATTGAACCCAAGACATCAGACACCACAAACCAACACGCTAACCACTCAGTCACAGGAGGACAGGAAGAGGTGTTGCACCCTGGAGTTTTGGTTCAAAGAGTGATGACTTTATTAAAAGCAGGTGGTGGAGGCTCAGGACCCATCACTTCTCATCACCTGCATGCAGTAACAGGAATTGTGGCTGTGAGAGCAACTCAGATCAGGAGCTCTTCAGTGTCTTCAGTCACACTCAGCTCTCATCTGCCCAAAATGGTTTTCACTCCAGTTGTAGCAGGAGAGGGCTGGGTTAGACGGCAGTGGGGTAAAAGAATCAAAATTAGGGTTGATCTCAGGAGAAAGGCATTCTGGGGAAATAATGCTGGAATCTGAGGTGGTTTTAAAACTATAATCACTAGGAGTCTTTATAAACCAGAGCAATTATTATGAAATGCTAACAAACACAACACATTCAGCAGTCATGATCTCCTACACCTTCATACTCTACGTGTCAGCAGGTTACGGGATCGATACCCAGACTCCTCCTGACTCCGCTGTTCCTGTATCCTACACACTGTGTGTTTTCACTCAGACCTTCAGCTCTTATTCTCAAGATCCAGTTTGATCCAGTGACCTCCTGGATAAAAGCAGAGCCTCAGCTACATGAGCTACAGGTCCTCACATGGGGCCTTTTATTTATAGAACATTTACCTTTTACCTTTTTAACCCTGACCTAAAGATAAAGAACAAGAATCCATGGCTAGGGATTAAACCTACAACCTCTCCATAGAGGCAACACAATCATCTTTTATAGAACCTTTAACTTTGCATTCTTAACCCTGAGCTAAAGATAAAGCACAAGCAGCCGTCTCTTGGGCTAAAACCAGCAACCTCCCTAGCCAGAGGAAACGCTCACCCCGATGAGGCACAGGACCTCATGTTTCTACACTCTTTTATAGAACCTTTATGTATTCATTCTTAACCCTGACCTAAAGATAAAGCACACTTGACTGGGGGTTTGCTCCAGCAACCACTCTAGCCAGAGGCAACACTCAGCCACATGAGCTATAGGATATCATACTTGCTCCATCTTTTATACAAAACCTTAAATTTTGTGTTCTTAACCCTGACCTAAAGGTAAAGCAAAAATAAACCTCACTGTTGAGGGACAACACTCGCCTGTATGAGCTACAGGATCACCTGCTTGTGATTTATTTTATAGAACATTTACCTTTCAGTTCTTAACCTAAAGATAAAGTAAAAGCAGTGAATCAAACCCAAAACATTAGATGCCATGAGCTATAACACTAACCACAGGATGACCTCAGGACAACCTCAGGACGGGTAGTGAGGTCGCTCGCTAAAGTTTTATCTTAAAAAATGGCTCAAAGAGCGGTGGATTTACTGTGAGGAGGTGGTGGAGGGGCAGCTCTCATCACTTCTCATCACCTCCATGTAGATGCTCCATGAGATTGAGCCGGAGAGAAAGGAAAACACAGCAAAGCTACAGTGTAAAAGAAAACGGCCTTCAGTTCTGTTTTATATGTTTGTTCTTTATTATTATGTTTCAGGTTTACTGAGTAGTGCATTTTACACCAGCCTCATAAGCATGCTGTGTGTGTGTGTTGTAGGTGTGTATTCGATGTCTGTGATGGAGGATAAAGTGCCTGGAGAGGAGGTGGGCCGTCTGAAGGCCAGAGATCTGGACCTGGGAGAGAATGGACTGGTGGACTACACGCTGCTGGACGGAGACGGCATCAACACCTTCGAGATCAGCAAAGACTCCGAGACTCAGGAGGCCGTCATCAAACTGAAAAAGGTAAGAGTGTGTGTGTGTGTGTGAGAAAGAGAGAGAGACATTCAATAGTAAATGG
This sequence comes from Dinotopterus cunningtoni, assembly GCA_028565755.1. Classification (NCBI taxonomy): domain Eukaryota; kingdom Metazoa; phylum Chordata; class Actinopteri; order Siluriformes; family Clariidae; genus Dinotopterus; species Dinotopterus cunningtoni. Next base: position 545,747 of record JAOTRS010000036.1, read on the forward strand.
TAGACTAATGAGGCCTTAGTTTATCTGTTAGACAGAGAAGGACAGAGAGGGACGGAGATCAAATGAAAGTGAAAAGGTGTGAGAGAAGAAGGTAGAGAAGGAAAAAAAGTAGAGATGGAGGGATAGAGAGAGACCTGATGATAGGAGGAAAAGGAGGAATAGAGACAGAGAGGTTAAATTACAGGTGAGTCAAAATGGATGGAAAGTATGGAGAGGAAGACAGACAGGGAGAGAGAGACAGAGAGAGAGAGACAGAGAGAGACAGAGAGAGAGAGAGAGAAACAGATGTGAGCTGTGAGACTGCTGTCTCTTTCTGACTCTGTTCCACTCAGAAGAGTTTTATTATAAGTGTGTGTGTGTGTGTGTGTGTGTGTGTGTGTGTGTGTGTGTGTGTGTGTGATCTTTCATGATTCAAACATACACCCACAAAGTGAAATATTCTTAAATGTATATTTTGTGTGTGTGTGTGTGTGTGTGTGTGTGTGTGTGTGTGTGTGTGTTATTTAGCTAATTTGCCATGTTGGTGTGCCGTCTGTAAAAAATTGTGAACATTTACTTTCTTAATGACTGAATCAATGAATCAGTGAATCAGTGAATCGTTGAATCAGTGACTCAGTGAATCACCGAAAGCAGTGAATGAAGTAGACGAGTTTTGAAGTGAGACTCGTGACTCACGTGTTATAAAAAGCCCTAAACTACCAGAGAAGAAGCTCAGTGAGGCGTGAGGGTTCCTCCTGCCACGACCGAGCCAAAGCGCTGGCATTAAACGCAGGGGATTCTGGGTAATAGAGACTCTGTAGTGGCCAAATTGAACGGTGAGCAAATAACAGAGAGGAACAACAGGAGATAAAACGTGTGTGTGTGTGTGTGTGTGTGTTGAAACACACAGCGGCACCAGAATTTTCGTGCTCTCTTTTCTTTCTGAAACAGAACACTGGTTCTCGGCAGAAACAATCAGCGCGACGTGCCCGAGTTTCTCTCAGTAACACACCTCTGGGCTGATACACCTCGCGGGAAATCATCACCTTTTGCTCTTCAAAGCGTTCTGTAAATTAAAGTCGAAATTACTGACAGAATTGCCGCCGTTTTAATCAACTATTCTGTGTGAAGTGCGGCCGCGCCGGCGCCGTGTGAATATTAAAAGCAGCTTGGCGTTATTGTGAATATTATCAGCTGCTGATTAGCTTCAGCTGTTCGCTTAATAGCAGCCGGGATATAACACGGTGCTGATGGATCGACAGACAGAGAGAGACGGAGAGACGTGAAACCTCAGCCGTGATACAGAAATGACATCAGAGCTACTGTCAGCTGAGATAACGTTATCGCTAATCATATGCTAGCTATCACGCTAGTCAGCAGTTAGCAAGTCCTGAATGCTAAGATTCTTATGTGATTAGTCTCTGTGTGTGTGTGTGTGTGTGTGTGTGTGTGTGTGTGTGTGTGCTTACGTAAAATCTTAAAGTTTCAATGAAAAACGTGAACATGGAGAACTCAGGTCCAAGAGGAGGAAAAAAAGAGAAAGAAAGAAAGAGAGAGAGAGAGAGCGGGGGGGGGGTGAAGAGCTGAAAGAGAAGAAAGTAGAGGAGAAAAAGAGAGATGGAGAGAGAGAGAGAGAGAGCGGGGGGGTGAAGAGCTGAAAGAGAAGAAAGTAGAAGAGAAAAAGAGAGATGGAGAGAGAGAGCGATGGAGTAATGAAAGAGAGAAAGAAATGGAGTCAGAGCAAGTGATGGCATGAGAGAGATGAAAGGAAGGAGCGAGATGGTGTGTGTGTGTGTGTGTGTGTGTGTGTGTGAGTAAGAAACACAGAGAGAGAGATGGAGTGAGGGATGCAGGAGAGAGATCCAGGTCGCGTCTGTTTTCAACACTGCTTCATTAAGGGAAGAAAATAGATACATAAATAATAAACGAAAAGAAAAAGAGAAAATAAAGAAAGAAAGGGGAATGAATTGTGTGTGTGTGTGTGTGTGAAGGTCATGGTGTTTGTCCTTTATATGCATTTGGCCCAGCTCACTGTTCATAAACTTTTACAATAGCGCCCCCTAAACACCCTCTCACTCACTGATACTGTGTGTGTGTGTGTGTGTGTGTTATTCAGTTGCTCAGCATAGATTTATCATCATCATGAAGCTAACACTTCGGTTTAACAGAAAGTCATCACCGAGTGTAAATCAGGAAGACATACAGTTTAGAGTCCTGCAGACGCATACAGGGGGCGTGGCCTAAGGTATGAAGGCGGAGCCTTTGGAAAGAAACGGAACAGTAAATGGAGGGAAAATGAGAAGAGAATTAGAAAAAAAGAACAAAAGAAAGCTATAAAAAAGCTGGAGAACAATAGAAAAAGAAAAAAGTGAAAGGGAAATTATAAAGAAAGAAAGGCAGGGGTTGATTAAATCTGTGAAAGAGAAAGAAAGAAAGAAAGAAAGAACTTAAATGGATAAATGAAGGGAAAATAATGAAAACAAAAATTTTATAAAAAATGAGGCAAAGAAATCAAAAAAGAGAAGATCAACAATTTAAAGAAAAATAAAAAATAAAAGTATAAGGAAAGAAAGAGAGCAGATCTTGTATCTATAAATCACTGAATAAATCAGTGAGATTGTAAAGAAAGAAGAGAAGGAAGAGATCAATGGAATAAATCCCAGCCAATTTTTCCTTAGACAAAAATAAAGGATATAGGAAACAGATAATTGGATTAGTGGAGGAAAAATAATGAGGAAATAAAGATTGAGGAAAGAAAGAATGCTAAAAAAATAATAAAATATTTTTAAAAACTAAAAGAAAGGAACAAATAAATAAGAAAAAGGTGGGTGTTGGAATCTATAAAAGGATTAGTGGGACTGTAAAAGGAAGAGAGGAAGTAGTTTCTTTAATCACAGTCTATTAGAGAAATTAGAATTCCTTAGACACTCAGTTTGGGAAAGTGAATCTGTGAATCTATAAATGAATCAAAGTGTTAAATAGTAAATGATTCCCAGTAGCACTGAATCGAACTGTGACATGACTCTGATCTTGATTCACACACTGAGAGTGCTTTATATTCTTGGCATGTTTTTAATGTAAACAATTAAGCTGCTAATGTTCGGCTAATTCCGCCCGTGTGACTGAAATGATTCATTCAATCGCTCTCTTGAATTTTTATTGCCCTAACACAAAACTGCGGCTCGATGTATTTCCAGCCCGTAGATCTGAACTCGTCAGTACGCTTGGCACGTTTTTCACCGTGCACAGTATTTCATCAGTAATTAAATCAGCGTGGCGTTCTGATTAATGACATCAGAGAATCACAAAAAGAATAGAGGAATCTGATTTCTGTTTCCAGCACGTGGACTTTGAGACGAAGCGGTCTTACACGCTGAAGGTGGAGGCGACGAACCCGCACGTGGACCCTCGGTTCATCAGCTGGGGGCCGTATAAAGACACCACGGTGGTAAAGATCTCTGTGGAGGACGCTGACGAGCCGCCGGCCTTCTTGGCTCCTGGTTACAGCTTCGAGGTGGAGGAGAACGCGCCGGGGGGAACCGTGGTGGGACGCGTACACGCCAAGGACACGGATATTGCTAACAGCCCCATCAGGTAGCGCAGATTACAATTCCATCATTATTAAAATTAGTAAAATGCTTTGCGCCCTCTGCTGTCTGTGAGGAGAATTGCACTAACAATCGCAAGATGCCATTTCCTGATAGCTGTACTTATAGTTAGGGGGCGGAGTCAATTTACTGCGGCAAACATGAACTCAATAAAACAACAAAGTGAACGTCTGAATCACAATCAAAGCTAAGTGGATAAAGAAGTCAGCTAAGCTCCTCCCTCTTTTTTCCATAAAAGGCATACATATATATATATATAGAGAGAGAATGTGGTTACTTCAGTTACTATGTAGTAGTCGTACACATCCCTGTGAAGGATCCGTTACTTTAGCAACAATAATGTGTTACAGCAAGAAAGTGTGTATTAATATAATAATTCTCATGTACATCTCTACATCATTAAATATTAATCAGCGATGCGGCGTGGCGTTTAACTCTGCCTCGGTGTTCATTTCTCTTCACCACTAAGAGAATCGTATTGGTGTATAAACCCCGCTGAACTCTGTGCAGTGTGTGTTTTTTTCTGCTCTGCTCCATCTCTGAGCTCTACACGTCTCTCTCTTGTGTTTTTTTTAGATATTTAATTCCTAGCTACACAGATCTGGAGGAGTTTTTCTCCATTAACCCTGAGGACGGCATCATCAAAACCACGCGGCCTCTGGACCGAGAGACTCAGGCTTGGCACAACATCTCCGTGAGCGCAACAGAGATCGGTAACGCCTCTGCACTCGGCTTTCTGGGCCTCCTAATTACATGGCAGTCTTGTTTTTCTCATTCTTTCCCTGGCCACACGGCCAGACTTTCCCTCCAGTGGGCTTTCGTGTGGTCAGCGCGGCTCCGGGCCTCTGATTTCCTGCACAGATTGCAGTTTCAAACCCCTAATCATGCCTTTATTTCTGTGCAAAGAATGCTGTTTAGCTCAAAAATAGATTCATTTAAGTGAGCAGGCACCGAATGTATTCAAGCTAAGCTCTCTCTGTGTGTGTGTGTGTGTGTGTGTGTGTGTGTGTGTGTGTGTGTGTGTGTGTGTGTGTGTGTGTGTGTGAGAGAGAGAGTGATAGAGAGATACTGTTTCATCTTTCTCTCCATCATTGGTAATAAATTCCCTGCCAGCACTGTGTGTGATGTGTCTGTGTGATGCTACACTGTGCTGTTAATAACACTGTTATCACTCTATAACTTAAACACACACACACACACACACACACTGCCACATACACACTCATGAATCTTAACATACTCTTGTTCTCACACTCTCCACTCACATTTACACTCACACAATACACACTCATACTCAAAGATACACACCCATACTTACATAATACACACTCATACTCACACAATACACACCCATACTCACACAATACACACTCATACTCAAAGATACACACTCATAC
>JAOTRS010000036.1:551229-561392 GCA_028565755.1 Dinotopterus cunningtoni
CACTCATACTTACACAATACACACTCATACTCACACAATACACACTCATACTCACACAATACACACTCATACTCACAATACACACTCATACTCAAAGATACACACTCATACTCACAGATACACACTCATACTCACACAATACACACTCATACTCACAGATACACACTCATACTCACACATAATCATTGTTACTCACCCTTGGAGGCTCATACAGACTCATGCTCACTCTTAAACACTCCTAAACACTCATACTTACTCATACACAGCCCTAAATACTCACTTCTATACATACTTTTAAACACCCATGCCTACTCATAAAGACTCCTAAACACTCATACATTCTCATATGCACTCATAATTACTCATTCTTAAACACTCATACTCACTGATACTCACGCTTACAGACTCATACTTATATTCTCACACACTCATGCACATTCATTCTCACTCTTACACTGACAGACTGATGCACTTACACACACACACACACACACACACACACACACTCACACTCTCATGCATGTGCTTCACTCTGTTTCAGGTGGACATCACCAGGACGCTAAAGTACGAGTAAACATCAAAGTAAAGGATGTGAACGACAACGCTCCGGAGTTCGCCACTCAGGATGAAGTGCTGATGTGTGAAAACGTCACTCCCGGAACGGTAACGCTCTTTATCATCGTCTTCTGTCCCGGCGCTGTTATCTCACCGCCTGAGTCAGAGACACTTAAAAATAAAAACGCTTCTAAAGAAACATGAGTCATCTGGAAGACTGATGTTTCACGTCTGCACTCTAGAACTTTCTTTTTGAATTAAAGGGAAATTTGCATAACTATTGTACAGTTCCTCTGCTGGAACGTGTCAGACTTCATTAGGCACGAGACGGCGTTCACACGGACAGTTCTTCCCTGTCAGGAATGCACCGAAGCTGCCAAAGACATTTACAAAGTCAAACAGAACTGACATGGACATGCGTGATATTTAATGAGAAAAAGGAAAAGTATGATTTCTAGCTCCGCCCCCTAAGTGTAACTTTAACACTTCAAAACAAAGTGATAGTGACCGTCTTTAACGGGGTTTAGTGGTTCTACATAGAACAGTACAGGAAAAGTTTAAATTTAATGTAAATATAATTTAAAGGATTTGTTTTTTGTGACTTTTTAACATTCATTAGCAGGATTTTCCTAATATTATATACAAGATTACAACCTACTAACTGTTAAGAAGTTTATATATTATTATTATTATATATTACTTTATACTGTTATTTATTGCTATATAGAATCTTATCTCATCAAATTTTAAAAAGTTTTTAAGCATACCTTTCTTGTCCTAATATTTCCGCTTTCTATGATAAAACTGTAAAGTGGGCGTGTCTGTACATTTGATGACGATTGTGATTAAGATGAGTAATAGAAGACATTAAGATTTCTGTCTGTCTGTCTGTATGTTTGTGCAGCATCACGTGTAAACTACTGAACAAATGTTAACGGGGTTTTCACGGGTGTATTTGGCCGAGCTTGAGGTAGCGTACAGGCTTTGTTTCATCGCAGTCAAAATGTAATAGATGGCGCTTTTTTTTAAATACACGCTTATGAGTGTGCAGTTGAAATCTACGCAATCTCACACCTTCTTTCTGCGCACTTCACGGTAACATGTAAAAACGTTTGTTTATTCCAAAATTCAACAGATGGTGCTGTACAGTCTTACAACGTGTTTATGAGTGTGTAATTAAATTCCACGTGAACAAAGTCACAGGCACCTCTAGTATTTATAATTTTATTTATACATTTTTCTGCTGAGAATCTTTGTAACTTTTGATGAAAATAAATGTTACAAGAACAAATTCTTTACAGTAAATTTAGGAGTTCTTTTCAGTCTTCCTGGACTTCTCTATGTAGAACTAAAAAACCATCGGGTTCTCTATATGAGTAAAATGATTTAAACCTGATGTATGTTGTGACTCGATGTATACAGTATCTATTAAATCAGTTTTGTTTGCTATTTTTTTTCTAGCTTTAGCTTTTAAATAATAATGATGATGAGAGATACAGTAATGTGATAAAACACAGGTGTTCTGTTGATTGTGATGTGCCTGACGTGCTGATCGGTCGCCTCCGCAGGCCATAAAGACGGTGAGCGCGGTGGATAAAGACGAGATGGCGCACCGGCAGCATTTCCACTTTAGCCTCCCGCCCAGAGTCGCCAATAACCACAACTTCTCTCTGAAGGACAACAGAGGTGCGTCTAACACAAACACCAAAGTCTTACTGTAATAAGCCTCCATGGGTCACATGGGTCACATTTGTAAATGTCTTTTATTCATACGTACACTATATCACATTAAGTTAACAAACAATCAACACTTTTCTAGTCTTATGCAGTTTGTACAGACTGATTTAATGATGTGATGATGATATAAAGTCCACGTTACTACAGTAAAGTAAGTGTATAAATGTAAACATTTCTATTGTTTGTGTTGAAGGTAATGAATGAGAGCGTTCTGGTTGCTAATTATTGCCAAATTGTTTGTTTACTTAAAACCCTTGAGTGACAGGCACTTCAAATAATCTTTTAAATAAAAATAGACCAAGTAAGTTAAGCTTTAAATAGCTTATTTTTATTTAATTATTATTATTTGCCAATTTTTACCCTTTGCTAAAGCTAACTTGATCAATCTGGTGCAGTAAACTAGCTAGCTAAGTGTTAGCATAAACAGGCTGCAAACGGCAATAAAAATGATGATTTTATAGTATTTTAATGCATAAATATACATTATACTGTATGTACTTTATATATCAGTTAGTTCAGTCTTCTGAAGTTTTACTCATGCTTGCTTTGCTGAGTTTGGACCACAGATTTTGACCACAGTTTGATCTCATCCAGGTAGAGAGCCTATAACCTCATGATTTCGCTGTTTACAACCAGTGGTTTCAGTACGGTTGTTTCAAGCGCACACATTGTCTCTTTTCCCTTTACCACACACTCGCTCCGCTGATTTTTACTCAGATGTCCTTCATCCGAAGGATGTCTGAAGAACACGACACTGAAATGTCGCTAGAGCTCGTGAAATCGATCGTCTGATGTCATAAGACAATTGAAGCTAAAAGAAAGACGCTTTTGACGCGCGTGCTGGTCTCGCATTACATCATACACATCACACACTCGTTTTGGTGTCTAATCACTCGCATGTGTGTGTGTGTTTGGGACGGATACACATGGTAGACGTCCACGTGCGCTCGGTCCTCTGCCAGCCCGAGACAGCACGAGCCAGGACACGTCCCTGAGATCGGCCGCTTAGATCTGACGACTCGAGAGAGAGATGATTAGCAACGCGGTTTAAATCACAGCCTTAGCCAAAAATGTTTCACTTTGATTTGATATATTTTATAAGAAACTGAACTTTGTAACTTAACATTTAAATTATATATTGTAATATACACATTCAAAATATAATTAGGAAAGCATTTTATCTTATGAAATAATAAAGTGATAATTTACAGGATTTCAAATTGATTTACATTTAATTATTTAATTATGAAAAGAAATAAGTATAAGGCATTGAATAACTTGGTTTAAAACATTTTTAAAGGCTTCTTTTTAGACTCAAAATAAAAAATTATATGAAATATAAAACATTATTCGAACCACTCAAAGTTTTCTGTATAAAATGGCTTTTTAGTAAATGGTCACTTCCCAGATCATTAAGCTCGACTTTTAAGTGTGTAATGAAGTCCATGAGAGACGTGTAGCGTCCTGAGTGTCGCTCCTGCAGGAGAAAGCTCATGATAAATGCAGTTTAAATGGATCATTTCAAATTGGAGATAAACCCTCTTTATAGATGGCTACTCGAGTGTCTGTGGAGCGACAGAAGTGAAGAGAGAAAGACTAAGAGATAACAGATCTCCCTCTCTCTCTCTCTTTTCTCTCCCTCTCCTCAGTCTGATCTGTTATAATGAGAGAGCAAACGAGCACTTTCTTTCTCGCCACTGTTCAAACGCTGGAGATATGACCAAGGCGGATCGGGTCGCTCAGACCGGCCGTCCTTATCTGAGACTCGCTATAAATATAAAGGAAACAGACTTGAGGGTTTTTTTTGTTTTTAAGTCCACCCGTTTATCTCACTGTCCATTGTGTCTGGTGTAGAACCTTTGACTTCCTGTTCACAGGCGGTTTAATGAAGCAGGGAACTCATCATCCTCATTTTCACATTCACTCCGTGAGCTTATGGTTCCGATCCGTATCATATTCCGGAGATTGCATTATAAAGAAGAGATTTGGTCACATGACCAAAAACTTATAAATCAGATTTTTAACCATAGCTGGATTCAGACACGCTTGTTCCATGTGAAGAGAAAAAAATAACTAAAAATATTAAAAAATAGATTTGATAAAGTATATGAAAATACGTGCAAAAGTTGTCAGAGTATTGTTGCTAGGATACTGAAGATGATGGATTTTATACATAATCGCAGTTACTTTTTTTTATTTACACTGGAATTTCCTCTGGGGTCAATAAAATATCTATCTCTAATTATTTTTTATTTTACTCGGATGCCTCACTAAGCCTGCTTTCACACTTGGGACTCGGACACGGATCTGAGTACACTTGACCCCAAAGCCTGTTAGATTGTGAACACTTGTGTGCTGTACCCACATGCTGTGCTCTGGTCCACTTACGGGATCTTAGGTTGTTTTCACACTAGGCACGATTGCTTCGTACAGTGGCTGGGAACAGTTGAACCCCACTCCCCATTCCTCTACTGGCCAGCGTTCACATTATTATTATTATTATTATTATAATTATTGTTTTCTGTATACAGGCACACTTGCGTATTTACACTTGCAGTTTGTGAGCTGCCAATAAACACAACAATAAGAAGAGAACAAGGCAGTCAAAAGATGAGCAATGGGATTATCTTCAAGTAGACTTGAGCGGTACTTTGGTCCATGCCCGGTCACCATACAGAGTGTTTATATTACACAAACATACAGAACTTTCGGGTCAAGTGTGAAAGCATCCTTAAGCACAATACAGTGTACTCAGGGTCAGTTTGAATCAAATATAAGAGCTAGCCATACCTAAACACGGACATGGACTGCTGTTCAAAACGTGATGTTATCGATGCTGCTTGTGTCTTCAGAAACCTGCATATGAGTGCAGCACCTGCAGATGAAAGGGGGGAGAGGCTCACAAAACCAACACAATTAGAAAAAGAAATAAATAAATAAAAACAATGGCTGCGGCTAACAACTGTTAGCTTAGCATTAGCATACATAAGCAAAACAAAACATAAATCAAGGGTCTAGTAACACCAACAACAAACCCAACATGGAAAACAAAACCAGTGAAGGAACCAGAAAACTAAGGGTGTTAAATAGTTAAGAGGTTGAATAAATCTAATGAAAAATAAACACAACATACCTGAACTGGGTGAACAGGAAGTGAGAGAACAGTGACACAATGCCTAGAAAGGTGACAGAACTCGCCCTCCTCCTGGAGCAGCGTTGGTGGGCGAGAGGTCTGGGTGGGCGATCAGAATAGGGCTAAGCTTGAGAACTGGACCAGGACATAGCATGCGTGTAGGCTTTTGCTAAATCCTGCGCTTAGCTAAGGCTGGGGCTTGGAGCTTAAGAAGGGCACTGGGCCAGGGCTTAATATAGACACTGAGCTGAAAATGGGACAAAACGGACCGTTTGATGGGTTTGAGGTGTGAGCTGATCTGTGACGGAGCTGAAGCTTGGATCTTAAGAGGCCGCTCCGTAGGCCATGTGGGAGAGCTCGGGCCCAGAAAGACGTCCTCAGTGCTGGTGGTAGCTCTAGGACGAGGTCTTCAAAACCAAGATACAGAGCATACATGACATTTCCAAGCATTGTTTCATGCTCAGGGAGCGCTATCTTACATCATGGTTCTGTCTTAAAGAAAGATATTAAAGTACGTTACCCATCAGCCCCAGAAAGTTACAGGACTATGATTAATTTTGGCAGCGTCTTTTTATGTCTCATTAAACACCCTGTTTAGTTGGCTTTGTGCTTCTCTCTCTAACTTTTACCAGTTTGTGCCTCGCTCCAGCTTTCAAACTGATTTCATCTTAAAAAAGAAGCCTAAACCTGCAAGAGCCTTCACCTCCACTTTATAATACATGTGTCCATCACTCAGTAATAATAATTACATCATTAAACAAGTGGAATCTATCACTGTATATCTAACCCGAGCTCCAAGCAGCTCCTTATATAACACCGGTCCCACGGCGAGACCCAGAGGAGCCGTTCGTTCCTGTTCTCAGTGACGAGGCTGTGCTTTACGGTGCCCATGGTAATCTGCTACAGAGAATATTATATAGAAAGCTAATAGATAAGCGGAGATTGATAGAGTGGTTAGAGCGTGTCACGCCATCTGAGCACTGAAGGCGTCTCATTAGAGCTCTGAAGACAACGACTCCGCGGGGAGGGAAAATTACCGATCCGCAGGCCCCTAAATGAACTCGCTCCATCTTTCCTCCGAGTCTGTGACCTTGCGCTCTGGGAAAGTGTGTTGGCACTCATCCATTTGCTTTTCCCCCGCTGGAATAAAACCAATATGGCCTCCTCCACCGCTGCTCTGATTACACTTCAACAGCAGATGAATGTTCTGATCGCTAATTTCAGCAGTCTGCACCATTGACCCGCACCAGCGCTGTAGATTTTATAGCAGCAGTCCTGTAACGCGTAGCATTAAACACCGATTCAGATCGTCTTACTGCCGCTTATTAGCGATATAAACACGTAATGGATCGTTTTCATGCTTGGGGTCGTACAGACTTTCTGGCTGTCTGATGGGAATAAAGACACGCTCAGTGAAAAGCCTGGAGATATGCTGATATTAATATCGGACGTTAATTCTCGTCATACTGTACAGCACAGGACAGTTTTTGCAGCATTTCACAGACATTGCGGTACGTGTAGTGAAACCATGTGATTTTACATCTTATCAATCTTTTTTAGAGGAATCAGAATCAAATATCAGAGTAACTTTAGCAAAGTAATCTGAATCACTTTATCAAAAATATTCAGAATCATTTTTTTTCTTTTTAAAGAAAAACTAGAATAACTTTATCAAAGGAGTCACAATCGCTTTAAAGAGTAATCAGAATGACTTTCCTCATCAAAGAAATCAGAATCACCTTATAAGAAGAGTTCAGAGAAATTAGAATTACTTTCTCATAAGAATAAAATAAACTTTCTCAGTTTTTTTTTTTTTAATAAAAATCAAAATCACAGTGACAGAAGGGACAGAACAAAACAACCAGAAATACTTAATGAGTTATTAGAGTTATTAAAGTTATTAGTTAGATTCTCAAAAGAACCAGAAACACTTTATCACATGAATCAGAATCATTTAGTCTATTAAGTCAATTAAATAGATGGACCGAATATACAAATTATTTAATTAGCGCGAATAAAAATAACAAACAGTACACTGTTGAACAACAAATAATATAAAAATACTGAACTCATATAAGGATCAGACGTGTCGTTGCTTGAGTTCGTTGCCGTGACCTTCTTGTCCGTCTGTTTTTTCTTGCTGAACTCTACAGACAATACGGCTACGGTGGTGGTGATCCGGAAAAGTTTCAGCAGGATGACGCAGGACGTTTACGCTCTGCCCATTGAGATCAGCGACAACGGCGTGCCTCCTCTCAGCAGCACCAACACCCTCCTGATCCGAGTGTGCAGCTGCGACTCCAAACACACCATCCTGTCCTGTAACGTGGAGCCGCTGTTCCTCCCGGCGGGCCTCAGCACCGGAGCGCTCATCGCCATCCTCGCCTGCATCGTCATCCTGCTGGGTAAACGCTCGCCGCTCCAGATTTCAGAAATGCGCGGAGATTCAGTGGCGTCGTTTTGTACTTTTAATGTCTGCAACAGTTTTATACGGGTTTATTTCCCGCCTTCAGTGGTTATTACTTACAATCTCTGATTCTGTAACAAATTTTTCTATTTGTATTGACCCCGCCTACTTTTTAATACTTTTAGATAAATATGTAAATATGGATCAATCTATCTGTCTAAGTAAGTAAATAAAAAAATTAATAAAAAATGTGACTAATCTGTTGTCCTTCCACAGCGATTGTGGTGCTGTTCGTGGCTCTGCGCCGCCAGAAGAAGGAGCCCCTGATCGTGTTCGAGGAGGAGGACATCCGCGAGAACATCATCACGTACGACGACGAGGGCGGCGGCGAGGAGGACACTGAGGCGTTCGACATCGCCACACTGCAGAACCCGGATGGCGTCAACGGCTTCCTGCCTCGTAAAGATATCAAGCCCGAGCTGAGCTACAGCGTCCGCGCTGGACTCAGACCCGGTGGCGGCGGCGTCGACGTAGACGAGTTCATCAAGACGCGAGTATGCGACGCTGATAACGACCCCACCGCACCTCCGTATGACTCCATCCAGGTGTATGGCTACGAGGGGCGGGGCTCCATCGCCGGCTCACTCAGCTCCCTGGAATCGGTGACCACAGACTCGGACCTGGACTACGACTACCTACAGAACTGGGGACCACGATTCAAAAAACTGGCCGACCTGTACGGCACCAAAGACTCGGCAACCGAAGACAACTCTTAACGACGGATCACGTTCGTCTTCGCAAAAACAAAAACCCGCCCACCCTAAACACCTTCCCCGCCCCCCTTTTTCCATCACTTCCACTAACGACGTGTGCTGTGTGACGTTTACTATAAGCAATTCCACGACTTTCATCTATTTAGATTCTTTTATTTTTTCTTTTATTTTTTTGTTCCAGTATACGTCGTGTACACTGCTAGGAATCTTTAACGTAGGCGTGATCGGAACAGATGGAGCAGAAAAAAAAAATAATAAAAAAAAATAATAAAAGGAATTCAAAAAATATATATAAATACATAAAGAAAAAATGACACAAAATATTAAACCAACACCTCTGACACGGGACGTGCGGAAAGTCAAAGCGGCGCACGCGTGTGGGACGCGACATATTCCACGATGATTGCTGATACTGTGAACGAGCTCACACCAGAGAGAGGGAGAGAGAAAAACTGTTGCCTTATTACCACAACACATGGAAATACGTCAGCGATTTGAGACGTGTCCCTCATCAACAGCGCCTCCATCAGGACATCGGAGGAACGACCCAAAAATTGTCTTCTTTTTTTTTTTCTTATTCTTCAACTTTGTATTATTTTTTTGCTTTTCCTCTGTATTATCTTAAACAGAAATCGGGAAAAAAACAACCGTACAAAAAAAGGAAAAAATCTCCTTGATGAACAATCACGCAGAAAGACACGTGAGCTCAGAACCCGCCTTAAATCACGGACACTCTCGCAGCGCAGTGCATTTCTTTTTTTAAATCGAAAACTATATCCTAAAAACAAACTAAAACCCATATAACCTGTGTACAGTACCAATGTGCGAATACGTCTCTCGAGGATCAAACTCACGACTACCGGTTTCACGTACGTCTTTTTATTATGATTATTACAATTATTATTTTATTATGATATAATTATTATGACTATCATTATTTTCAGTGTCTTCATTTTTTATTATTATTATTATTATTATTATTATTATTATTATTATTATTTTTCTTTAATATTTTTTGGTGTATTTTATTCTCCCTTATGGGAAAAAATAGCAATCTGTCCTGTCGCGGTGAAAGAACGGCTAATTTCTATGTCGATTTTATGGTAACTATTTGTACAATTTTAAAAGTTCTTATTTTAGTACACATACAAATATCAGTATTTCGACATGTAAGAAACTGTTACAGCATCACACTTATATTTTATGAACATTGTACTGTTGCTTTATTATGTGCTTCAATCTACGAAGCGGAAAAACTTTGAAATAAATGCTCTTTTTATAAAATAAACAAAACTGTGTTAATTACATTACGCTTGTGAATATTTAACAGACACATGATCTTATAATGTCCCTCCAGCAGCACTTCAGCGCCTCCGACTGTGCAGGAATATTTAGTGTTTAGCATTTTATCACAATATACTTTGCAAACGAGGAAACAGATAAATTAAATATGCACCAATCTGCGTATAGTTTTAATAGATGTAGCTACATGTTAAAACATTTAATTATTTTCAATTTTGTTTTGCAAAATTGAATGCACAAATTATCAAGTAAAATT
>JAOTRS010000036.1:563721-574034 GCA_028565755.1 Dinotopterus cunningtoni
CATTTAAAAGAAAAAAGGTAATGCAAAATAAATACAGTACATTAAAATTATTAACACATATTCAGATTACATAAACACAAAATATCAACATAAATTTAATCTGTTTATGGAAGCAAACAAATGTTTATTTATGTGACATTTTATAAAGTACATAAAAATATAACCTTATGAAAAATAAACTTGTATAAAAAAAAAAAAAAAAATTTAAAAAATGCACTAATATATCTAATACAGTCCAGTACGTACAATACTACCCTATTAGACACCTGCTGAACTTGGTGGTACAACCCATAGTACTACCACGGTACCCACTAAAGTGCCACAGTACCGACCCTGGTACTATATAAAGACCAAAAAAGGAAAATAATACAAATGTGCAGCAGATGCTAGTCATGATTGGATGCTAGTTGTTTGCAAAACGTCATGACAATTTCTTCAAGTGCTGAATTTAGTTATGCTCATTAATGTCAAGTGCTATTTGATGCTAATTGCTATGTAATGCTAGTCATTATTAGTTAGTTGATGCTGCTGAGTTTCCAAAAGCACTGATGCAGCTGATGCTAATTCTAATTGGATGCTATTTACTGTTTGCTAATTGATGCTAATTTTAAATGAACCTGTATTTCTGTTTTTTGAAATGTTGTATTTATTCAGCTGATGCTAGTTCTTTGACGCTAATTATTATTTGATGTTAGTTGTTTGAAACTAGTCATCTTTGATGCTAGTTCTTTGACGTTAGCTGTTATTTGTCACCAGTCGTTATTTGACGCTAGTTGTTATTTAATGCTCGTTGTCATTTGACTTTAGTTATTATTTGTTTAATGAGATTTTTTAATTAACTCCTCATTGTAGTTTCCTGAAGCCCTGACTCTCTATAAGCAGCTGATTTTATTCAGCCCTGAGTGTCCTGACTCGCTTTCTGATCATGTGATTATCCTGCTCTCTGAAGTCCCTCGAGTCGCGTTTACATCCCCGTCTCTCTCTCTCTCGACCCGAGCGACTCTTTTGACCTCGGCGTGGTGAAAGACGGAGAAGAGAAACAGTGGGCAGCAGGTCTGTCTCTTCTCCTCTCAGGGATCCATAAGAAAGTGTCATATTCTTCCCCAGGAATGTGGAATCGATCATTCCTGCTTAACACCGGCGCTGCACACATTAAAGCGTGGGCTCGAGGACACTCCAGAGTCTGAGGAGGGGATAAAGATACAGAGCGAATAAAAAATTCAACATCCAGCTCCCAGACTCTGAGGCTTCAGCAGGACAATACACACATGACACTTTCTACAAGCTTTACATCCTTAATATAAAGTTACAAAAAATATACTGTATATAAATTTCTATACCAAATCAGCCATAACATTATGACCACCTGCCTCATATTGAGCAGGTCACCTTTTTTGCCACCAAAACAGCGATGCGCCGTGTGTTCTGACCCTCTCCTATTGGAACCAGTTTGAGCTACACTAGCTCTTCTATTGGACCAGACTACACAGGCCAGCCTTCAGCCTGTTCTGACCAGGAACATCTCATAAAGGCTGCAGTTTTGGATATGCTCTATATCTATATCGTCTATACGTCACATCACAGTTTGATACGTGTCAAAGTCTCCCAACTTGTCACTTCTGCCCATTTTTTTCTGCTTCCAAAACGTCAACGCCCACGTCAAGGGACAAAATGTTCACTAGGTGCCTAAACTGTCCCACCCACTTCCAGCTGCCACTGTTACGAGCTATTCTAACTCTACCTACTGTGATAAGGGACACTTCATTAGGTACACCTGGACCCCTTTTGCCCTCAGAACTGCTTTAATTCTTCACGATATTCAGGAATGTGCTGGAAACATTCCTTCGAGATTTCGCTCCACATTGACATAAGAGCATCAGGCAGTCGCGGCTGATTTGTCGGCTGCACGTCCATGATGTAAATTTCCCATTTCACCCTGTCTCCCAGGCTGAGCTGGATGCAAATGGAGTTAAAAGGTTTAATGAACAAATAGAGAAGCGAGCAATTAAAAATATTCAGACAGTGAGGATTTGGTGAATTATAATTCAGTATTAAATATTCAATTAATTATTTTATACGACTTATATTTTTTTAGTGTTAAATATTTGAATTCAAATTTTCATTTCTGCGCAGATGGGAATTTATCTGCATACATACCAGACGTACAAAGGTTAATTCAGGAGATGAAGTAAAGTGAAGTACACTGCACAGTGTTCAGCCAACCTGCTCAGTTCAAAGGGAACAGGGAACAGATTAGGGAACAAGTGAACAACGGGTCTTCACTGCGCCAAAAGTGGGAATGAAAAGTTCCCCATTAGTCATTGCACCTAAAAAAATGGAGCTTGAAAAAGGACTTATAAAGTATATACAGGTGCGTCTCAATAAATTAGAATATCATCAAAAAGCTGATTTATTTCAGTAATTCAATCGAAAAACTGAAACTCATATATTATATAGATTCAGTTATATAATACAGCTAATGAAAACCCAAAATTCAGTATCTCAAAAAATTAGAATATTGTGAAAATGTTCAATATTGGAGACTCATGGTATCAAACACTAATCAGCTTATTAACCTAAAACACCTGCAAAGGTTTCCTGAGCCTTTAAATGGTCTCTCAGTCTGCAGTCTCAGATGTCTGTTCGCAGAGTGCTGTGTCCAAGCACATCAGTGGACTTTTTCTTAAATGTGGTAGAAAAAGGTGCACAAGCAACAGGGATAACCACAGCCTTGGGAGGATTGTGAACTAAGCCCATTCAAAAATTTGGATTCAACAGGAGTGGACAGCAGCTGGAGTCGGTGCTTCAAGAGCCACCACACACAGACGTATCCAGGACATGGACTACAACTGTCGCATTCCTTGTGTCGAGCCAATCTTAAACCAGAGACAACATCAGAGGCGTCTTACCTGGGCTAAGGACAAAAAGTATTGGACTGTTGCTCAGTGGGCCAAAGTCCTCCTTTCAGATGAAAGTAAATTTTACATTTCATTTGGAAATCAAGGTCCCTGTGTCTGGAGGAAGAGAGGAGAGACACAGAATCCAAGTTGCTTGAGGTCCAGTGTAAAGTTTGCAGTCAGTGGTGGTCTGTGGAGCCACGTCATCTGCTGGAGTCGGTCCACTGTGTTTTATCAGGTTTAAGGTCAATGCAGCGTCTACCGGGAAGTTTTAGAGCACTTCATGGTTTCCTCTGCTGACCAGCTTTATGGAGATGCTGATTTCATTTTCCAGCAAGACTTGGCACACTGCCCACACTGCCAAAAGTACTAATACCTGGTTGAGGTAACATGGTAAATAATAACCACATAGAGAATCTATGGGATGTTGTGAAGAGGAGGATGTTGGACACCAGACCCAACAACAGAGAAGAGCTGAAGGCCACTATCAGAGCAATCTGCGCTTCCATACAGTAACACCTCAGCAGAGACACAGACTGATCGACTCCATGACACACCGTTTGCTGCAGTAATTCATGCAAAGGGAGCCCCGTCCAAGTACTGAGTGCTGTACATGTTCATACTTTTCAGGAGTCCAACATTTGAGTTTATTTTATTATTTTTTTCGGTCTTAAGTAATATTCTAATTTTCTAAGATAGTAAATTTTGGGTTTTCATTATGCCATAATCATCAGAATTAAAGTAAATAAACACTTGAAATATATCAGTCTGTGTGTAATGAATCCATATAATATACAAGTTTCACTTTTTGAATTGAATTACTGAAATAAATCAACTTTTGGATGATATTCTTATTTATTGAGATGCACCTGTGTATACAGTATATAGGGAAGTGACGTCTACGCTAGTGATGATGTTGCAAGGTGTTCAGAATTCCCTCTACAGGGAGTAGGGAGTAGGGAGCACCTGTGAAGTACACTTTGAAATGTAACTCAGCCCTTCTCTCACTTTTTACAATGTTTCTGTAGTACAAAACTCATTTTTATCTAAGTAACTGTACCTTTAGTGTGAAAGAGACTAATATGTAAATTAGGATTAACATGAAAATAATAAGAGAAAGGAAGTGACACAAGCAGACTCTCCACTTCCTGTTTACAAAATGAATATGAATATGTGATGATAAAAGCTAAACCCTTGACCTTCCCTATGAGAGGCTCAGTGTGTTTATCCTCAGTGTTTAATGTGTGTGTGTGTGTGTGTGTGTGTGTGTCATGAAGGCCGGTGTGTAACTGATATCTGTGTACATGTGCACTGACCACACATTCCCATCGTTTATCTCTCCTTCACCTCTCCTCCTCCTCCTTCCCTCCACCGCTGAGTAAATTGTGCTGAGTAAATTGTGCAGAAGCGACATGACAGCTACATGAAATCCGACCGAAGCCCAAATGGCTCCAGCAAACCGCCGGCTGAAACCGGATCGCGCTAATAGTGCATTAACACTGCGGATCAGCTCTTTAAATAACACTGTCACTTTCCCACATCAACTCCTCTCATCTTTCTGTCCTTCCTTTTATCCTTTTCTTCTTCTCCACTGAATGCTTTAACACTTTTAAGGTTGTTATTTAAATAAATAAATAGATAAATAAATATAAAAAAATACCATTACCTTATGCTTTTTATTCTTTTGTTCCTCACTGCTGTTGAATTCTGAATTTCGATTGGTCAAAAGGTCTTGACGTGTGTGTGTAACCACTGATATACCATAGTGTATTTATGGAATGTGTATTTAGGGTTGTGTGTGTGAGGGGGGAGGGGGGGTGGAGCCTATCAGGGTGCCAATCCATCACAGGGCACACACACTACGGGCAATTTAGGAACACCAATTAGCCTAATCTGCATGTCTTTGGACTGTGGGAGGAAACCCACCAAGCACAGGAAGAACATGCAAACTCCATGCACACAGAGATGAGAATCGAGCCTGGCCAGGAATCGAACCCAGACTCTGGAGGTGCAATGCAACAGTGCTAACCACTACACCACCGTGCCGCCATCTTCCAATACATTCTTTTAAACTTCAATGACTTTATAACAACGGTGTCTTTTAGTCCATTAATCCGTTTGGACACTTATTACAGGCCTTCAGCCTGTCTCTTGGTTACCGTGGCAACATGCCATGCTCTATCCAGATGTGGCTTCTTTGGGAACTGTTTTCACTGACAGAGGAAAAATACAGAGATATGTTGTGGCTGAAATGTCAGGATCTTGATTTAAATTTTTTATTAGAAAGCCTGATGTGCGAAAGAAATATCACTCTGATGAAGGTGCTGCTGTACTGAATATCAGCTCGGCTGTGATTACCTGCGACTGTCAACAATTACATGTGATTAGATGCAATTACATAAGATTACACACAGTTACCAGGTGTTGGCTGTAATTACATAAATTTACATGTGAATATATGCAAAAACATTTAATTACCCGCAATTGTCTGTGATTCCATGAGATTCCATGTGATTACCTGAGATTACCTGTAGGAGCAATGGAGGCTCAGATGGTTGAGGCTCTGGGTTGCTGATTGGAGGGCGTTCGAGCCTTGCCACTGTTGGGCCCCTGGGCAGGGCCCTTAACTCTATTCCCATATACCGTACACTGATTAGTCCTAACATTAATACCTACATTTACACATTAACATTGATTATCAACTATGCACCAGTGACCAACTAGTGATAGGATCATGGGCACCCAGGGCAAACCATTGAAAAAGAAAGGTAGCACAATTCTCCCAAAAAAAAAACAAAAACAAAAACAAAAAAAAACAATTTTGGTTCTCCAATATTGAACCCAATCTGATCTAACCCCATGAGATGCACCAGACTAACAAGTCTGATCCACGGAGGCCCTGTCCCTAAACCCACAGCACCCAGAGGATCCACTGCCAATGTCCTGGTGCCAGACACCACAGCACCCACCCATATGCCATGTGGAGCCACGCCCTGTGGGGGTCAGAGCCGCCCCAGTGACACTAGAAGATCCCACACAATACTGTGCTTATTGTTTTGTGATGTAATGTTATGGCTGATTGGTGTATAAAACTGAGCCACTGCAGAGGCAGGGCATCCTCTGTGCCAGTCTTAATCCTGGAGAAATGGGCGAAAGAGCATCCAGAGTAAAACCGTGCAAATAACTTGCAGATCAAATGATTCTTTGTGGCAACCCTGAGTAAGAGAAAAAAAGCCCAAAATCAGCCTGTGATTACCTGCAGCCTCACGCCTACAGCCGACGGGTCGCGGTGGTGCTGCTTCACCCTAACAGCACTCATGCCGGTGAGATAATTCTAACTGTTTGGATTTAGTTTTAAATAAACAGGCACATGAGAGATTTTTTATTTCTTGAATATGAACAACATACTTCTGCTTTTTTTTTTTTTTTTGCGTTGTAGCATGTGTATTAAAAAGCACCAAGTAACAGAATGTGTTGATCTGTTGATCACTTTTAGACATTTCACGCTCTAAACTGGCACAAATTAATGACCTCTAATTCTTCACCCGGAAGTGAAAAAGGGGAAATGAATGATTTGTGAGATGATGCAGGCCAAAAAAACACACTAACAAAACTGAAATGTTTACTGCTAAAGAGCTGTACTGTGACACACCCCTGAGGGGCGGGGCATAAACATAACATCTAAAAAACATGTAATACAGACGAGGATTGAAATAAAGTTTCTCTCTATTTCCGAAAGTGAGGAAATATAAAATTCTGTAAGTGAATTCTGTAAAGCTGCTTCGTGACAGTGACCTATACAAATACACTGAAATTTAAAATCAAAATTTAGTTAAACATTCCCCTCAAAAGAACGTCTCTTTGTTGTTTATTTGTTTCAGAAAAGGACATAAAGATTTAAAAGACCGACTTGGTTTTCAGGAGGACTTTGAAGAAATTCCAAGATGGTGTCTTGTCACCTTACAGATTTTTTATTTTTGAGTCATTTATTAAATATCGGATGCAGCCGAACGTCCATCATCCAGGATAAATAACACCCATCACTCAAGTACAAACACACAGACGGATAAAAACACCCTCTCCCCGCCCTTTCTCTTTTCTTCTCTCCATGGCTATAGTTCTGTATTTTTTTCTCAGTTGCTAGAGGACAAAAAAAAAGTGAGGAGTTAGAAAATAAATAAATAAAGAATAGGAAAGTTCAGCTTGGTGTGTGATTTATGGCGTGTCAGAGCAGAGCAGCAGTAGCTTAGCGTCCATAATTCACAGCAGAAACCTTGCGAAGCTTCAGGGCCGTATTGCTTTTCTGTCCCTCAGCCGTGGAGGAAAGGATAAATCTCCAGCACAGATCAGACATTTCTCCTTCCAGATTCATACCGAACACTCGACACTGTCGCAAGTGTGAGATGGAGGGAGAAAAAAAAGCCTGAACCTAAGCCCATATCGGACACTTTTCCTGCTGCGAGTCCAATTTTAGGCTCCAGAAGCCGGCTGTCTCCGGAGAACTAGAATATTAAGGAGTGAGATTTAGTCATTAATACACAGCATGTGTGCGTTACGGGAGCCGGAAGCGGCATTGTAGCATTAATTCAATAAACCATGCGCTCATTCGTGGATAAAAATGAAAATGTCTGTATATTTTATGTTAATATTGTGGTATATATTTTAATGTCTATATTTCGAAAGGGTGTACATATTTCTAGTTACATACACGAGGTCCGTCTGGAAACTATCCAGCCGTGTAATATGAAAAACAGAGACATTATTGAAAAAGATCCAAGAAACATTGTATTGTACATTCTGTAGGACAATGACGGCTCGGTCCATTTCAGAGTAGACACCTTGGGACCTCACACACACCTCCCAGCGTCTCGAACACTGTTCTAAACACTCCGCAAAATCCTGGAGTGGAATCGCCATCAGCTGCCTCACTGAAATCTCTTGATGATTTTATGGAAGGGTGAGTCAAAAATTATCCGCACTGCGGCTGTAGAATTTATTTTAATTCACTTTTAGAAAAAAACATATACATAATGTTTCCGGCTGTCAACAAATCTTTATATTCTCTTAATTAAAAATGTTTTTACGACATGCTGAGCTGTGAGCCACGAACGCACCGCTGTCTTCATTTCATCATCAGAAGTGAATCTTCGTCCTCGTACAGTAGTTCTGCTTTCAGGGGCCCGAACAAGTCTGATGGAGTGAGATCAGGACTATAGTGAGGACACTTTTACACCTCAGAGTGTCGACAGTGTGTGCAGACGTGCATCGTCACGCGAGATCTCTGTGTTTAATCCAAAGTTGAACCTTTTGTTTAACGTTCCAATACTTCTGGCCCTTGAGAATCCCAGAAAACTGTCAGCATTGAAGAATTTTCCAGCTGACGGTTGACCTTTGAACTTTTTCCTCAATGTTTCCGTTCCAGACTCTGCCGTTTACTCTCAGGCTCGTCGTGATGAATCCGTGTCTCGTCACTAGTAATGATTCTCTTCAAGGAACTTTTACTTTCTTTAGAGTATCGTGCACAGCAGTGACTGGGGAGACAGGAGCCTTGACTGGAAAGTGCTGATAAGACAGTGCGGCCAACAGAAGTTTTAATATAACCGGAGTGCGGATCATTTTTAAAGTCACCGTCAAAGTTTTGGGAGAAGCCAGAAGTGGCAGAGTGCCAGCCGAATCTGGGCTGTGTTGGGGCGGAGTAACCTGGGTGAGTACCAGTGACCCGGCGACAGGGTTGATTGATGCTCGTGAGGAGTGAAGGCGAGTCCGTCTGATCCACCATGGGTTTATTTATTTGAAGGAATGTTAGCTCATAGTGCACAGTTTGAAATGATAATCTTGAAAATTTTTTTTAATGAATTCCTATGAAGCTCTAAATTTAAACTAATACAGAAAACTTTCCTGCGTGTCAAGTGCTCTGGAAATGATTAAAACTACATTCATTTAGTGTTTAATTTCTTTTTTTTTATTTAACCCTTGCCGTGTGTGTGTGTGTGTGTGTGTGTGTGTGTGTGTGTGTGTGTGTGTGTGTGTATAGGCGCGAGGATCAGAGAAAACGCTCACTCTGTTAGTGATTAATAAGACACGCTGGAATAAAATGATACGATAATGGAATGCATGATAAGGAAACGTATAATAAGGTTAAGTGTTCAGCTTTTTAATGATTCTACGATTAAAGCAGCATATAAGCAATTATAAATAAAATAATAATTACAGTTAATTTAAGGCTTGAAGTGTAGTGTAATTTTTATTAGCAGAAAAAATCTGGTAAAAGTAGTATTTTATTATATACAGTATACACACACACACACACACACACACACACACACACACTGTATGTAATATGTAAAGTCCTGGAGCTGCTACGGGATGATTCCAGCATTTTATTAATAAAAATCTGTTTCCATAACCTAAAAAGCCTCGGGTTTATAAAAGTATATCAGAAATAAAACTGAAATAGCGCTTCAGGACGGCGGAACGGTTCTCAGTCTGTCCTTGAAGCACTTCTAAGCCCACTTTTTTGTGTCCAGTTTTAAATTGCTTTACCATTAAGCACTTATTTTAATTAACCTAATTAATAAAAGGGGGAAAGTTAAAATACCCATAGTGAAATTGGGTTAATAAATCAGTGTAATTAGATGAGAAGGGAGATTCTGTATCTGATTGGCTCCTATAGATCACTTCCCTGATCCCTGATTATCAGTGGCCTTGAGAATTCTCTCTGTCTCTGTCTCTCTGTCTCTCTCTTCTGGTCCCTTATAGAATGAGCGCTACATCCCTTGTCTCCATCATCTTCATCATCCTCCTGCATCCTTCGGCATGAGCGTTCTCTCCCCGCCTCGGCTCCGTCCCATCATCCTGAGCGCCCCGTACGCCGTACTTATTAAGATTTTGAAGGATATATGTTTTAATTAGCCGTACCTCTAGCGATTAAAACCTGAGAGACAAAGCCATTAAATAAAATGTTAATTAAAGGCACTAAAAAAAATCTTAATTGTTTTCACACCGTTGGTCCTCTGCAAGTCCCAAAATAATTTTTTCACACCCCACCAGGTTGGCCTACATATGTGGCTTTCCTGCTGTCACACGCCTCTACCTGCTGTTCACCATATGAGACTCTCCGAGACGTTTCAGTCACAGAACTGGAGCAAAGTGGAAAGTTCCAGAGGAGACGTCTCCATTACAGAGCACCGAAATACCTGCTTAATTAAGACATCCTGCACCATATACTCTAGGACTTTATTAAAGAAAAAAAAGGACTTTTCTCATGTTCAACACTCTGGGACTTAGAATACAAACATTTATTTAAATCATAAATTTAATTTAATGTGAAATAAGTTTTAACTGCACAATAACAACTTTAGCAATAAAGACCTGCGTAATTAATTAATCATTTTACTATCTACAATAATAATCCTT
>JAOTRS010000036.1:612175-622968 GCA_028565755.1 Dinotopterus cunningtoni
ACAAAGGAGCTGATAGTGGACTTTAGTACAAAGCAGGAGAGGAACTACCAGACCCCAGTCATCAACAGGAGCCCAGTGGAGAGAGTGGACAGCTTCCGATACCTCGGTGTTCACATCACACAGGACCTGTCACATCAACACCGTAGTGAAAAAGGCCCGACAGCGTTTCTACCACCTCAGACGCTTGAGAAACTTCAGACTGCCCTCTACAGTGCTCAGGAATTTCTACTCCTGCACCATAGAGAGCATCCTGTGAAGGACCTTAGCCATCCCAACAATGGACTATTCTCTCTGTTGCGGTCTGGGAAGCGATTCTGATTCCTGAAGGCCAACTCAGAGAGACTGAGAAGGAGCTTCTTCCCGCAGGCGATAAGGTCTTATTCGAAATTTGAATTTGAAAAGGAGCATAATTGTTTCCTTAACCTCTACACTCCATTGTTGGGGTGGCTGAGGTCCTTCACGAGCTTTCTGGCCTTGGTCCAGCACCACTTGCCGTAGATTGAGTGCAGGTCAGGAAGCTCAGTGCGGATGATGCGCTCATCTGATCGCACCACCCTCTGTAGAGCTCGTCTGTCCTGCATGGTGCTGTTCCCGAACCAGGTCGTGATGTTTCCCGTCAGGTCCTGTGTGATGTAAACACCGAGGTATCAGAAGCTGTCCACTCTCTCCACTGGGCTCTTGTTGATGACGGGTGTCTGGTAGTTCCCCTCCTGCTTTGTACTAAAGTCCACTATCAAATCCTTTGTCTTGCTGATGTTTAGAAGGAGATTGTTCCTCTGGCACCATTTCTCCAGATCTCAAATCTCCTCCAGCTAGGCCGTCTCATTGTTGTCAGTGATCAGGCCCACCACGACAGTGTCAGCAGCAAACTTGATGTTGGTGGTGAAGTTGATAGAGGCCACACAGTCATGCGTGTACAAAGTACAGCAGGGGGCTCAAAACACAACCCTGGGAGGCTCCAGTGCTGAGAGAGAGAGAGGCTGAGACATATCCGCCCATCTTTACTGCCTGTGGTCTGCCAGTTAGAAAATTGGAGATCCACTGACACATAGATGAGCTGAGTCCCAGGTGCTCCAGCTTGGTGGTGAGTGTGGAGGAAAGTATGGTATTAAATGCTGAACTATAGTCGATGAAAAGCATTTTAACATAATTCTCCCTTCAAGTGTCCAGGTGAGTAAGTGATGTGTGGAGGAGATGAGAGATAGTGTCATCTGTAGAGCGGTTTGAACGGTAAGCAAACTGTAATGGGTCCAGTGTGTCAGGTAGTGAAGAAATGATGAAGTCTCTGACCAGCCATTCAAAGCACTTCATCACTACTGAGGTGAGGCCTGCAGGACGATGGTCTTTGAGAGAAGCAAGATGGGGTTTCTTTGGAACAGAAACAATGATGGACTCTTTAAAGCATGTGGGGATCACCGATTGAGATAAGGAGAGGTTGAATATCTCCGTGAACACAGGTGCTAGCTGGTCGGCGCAGGCTCTGAGGACTCGACCTGAGATGCCCTCTGGTCATGATGTTTTCCTGGTGTTCACTCTCCTAAAGGCTCTCCTCACATCATGCTCGGAGATGATGAACGGGTTTTCGGTGCTGGCAGTGTCTTCCTGTCTGCAGCCGTTAGCGCTGCTAGCATTAGCGCCGCTAGCATTAGCATCGCTAACGTCTTTAGCTTCAGCCTGTGTGTGTGTGTGTGTGTGTGTGTGTGTGTAATATATAAAGACTGTTCTAACACTGGGTGTTAAACACTGGTGATAATTCCCTCACCTTGTCCTGTCACCTGACCATGTTCACCTGATCTATGTTATCTCACTGATTTTCTCATTAAATAACTCGCTCCCATGGTATTAATATGGATTATCTGTGTTTTAATGCCGTTTATGTTTTACGTTTGTTTACTGTAACGATAATTATTGAGTTTCCTTTGATAAATACAGCATGCAGTTGAGCCCTCGCGTCCTGCGCCGCATGTTATACCTGGTGTCTCTGAACACGGTGAAAACCATCAAAGATAAAAGCTGAAGTTCAGTAAATTGGTTATAGATTTACAATCCTGGCATTTGGGAGATGCGCTTATCCAAAGTAACTTACATTCATGACATTTATATAATTGAACAGTTGTTTAATTGGCTTTTTATTTAGATAAGCTAAAGCTGCAGGAGATCCACCAATCCGCCCCTCGGTTCAACCGCAAGGTAGCAACATTTGGAAACACACAATTAATTATCACATTTCTTTCATGTCTTTATTTAATATCGCTGTCTTTAAAACATCAGTAAAAAGTTGATGTGTATTTCTCTGCTAGGAAATCAAATTATAAAGACGAGACACATCACGGAGAGCCAATGTTCAGGAAGTTGTTTTGATTATTATTTTTTTTATTAATTTATATTTTTCCTTCTGAAAGCGTTTAGCGCTGCAGACTCGCCCTTTCGTTGCGTTGAAAGGTTGCGGTAATTAAGTTTTCAACTGGGACTGTTATTATCTGCATTTTTTTAAACTGCTGAAATGAAAAATTGCCCCGGAGCCACTTGTGGACCGACTGCAAAGTGCGGCGGAAATAAATATGCACTCATCACCAGCAGAGCTCTTCTCCTCCACACACACACACACACACACACACACACACTCTGGAGAGTTTCTCTTCTCGTCTTTACAGCAGGAGAAGGTCAATGGCAAAATAAATATGTTCTCTAAATTGCCTTATTTATCCGTTTGTTAGATGGAGGTTGAAAAGTCAAGGTGGTGGAAATAAAGATGCGAGAAATAAATAGCCGTTTAGTGGAACGTCTTGAGTGTAGGAGGTAAGAAGGACAGAATGTGGAGAGGAGAGATGTGTTCCTTCAGCAGCTTGTTTGGCTTCAAGTTCATGTTCTGAGTGTTAATTTCTCTCGAGTCCACTGGAGATGATGACCGTGTGTGTGTGTGTGTGTGTGTGTGTAAAGACTTTGCTTCTGATTTTAAAGTGCTCTTGACCAGAGTGTACAAAAGTTCAGCGCAACAGGGATGCAAACAAGCTAAAGATGAAGATGAGCTGAAAAAAAAAGATTTCAGAAATAAAATCTGTCTAATTATCTTCTTTCCCTCCAAAGAACACAATCGATGCCCATGTGATGCGACCTCATGTTTCTCATCATCTTTGTGGTAGAGAACATAATCCACTCTGGAGCATCTCAGATGCAAGATAAGATGAGGATGATGAAAATGATGATAAGCAGATTATATCTCGAGTCTGTTTCATTTTAATTGGCAAAATAGCTGCTTTTGCTTGTGTTCTCTAGTTAGCTATTACTAGCAATTGCTAATCTAATCCATTGCTAAGTTGCTATTAATTGTGTGTTATAGACATAACCTACTGGAGTAACCATGGCAACCGTCAATCGGAATTTAAGGTTAAAGTGGTCACCAGCAACAAAGCACAATAAAAGATAAAAAGGTTGCAGGTTAAATCTTTACAGGGTGTGGCCAGGGGGCGGAGTCTGACCATGAGTGGCTGTCTGTTTTTCTGCTATATTGTACACACTAAACTCCGCCCACAAACAGAGTGTAGTGAGTACTGTGGATAATTTCATTACAGGTGAATTTGTTGATAGGTCACATGACCAGGTAGTACCAATTACCTGGTGATAATTCTCACACAGAGTATATTAGAAACACACACACACACACACACACACACACAGGTTTTTATTGAGCCAGCTTTTTATTGTTTTTGTGAGAAGTGATGGAATATTGCACTAGAAACCAAATGTAAGAGTTTTCATAAAAACACAAAATCCGATGTTAAAATTCATCTGTCCTCTGGCGGATCAGCCCCCGAAGGTCTGCTGTTGATTCTCTGGCAGTCGTGCAGCAGACGATCGATCACCATACTTACTTTTAGTAAAGCTTTCACAACTATAAATCCATAATGATAAATCACCGCACGCTCCCGTGGCCTGAAGTTGTTAGAAGCATCGACATGAGTGATGTAGATATTTTCCAGATCGATACTGGACTTAAAGTCTTTCTCTGTCCTCAGACCCTGCAAATAAAAAACACGCTTCCAATCCTGACCTACATTCGGCCTCGAGACCCATCTCGCTGACCCGTTGTAGATCTGCTCACGACGGCTCCAGGCTGCATTGGGTCCATCAGCTTCATTTGCAGATCTGCTTACTAACATTTCAGTTTTTGCTTTATTGTTTACACTATAAACTAGTAAAATAACTCAAGTACAGAAAGAATAAAATTACTGTATGTAGAGAACCAACAGTGACAACAGTGTAGAGGACAATGTAGAGAACCATCCTAGGGGACTCGCAGGGTACACCCTGGACGGGGTGCCAATCTATTTCAGGGCACACACACACACAGTACACACTCATCTTTGGACTGTGGGAGGAAACTGGAGTACCCGGAGGAAACCCACTAAGCACGTGGAGAACATGCAAATTCCACACACACAGAGCCAAAGACAAGACTCGAAGCCTCAACCCTGGATTTATGAGGACACAGTGCTAACCACTACTCATTGTGCCACCTGAAAAGTGAAATTTGTTTTTAAAAGTTTTTAAAAAAGTTACTAAGTAATAAAATGATAAAATGCAACAAAAGTAAGGAGAGTTAAAATAAATTAAAGTACAAAAATGTAGAAAAGATAAAAGGTGCAAAATACTATTTGTGTAATTTATGTTCTTTGTGCAGTTGAGTGTGTAACCATCAGTTTTCAGCAGTCCATTAAAGTACAGTGTGTAATAGTGTGGAGAAAACGATACACACTGAACTATCACATGTTTATAGACAGACAATGCAAAAGTTCTTTACTGGTTCACCTGTTTGTTGTTAAACAGCTGAGTCCGTGTCCCCGAGTCCGTGTCCCCAAGTCCGTGCCCTGATGATGGAGTATCATCTAGCAGAAGGTAGTAATGAGAAGAGACTGAGTTTCAAGTGGCTGTGGTATTTTATGATCCTCCGTATGCATCTCATGGTGTAGATGTCTCAGAGCGAGGGAAGCTCACCTCCAGTGATGCCCCGGGCATTTCGTACCACCCTCCGCAGACTTCTGTGCTCAGGAGTAGTGCAGCTTCCAAACCAACAGGTGATGTTGGTGGTCAGGATGCTCTTGTGGTATTCGCTGTTTAAAAATGTTCTGAGAATTCGGGTTCATGCCGAATCTTCTTAGCCGTTGTAGATGATGAAGGTGTCGTGTCTTCTTCACCACAGCTCTAGAGCACAGCTGTGGCTGTAAAAAAGTTTTGAGACAGACAGAAATATTAATCTTTAAAGTCTGCTGCTTCAGTGTTTGTAAGTCTTTGAGTCAGATGTTACTCTGGTGTACTGAAGTACAATTACAAGCATTATATAAGAGTCAAAGGCTTTTATTGACAATTACTGTACATTAAGTTTATGCAAAGAGTCAATATTTACAGTGTTGATCCTTCTTTCCTAAGACCTCTGCAGTTCATCCTTTCATGCTGTCAATCAATTTCTGAGCCACACCCTGACTGATGGCTCAGTCCATCCTTACATAATCAATGCTTGAAGTTTGTAAGGATTTGTGTGTTTTTGTTTGTCCACCTGCCCCTTGAGGATCGACCACAAGTGCTCAGTGGGATTAAGGTCTGGGGAGTTTCCTGGACATGGACCCGAAATTTCCATGTTTGGTCCCCCTAGACACTTAGTTATCCCTTTTGGCTTATGGTGAGGAGCTCCATTATGCTGGAAAAGGCATCGTTCATCACCAAACTGTTCTTGGTTGGTTGGGAGAAGTTGCCCTTGAAGGATGTTTTGGTACCGTTCTTTATTCATGGCTGTGTTCTTAGGCCAAATTATCTTTAGCAGAGAACCTTTTCTGTGGTCTTCTGTCTCGCTTTTATCTTGCTAAATCAAGAAATGTACAGTCGTAGCATGAGGGAGATGAAAACAGTCACAAGGACATTATGATGCTGCCAATACCATGTGTAACAGGAAGGATGGAGTGATGACCGGTCTTCTGCTTCTGCCAAACGGAACCAGTGGCCACAATGATCAGTTCTGTGTTCTAGAACAGTGATGGTGGTCAGGATGCTCAGAGCTGAGCTGTGGATCTGTTTCAGTGGCTAGTTCCAGTTAGCCATATGGCTAGTTCTGAACAACAATATGGCTAGTTTCAGTTAGCCATGTAGTTCTGGTCAAGGGAACACACACACACACACACACACACACACACACACACACACAGGTAGGCAGCTATCTTGCTGTATGACTCATCACAATATGAGAATTTGTATTGATTTATAGAAGAAAAAAACATTAAAAGTAGGAACTAGGCCTCTCTCTCTCTCTCTCTCTCTCCCTCTCTAGTCTCTATCTCTCCGTTTGTCTCTCTTTCTTATAGTCACTCTATTTGTCTGCCTCTGTCTTTCTCTCTCTCCATGTCTCTCTCTCACTGTTCCCCATCACTCTTTTTCTATCGCTTTGATGTTCTCTCTCTCTCTCTTTTAATTCTGGTCTCTTTCTGTACTTTTTGTCTCTCTGTCTCACTGTCTGTCCGTCTCTCTTATCATCATTGTCTTTTTATGTCTGTTGCTGTCTCTCTTAGTGTTCGTCTTTGTATCACTCTCTCTCTCTCTTTATCCCTGCAGTCAGTCCATCACCCATGTCTCAGACGTGCCATCTCGTGAATGACAGTGTGGGAAAGTGGTGTTTTAGGCAAATTGACTTCAGGAGTTGTCATTCTGGGAAAAGTCAGAAAAGTAAACGAAGCTCGTTATAAAAATAAAACGAGCTGCAGAAATATAATATAATATAAAATAAAAATAATGAATCAGTGAGACACGGTGTTGGACGTATCATATGAGAATATTTAATTGACAGAGGTTGTTTTACCTGCTGTTTGTTAAATCTGACACACTGCTCTAAAATAAATACATACACAGTAATGAAATTAAAACAGTAGTGTGAGGAAATTAATGCTTTTTCTTTTATTTTTAGTTTTAGTAATTAGAAGACACATGTCCATGTCTAGTTGTGCATGTGCAGCAGGTTAAATCGATTTCAGTTTTTCTTATCTTGAGTTAATAATGTAAATGTTCCTTAAATGATGTGATTTTATTTTGCATTTAACACAGAAATACAGAATAAATGTCAGCTCAAGGCAGAGTTTTAGAAAAATCTTCTCAGTACAGTAGCAACATCACACGCGCAGACACACACACACACACACACACACACACACACACAATCAGCACAGAATCACTACTATCGGAAGTAGAGTGTCTTCAGAAATGACAGGTTGACGTCAGTGTTCAGAGTAAATGTTCTTACATTAAACTGCTGTGAGCGCGTCCCCTCCTTTTAGCTTTAAACAGATTGTTTGTTCAGGACGCACTCATAAAGTCTTCCTGTTTGTTTCTCGTTTTCTCATTCCACTCTGAACGTTCCCCCGGTTCTAGTTACCAGCTGCTCCTTGTCACTGGTCTCGCTGTGTCTCATTACTCGGTGTGTGTGTGTGTGTGTGTGTGTGTGTGTGTTTGTGTTTAGTCTGTGTTTTTTTCCTTTTTGCTAAGAAGTCCTTGTTTGCTGTTTTCCCAGGACTTCTAAAAATTTCATGGGCTGTTTGTTTGTTTTTTGCACAATAAACATCCATGATATAAAAAAAACATGCCGATGGAAAGTACAACTTACATTAAAGAGAGACAATTAAGTATGAAAGCTGAGAATGTGAAAACACACGGAAACTTTTTTTTCTCTTTTAATGCCACTTTAAGTCATTCATGTTTCTATCTTGGTGGTTGTCATTGTTTCTCTAATGCAATATCTATAACGCTACAGTGCATATTTGTCACACTTAAATGATTGTGATCATTAAATAGATTTTAATATTACACAAAGATAACCTAAGTAAATAAAAAATGAACTTTTTAAAAGTTTTTTAGTACAAATTTGCCCGGCCCTATGTGAAAAAGTAATAATACTGTAATAACTGGTGGTGTCACCCTTAGTCAACAACTACAATGACGTTTTTGTGATAACTGGCACTTTGTGAACTAAGTCTTTCACATCACTGTGGAGGAATTTTGGCCCACTCTTCTGTGCTCAGAAATGTTTTAAATTAGCCACATTGGAGGGTTTAACCTGTTTGATTATCTGAATCATTTAAGTGTGGGTGTGCAATTATTAGGTTTAGGGGGCAAAAACTTTTTCACATAGGGCCGGGCAAGTTTGTATTAAAAAAAACTTTAAAAAAGTTAATTTTGTATTTACTTAGGTTATCTTTGTGTAATATTAAAATCTGTTCAGCAACTCGTGAAGGAGAGGAACATCGCCTTCAAGTCTGGCGACAGGGCAACCTACAGCACAGCCCGAGCCAACCTAAAGAAAGGCATCTGAGAGGCTAAGTTAAGGTACAGGAGGAAAATCAAAGACCATCTGGACAGTAACAACAGCAGGCAGGTGTGGCATGGAGTCCAGCACCTTACCAACTACAAGACCAATGTTGTTGTTGCTGATGGTGAAGCCTCGCTGGCAGAGGAGCTGAACTACTTCTTTGCCCGTTTTGAGGTGGATCAACCAGATGCACCCATACTTGCACCAGGCGCTCACGGAGCATGGACAGTAGTAGAATGGGAGGTGAGGCGTATCCTGCAGACCATAAACACCAGGAAGGCTGCAGGACCGGATGGTGTCTCTAGAAGGGTGCTGAAGGACTGTGCGGACCAGCTGGCTGGAGTCCTCACCAGGATTTTTAATCAGTCCTTGTCTTAATCCACTGTTCCACCCTGCCTAAAGTCATCGACTATAGTTCCCCTACCTAAAAAATTAAAAATTAACAGTTTCAGTGATTAACAGCCAGTTGCTCTCACCCCTGTGGTGATGAAGTGCTTCGAAAAGCTGGTACGGAGTCACATCATTTCATTCCTTCCACCAGATTTTGACACACACCAGTTTGCATATAGGGTGAACAGATCCACAGAGGATGCCATATTAACAGCTCTCCAGGCTGCGCTATCCCATTTGGAGAACCAGGGGAGCTACGTGCGGCTACTTTTTGTGGATTACAGCTCTGCATTTAATACCATCCTCCCCCACAAACTGACAAACAAACTTGTGGACCTGGGACTTCCATATTCACCACAGGGCTGTGTTTTGAGCCCCCTGCTCTACACCCTGTACACTTATATCTGTACACCTGTCCAGCATAGTAACACTCTTGTCAAATTTGCTAGTTGGGCTCATTTTCGGGGGGGATGAGTCTGCCTACAGGTATGAGGTGGAATGGCTAACAGCCTGGTGTGGAGAAAATAATCTACTCCTCAACACCTCTAAGACCAAGGTCATCATAGATTTTAGGAGTAAAAAAAAGTGCACGGACTGAGTGGAAAGGGAGTACATGTTTTTTGGGAGTACAGGTTTTTTTGCATTGAGGGATGGCACTTTTATTTTCATTGTACTTGTTGCAATGACAATAAAGACTATTCTATTCTATTCTATTCTATTCTATTCTAAGTGTGATGAATATGAAAAGAAAAAAAATCAAGTGGGGGACAAATACTTTTTCACAGCATTGTATTTCAACAGCTACCTACAGAAAGCATGCTAACCCTCTGATCTGACGGACAATCAGAGAATGATTACGCTTCGTCATCTAGTTCTGCTAAGGCTGTTAAGTTTAAAATGGTGAAATACTTGCTTGAACCGTCCATGCCACAATATACACTACATACCGTCCAGAAGAGACGCACCAAACAAATACACACAGCACTCATGTTGTCATGATGTCTCATGTTGTCTGATTTATGGTTTATTAACAGCACAGAAAGAGAATTTTGAGCCAAACATCTTGTGTCACATAAATCTGTTACATCAATGAACAAAAAGTCACTAACGTGTTCTGGTTAAGTTTTGGGGAAGGCAAAAGGGTTCCAGCGAGCCATAGGAAGTATCACCATATAACAGATGAGGACACACACCGAGGGAGTTGTTTTATAGACATATAATAGAGAACAGTATACTGTAATAGAGAAGAAAGAGACATGTAAGAGGCGTGCGAAAGTTCAGACAATGTGAGAAAACTCTACACAAACCTGAATCAGCACCGTGAGCCAACAAAACAGATGATACTTCAGCGTGAAGAAGAAAACTGTCCTCTCGTTGTTGTTACATCGCTTCACTTCTGATTTGTGCAAACTTTAACTCATATATTCTCATCAGATGTACAATATATTTATTTATATCTATCAGCCTGTAATTTATTCATTTACTTATTTAACCTATTTATTATGCAATTACAGTGCAATACATTAGCTTTTGTTCCCCTATCAGTCAAAACAGCAAGTCAACTGCAACATAATCATTCTGAATGTAAAATATCATTGTATGTTTTTGAATGATAAAGTAATTATCAATTCATTCTTTCATTCATTTTTTTATTCATTAGTTCATTCTTTGCCCCACCCACTTTACTTACTGGTGTAAAATGTGCAGCATCAGATCATAAAACGTCTTGTGATGTCTCTGTGATTTTGTACTTTTTCCAACAGAAAAGTTTTAAAAACTAAAAAAAAGAACCTTGCATATTTTTTTATGAAAATTAGCTGCTGTCAAAGTGAAATATGTGTCAATTTGCATACGATGTTTCTTGTTGTGTGAAGACATACTAAAAAAAGACTTTAATGGAAAAGTTTGTTAGACATTGCTTTCATATAATCTGCATTGATGGCATTTTATATACAATAAACCAATCTATTATGAATCTGACTTTTTTTTAACATTTAGAGAGAAATAAGCTTCTAAACAGTGATGAGAATATATCAATAATAATAAGAGGAACTCTTAG
>JAOTRS010000036.1:688750-701090 GCA_028565755.1 Dinotopterus cunningtoni
AATTAATTATTAGGATTAAATTAGCTACGTGTAGTTTGCTTACAATTGGTTTATTACAATCATTAAATAAATAAATAAATAAATAAATAAATAAATCATGGGTCTAATTCTACATGAACACACCATATAATACAAAAGGCATCCAAAACTATAAACCAGACTTACTGCACTGTATTATACTGATCATAAAGCAGCGTGTGAGTTTATATAAACCTTTTGCTTTTTTCTTCACTTTGGATTATTTTTTTTCTTTATTCTGTTTTTCTAAAACATTCTATATTAAATGTCTTTTCACCTTTTTTTATTCCTATAGTATCGTCTTTGTTTTTTCCTATTTCTGTCCTATTTCTTAAACCTGGCAGGTCTGTGCCGAAATGCCGGAGGTAAACAAATTCCCCTCTTTACATCACACACCGGACCGCTGACCCACTTACAGCACATGTTCCTCAGAAAGACACTGGAAAATAAAGAAACTCTAGGTCTGAGTGTAAACTGAGAGATTAAAGTGCTTTAAAGAGGAATGGAAATGTTTCCCTCTCGGGACTGACTCGAGTCGTCTCATTCTGCTCAGAAACAAAGATATGATGAGATTCATTTGGTGATTCGTTCGGCTTTGACTGATATTAAATCTAATTGAACATGCAAGCGAATATTCAGACTTTTGAGTCATCAGTGTATTTAAGGTGGCATATGTTTCTTGTACACGTGTCTATTAAAATGTTCCTGGATAATAATGTGTTTAGCAGAGCTGGGTGAAGTGCACAAATCCTGTACTGCCTTAGGGCTAATATTACACAAGTAAAAGTAAAAGTCCTCCATTTACATGTGTACCTGAGTAAAAGTCCAGAAAAGAACAGGTCTTGTATTTTTCATTGAAAAGAAAAACTCTCTCCCCATCCCTCTCTCCTTGTTGATTATAAACATGCGGTGTTGTGTCTGTTGCTGTTTGTAACCAGCTCTCCTTCTGGTTTTAATCCCTCTCTCTTACTCACTCATTATATACATCACTTTATCCTGTAGACAGGGTTGCGGGGGTGGGGTGCACCCTGGATGGGGTGCCAGTACATCACAGAGCGCACACACACACACAATGAACGGCAATTAGCCTAATCTGCATGTCTTTGGACTGTGGGAGGAGACTGGAATACCTGGAGGAAACCCAACAAGCACAGGAAGAACATGCGAACTCTATGCACACAGACCGTCAAATATGTCCTTAAGTACAGTAATAAAGTACACGTACTCGGTTACCTTACACCTCTGGTAAGCAAACTCAATTATTTACCTGGTTACCTCAAGAACGCCAAAATGTCCAGCAGACCACGGAAATCAACTATGGTGGAGAAGAGAGGACTCCCCGGTGTCAAAGTCAACAATCAAGAGAAGACTTGGCCCGAGTTCCTCTTCATACTACACCTCAAAAACAAGAACACCAGAATAGTGTCTGCCAGGAACATCTGAAACCATCTGAACAACTTCAGAACAACGTCTAGTGGATAAATGTGACGAAGATCAAATTCTGGCAGATTGCTAGCGGACTGCTCATGATTTGAAGTGTATCACCACATCTCAGAGTGAGGGTGTGACTGCCAGTGGAGTGGTTTACCTTCATTTACTGCAGATAAAATAAGCAGTAGGATGAACTCTAAAGTGTATAGGGTTATAGTATCTGCTCACATTCAGACACATAATTCAAAACTACAGTAACTGGATGCAAATAGGGTTAGTTTTTTTTTTTTTTTTTAAAGGGTAAAGAAACGGAATGGTTTGCAATGGCCGAGTCAGTCACCACGTTTGAATCCAACGGAGCTGCATTGCATTTTAAGTAAAAACTGAAGACAAAGCACTGAAACAGACAACAGGAAGTTCTCCAGATCTACCAGAACATCACCAGGGATGAAACCTAGTGTCTGGAGATGTCTATGACTTCCAGACCTTAGGCACTCTGTTACTCTAAAGGATTGGCTAACAAGGTTAAACAGTAGAATTTGTTGTATGATATTGTTCTAGTTTGTCCAATTACTTTTGACCCCTTGAAAAGGGGGCAGGGCTACATAGATAAAGTGCTTTAGTAACCACTCTGTTCATTTTATTTGAAATATCCTCCGATCAAAGCTAAAATGAACGCATTACTAAATTTAAACTTCAGTCCGCTAAGATAGACAAATAAAACTAACTTTGCAATGTCCAAATATTTATGCTATTTTAATGGTAATCTCGCTCATGTAGAGATCCTCAGTGTAACATAACCAGTACGGCCTGACATTATGACAATCTTATATTTGACATTCTTTTCAAACCTACACTTGTTTGTGGTAAACCTAACTTTTTGTCTTAGTTTTATCTGCTTACAAGCACTAATTAAATGTTCGTCCATTAATCAGAGCAGATGTGGACGAACGTGAGCGCTGGCGTCCCTGGAGACGGGTGTGGAGATGTTCTCACTCAGCACCAGACTCATTACAATTAATTAGCTAACGCTGAAAGGTCCTGGCACTTTAGAAGGCGCTGCATTTCCTCTCCGCGCTTCAGGTTTCCTGGAGTGTAAAATCCAGCGTGACACTGACACACCTTGATGAAGGAAAGTCCGGGATCTCAGTCATGGCTTCTGGAGCACTGCTGGAATGCCATCTGTTGAGCAGCGGAGGAAGGCGAGGAGTTCGCTCCTAAGAGACGTGAGCTCATTAAAGGTCTGGGCCAAAATGGATGTGATGAATATTCACACTGATGTTCGCTGCTTTTTAATTCACTGAGGAGCATCTCATTTACAGCAGCTGTTTATAAAAGAAAAACCCAAACTACAAGAAATTATTTCCTCAGTTAGTAAAACAGATAAAGCTGAGACTGCAGTACACGATTACACGATCCTAACTGCTGATGAAAATTTCTCAAGATCTGTTTAGAATAAAACACTTTAAAACAAACATGGTCGCTCTCATTGGTCGCGAACATCATGAAAGCAATTTCAATCTTAAATAATATCACAATAAACTTTCTAGGAGATTTTTTTTTTTGGTACCACACTAGTTTTTATTTCTGTTTCGTCGCAGCGAATAGAGTTAGATTTTTTGTCTGTTCTTACTGTTACAGTTATTTTTTCTTCCTTTTTACTGCTCAGCTATTTAATGTATGGGAAAAAAAACTGTCCTTGACATTATTTTTTTAATCCAACAGGCAGCGCTAGTGTCAAAGAGCACAGAAAAGCAATGCATTCAGACACCATTATAATATATTTTTTATCATATCACCGTCTCCTGCAAATCAATTTCGATGAAATTATGCAATTTATACAAAGTGTGATCTTTAAATGGCGGCACAGTGATATGATGTAGTGGTTAGCACTGTTGCCTCGCACCCTCCAGGGTCTAGGTTCATTTCCCACCTCGGGGTCTGTGTGTGTGGAGATTGCATGTTCTCCCTGTGCTTGGTGGGTTTCCTCCATGTGCTCCAGTTTCCTCCCACACTCCAAAAATCTGCAGATTAGGCTAATAGGCATTCCCAAATTGCCCGTAGTGTGTGAACGTGCATTTGATTGTTGGCCAGAGGTCCTACCAGGGATTCTACAACATGCGAATGAATACAAAGGTCATTATTGGCCTCCATAGTCCCTAGTTGGACTACAGAGGTTCCTATATGGAGGATGGATGGTTATCTTAAATTAATCAGGCAGGCTCTGTGCGTGCTGGGCCCCGCGGTGCTCTGTGGGTTTTGGCACGTTTGGTGTTCTGATGTCTTTCTGTCATTTCCAGAGCTTTTTGCTGAATTGGCTATTCTGTGGGATCAGACTGGACGGGCTGGACTTTGGACTCTGCAGACATGGGTGAGGCTCATCATTAATTGCCCATCATCCCTTCACCAATTTACTGGGGTATAATTTATAATCAGTGTTAATGTTCTGTCTGATGATTGAATGGATTGATTGATGATATAAAAGCAGTCACTTAGTAGTGAAGTTTTATATTTTTTTCTCTCTCTTTTTAAGATGCTGCTGTCTGTTTGTTTTGCGCTGAAGGGAAACTGAAAGCAGAGATGAACTTCTATCGCACTGACCTCAGCTTATCTTAATGGAATCAGTCACTCTGCGCTATTAAACACTGACGAGTTTCCTGATTCATGTGTTCACTGCTGCAGCAGCATATCAGCAACATCCTTATTTACTCTCGCACTTCTCCACTCCTCAGATACTGCAGACGTCTGTCTTTTCTTTAGTGTGCTCAGAGGGGTGTGTGAGTATGTATGTGTGTGTGTGTGTGTGTGTGTGTGTGTGTGTGTGTGTGTGTGTGGGTGGGCTGATGTCGAGATACACAGCAGACATTTCCAGACCTTTAGCTCGGAAAGAACAAGTGAGGACGTGTAAAAGGCAGACAAAAGGGAAAAGCTCAATTTGTTCTTCATCTGTTAATAAATTCTTCCTAGCACGACCTGTACGAGTTCTGTTTTAGGTAAATAATCAGTTCACACCAGTG
This sequence comes from Dinotopterus cunningtoni, assembly GCA_028565755.1. Classification (NCBI taxonomy): domain Eukaryota; kingdom Metazoa; phylum Chordata; class Actinopteri; order Siluriformes; family Clariidae; genus Dinotopterus; species Dinotopterus cunningtoni. The sequence continues at coordinate 693,217 of JAOTRS010000036.1, forward strand.
TGATGTGATAAATACTTAAGCATATTTTCCTGCACATCCACAAAGGTCCATGTTGTATATTTATTAAAGAATATATCATAACGTTTATTGGTTTGTATTTATAATTGATATTGTATGACACCTCATATTGTAATTACTGAATTAAACCAGTTTACTTTGACTGCTACACAGTGCTGACACTGGAGACTCCTTCCATCAAGATTGGCTTTAAGAACCCAGTTTAAGTGGACAGTCCACAGTCTTAGAGCTGTTACTACACACTTTATTTCCAGCATTCTGATTAACTCGGTCTCTCTGAAGGTTTATTCCAGGTAGCAATGTACAGTTACTTTAGCTAGCCACAGAATAAATTGGCACTGCTATCTGATGTCTCGTAAGCCATGTTCATTTTAACCTGACCAAGGCAGGAACACTGCGGCTTCACTGGAGTTCTTCTTTTTGTTAATTATAGCTTTGTGTAAAAAAAAGCTCTAAATGTAAAGAAACCACCAAAGTACACTTACTTCCTTTCATTAGGAGAAATGTAAGTGTGTGTAAACAGAGTGAAATGTTACTGATGTTAGCCAGGTGTTCAATCACTCAGGGGTCCAGTGTCATTAAACCGCAGCTGATGAAGTTCTGTGTGTCGAGTCGGAGCGCCACCTCATAACTATCAGCTACAAAACACAACAACTTTAAACCTGATCAAAAGCAGAGTTTCCTCTTCTATTTCACTTTGTGCTGAAGTACAGAATGAGCTGAGAGCGTATGCGGCTCGGAAACGTGTCTCACGTGTGAACGAGCTTCACAGGAGAAAGAAATAAGCAAAAGAATAAGAATAGTTACATTTTTTTTATCTCTTTTTTCTTTTTTTTTTTGTAATCTGTCCTGCTTGGTTTGGCCTGCGAGTGAGAAGAGAGGCTTTAACACACACCAACACACTTCACTGAGCGGCTAACACGACTCCAGATTTATGTGCATTTTGTCACATAGCCATGTCTGTTTCCACACACACACACATGCGCACACTCACACGCACACACTGATCCCCTTGTATGTATGCCGGATGAACGTGCTGCTGGTTGCAGAAAAGCCGACTTTAATCGGTTCAGGCACTGAGATCTTTTATTAAATGTGAAAAGTGGTGTTTGTTCAACCTTCACACTCCTGCCGTGGAGAAATCGGCCCTTCGGCATCTCGAAAGCCGGTCTGCTATTTAATTTCTGCTAATTCCTCATCTATTCGGAACATTTCTGACCCTCAGAGGAGACGCCGAGCGCCGGTTTCAGCCCTTTGTGAAAAGGTACTCACCTTTCTGTGGATTAACACCTGCTAACCGAGGTCTGACTGCATCCCTGCGCTCCTGCAGCATGAATATTCATCAGCTCAGGTTTCTCAAAAACTTTTTAATGTCGAGAGCGCAGGAGGGTTCTGAGAATACAGGCCTTTAGAAATGTATGCTGGAGGATTTTGCTTTGTGTTACATCCTGGTTCTTTAGGAAATGAATGGTTTCTGTTTCTGTGTACCCGCGGCACCGAGGAGCACTCGATTCTGATTGGACAGAAGGTGTTGATTCATCCTGTATATCTACAAGAAAGAGAGAAAATATGAAAGGCTGGTAAAGGAGCAACGGTGTAAAATAGCCGGAATACGAGTGACTAACGTGACTTATACAGAAAAGAACTTGCTTCATGCAAAATACAGTACACCTCTAACCAGATGGAATCAGATGTTCCACCTCATTTCTTTTAAATTCTGGTCAGTTCTACCCGAACAGCCAGTTCTCATGGATAATATACAGCGTCGCTGAGCAATATACAACGTATAACAGACCTCATCCTTACCTACAAGCCCTCAAACCCCTGTGATTGGCTTATGTTGCTGTGATTGACAAGGAACACAGTGCATAAGCCCCGCCTACCCAGAGAACACAGCCAATTTTGGTTCTTTGCTCCCAGGCCCTGGACGGGTGAATGGCATTGTTGGGATTCAAACTTGCGGTTTCTTCTGATCACCGCTTGGCAGCCATGATGTTTTTTTTTTTTTTTTTCTCTTGGTAAAGACAAGTCGCTCTGGTATAAGAGAATAAAGACACGTACAGACGAGCTGTTCCAGGACAATACTCAGTGAAGTAGTGGTGTGGTGGTGTGATAAACACAGATCCTGTTATTACACTGGGGTTGATTATTATTTTCCTGAAAAAAAAAGAAAAGAAATAAATCACCACATCGTTATGAGGTCATGATACAAATTTTGGATTCATGTTCCAACTAAGAAATATATTGCAGTAGCATCGCTACATGCTAAATTCTCTGAACATCCTGTTTTAGTAAACGGTTTTATCTGTTGCTCTGTGTTAGATCTTTCGCTGCATTCTCGGGCCAAATTGGTTTATCACAGTTGATGAAGTTGCACATTAATGCGATAATTAGCACTGACACTGAACACGTCATGTAAATAAAGATTAAAAGCATGACAAACATCATAAAGCGCACTGATTCCAGCAAGGCCAGGATTACTAATCAGCTGCCGTCTTTGGTTAGGGCTGATTCTGATGTACACTGAGAGAGCGTGTGGAGGTTTGGCTTGTTGTAGCTCAGCATAGTTAAGGCTCTTGGTTACTGATCAGAAGGTCAGTGGTTCAAGCCCCTGCTCCACTAAAATGCCACTGTAGGTGATCTTGAGCATGGCCCTTATCCCTCTTGTCTCCAGGGGGCGCTGTATCATGACTGACCAATGTTCTCTAACATCAGTCTCCTAATGAACTGGGATACGGAAAGAAAGAAGTTCTGCAGTCATTTCATGAGTGATTAATAAATGCTGCTTCTTCTTACTGTGTGATGAACATGGCAGCTGGGAGAACTCTGTGATTGGACATTATAATAAATAAGGCGTGGCCAAGCTGATTCTTTCCAAGATGGATGAGATCAGTAAGCTTCTTCTTGTTATCACATGCTGTGTTCATGAACCTGAATCTACAGTGTGTGTGTGTGTGTGTGTGTGTGTGTGTGTTCGCGAGTGTGTTTTAGCAGTATTTACAGAGACAATATTTCATTAATCTAATTGAAATCATTCTGATAAGATGTGTTTACATGCAGTTATTTATTTACTTTTTTTTTAAATTTTGAGTTTATGTTAGTCTTCTTATCATTTTTTGATTGGCTACAAGAATTCAGTCTAATTTATTATTGGTTAAACCTAAAATACTTGTGAAACATGAGTGACACAGATTTTTACTGATCATTAAAATGGAAGCAAAATTTCTTTCTTGGAGACTCATCACTCTGCTTAATGTTACATTTAGACTGACATTTACATTTACAGCATTTGGCAGATTCCTTTATCTACAGTGACTTACATAAATCTCTATTAATAAATATATCCTTCCTCTAGTTCATTAGGTTACTACTGTAGCTAAAAGGGCCATCAGTCACACATTCGTTTGTTTTATTTTATTTTATTGTATTTTATATTTTTAAACCCAAATAAAAGAAACAGATGCGTCTTAGACATTGTTTACCCCAATGTGGGACCATTAAACACATGCAGAAAGAATATATTTATTCCAACAAGAGAGAAAGGATCAGATTTAGCGTTTAAACGGCTAATATTTACTAATATTTAATGCGAAGGAAAGGACTTGATTTGGAAAAGAAATATATTTAAGAAGTAAAGTTTATTTATAACTGTTTTTCTCTTTAGATTATCTTATTACTCTCCCTTTACAGTGGTACCTCAGCATATGAACACCCTGCCTTTTGCAAGAAATTTGCTTTGGCATACGAACGATTTTCGGCACATGAGGGACTGAGCCAGTCGTGCGTACTCAGTGGAAATACATTTTTTATTTTACTTCATTTACATGTCTTTTCTAAATGTTTTGATTTGTTTTTAATATGCAAAACTGTTGGAAATTGGTAACATTGGGAATATTTTTGGGTGTCTGGAACGGATTATCTCCATTTACATTATTTCCTATGGGACAATGCATTTCTCAATACAACATTTCACCTTGAGAACTCATCTTCAGAACGGATTACATTTGTATGTCGATGTACCGCTCTACATATTTTTTCTTTGCATATTTATGATAAAGGCTGTACAATGTAAATTACTTTTTGTGTGAGAGTTCTATTGTAAAGGGCTTTAGTTCAAAATGAAAGGAAGAAAAGAAAATATTGGTTTCGCGTGATCCTTAAGAATTTAATATTATTTTCTAATTGCTATGTACTGTATTGATTTTAGTGATTCTGATTCATTTTAAAATAATTTTCTGTACGAATTTGCTCGGTGCCATCCTTCCTGGACCTGATTTACAGAATAAACACAGACAGATTGTTGAATCGTAGTTTTAATATCCACTACTTTGACCTGTTTTGTACTCCAGAGATAAAAGGCTCTTGTGAAGGTCGTCCAGATTTTTGCTCTACATCCACAAAACAAGTCACCTTCTCTGTCATTCAGTGTGGAGGGAATGCGGAGGAAAGCAGAGCCGGGACGTGAACAATGTGCCGACTGCTGACTGTCCAGAGGAATTTGTCACTTTCTAAATTCAAATCACTCGGCGGACTGCAGAGACCCGAGGGGAGGATGAGGCGGATCGGCCACGACGCTTAATACATAACCCGAATTAGAGCGGGACCAGGAGACATGAAGGCAGGTATTATGTCGCTGTAAAAACCAGACAGGAAGTGGAGGGCTTCTTTGATGGAGGTCATGGAGCATCTCCCATGCCACTCGATCCTCCCAACCCTCGCTGAGGATCCGCCCGAGGCGAAATGTACCATTACTGGATCTGAGCGCTCGGAGACAGGAGTAGGGCAGGAGCGAGGGGCTGATCTGACTTTCCTGCCCCACCGTGGGGTAATAAAGACATGCATGAGAACACGGGCCACTCCAAAACACAATGGAACAAGGTCTCTGTAGCCCGTGGCCAATCTTCTGCTGAAGAGAAACGGAACAGAAGCCGCGGTGTATAATTAGCCTTCGCTGTGTGAGATGTGGGTTACACGCCAATCCTACTGGGGTCCTCACATAGTGATGGGGTAACACACACACTGATCTTACTGGGGGACGATCTGGTCAAATTATTGTACACAAACACCATCCCACCCTGAAGTGAACCATTTTCAACATATCGTTAAAGTGTTTTATTCACACCACAGCAATGTTTGGTTTAACCCTGCAGTTACATTTAATAGTCGCCTGAAATGACTGGTTCCTGCTCTCACTTATGTCATAGCAGCTACAGACAGCTGTACTCTCACCAGCTGTACAACTCTCACACGCCTCTCATCATGTTACCAACAAACTGCAAAACTGCACAGATTTACCTCTGAGTGTTACAAAGCACCGAGACTGGAGACTCTGGAGAGGTTATGAAAGCTTTACATAATCTGTTAATATGAATTTTTACATTGTGGTGTTTCAGAGTAGACAGTCTCCGGTTTTATTTCGCGTCCCCAAAACATTTGGATATAAAATAAATAAATTAATAAATAAATAAATATTTGTAAATGGTAAAGAAAGACTTCTTCAAAAAAATGAAGAACTGCATATATTCAGGCATAATATTTGCATGTGCGTGTCTCAAATCCTCAATAAAAAATGAAAGAAAAACAAAGTTAGAGTCTCTGACTGCAAACGGAGGCCAATTGCTTTTGATTTCAATTCACCTTTATTGGCTTTTTTATTTTAAAACATCAAACCTAAGCAAAGCCGGGCCTCAGACTGCATTATTTTGCTATGACCGCAGCCTGAGCAGTAATTTAAAGAGAGCTGAACATTTTTAAAAGCCATCATAGCTGCATTAATCCAATTACACAACACTGAAACAGTATTATCTTTGATGACTGCAGGTTAAATGGCACTCTGTCCATCACTCCTTCTGGCCGATCCATCGGTCTCAGGTCGCCTCCAGGCTCTACAGATTTATTTCCCAAAGTTATTTAATGTATCTTAGGCACAGACCTTTAAGTAATTCCATAAATCATTATTAATAACCTTTAAAACTTCCATCTTCATGCCTGTAATCACCGTAGTCAATCATTGGAGTCGGGTTTGATTGCTAATGCGTGTCCTCCTTTAATTGACCTTGTCCACCGAGGGAAGAGAATTGCATATTGCCTTCCGCTTTGATAGCCAATTTATTCCGACTTGAAAATTAAAGCTGTACCGAGTTTGTATAAGAGATTTAATTCAATCGTGAGGCAGAAGGCTGGCTTGAATAATGGGAATATTTTATTTGAATGTCTTAATAGTGCAGCGGTAAGTGGCACGTTAATGATGTTGAGGATTTAAGAAAGGTAATTTAAGGTTCGATTTTAAAGACTAGCCCTAAATTTAGAAACGAGGAACAGAGGAAACAAATACAGCAGAATTCTCATGTGGAAAATAAAGATTAGAGCTAAGCGAAATGTTTTAAATATACTGAACTGAACGAGGGAGTGTCAGAATACCTGGACTGGATGTGGATTCAGATCAAATGATTTGTGCAAATACAAGAGATTGAGATTTTTGAGATTTTTGTTATGTTACAGTAAATTACTGAGTGTCAGGGTGGTGTGATGAGACACACAGTGGTATTAGACAGAAGTATTTTTCCCCTCGAATCTTCCTCATTTTCCCAGTATTTGCCAGTAATTATAATCTTATTATAATTATGAATTTATTAATTATTTTGAAATATTTTTTATATCCCTGACAGTTACAGTACAATGTACTTAAACTGGAAACTCCTTCCAAAATATCACTTTATTAACATTTACATTGTTTTAACTCATTTATATGAAGCATTAAGGTAGATTTATTATTATTATTATTATTATTATTATTGTTGGATGATTCAAAGGTCACTGCGTGGTTTAATAAACAAAAATCATTCCTCTGACACTGCTCAGGTTCAGGGACGGGACTGAACCTGAGAGCCTTCATTAAGTCTGGAGAACTGTTCCTCACCAGAACATTAATCAATACAGGACAGTCTGGAGCTTTGGGAGCAACATATAAAGAAAGGAGGAGTGACATATAAAGAATGAGGGGGAGTCAAGACTTTTGCACAAATTAAATAAATTAACAAGTTCCACTCCTGTAATTTAATGTGTGAAATTAAATTTAAATAAAATATATATACACAGTATATATTCAACATAAATGTAGACATATATTTTGCTTTTTTTGTGTAATTTTGCAGAAACCCTTCACTGAACAGATAGCAGTGTGTACTGTACACTGGGCCTCTGTGCCACACTCGCCTCAGGGCAAAGAGCCGACGTCGGGACTTCGAGCTAAAACCTCTAACCTTCAAACCAGAGCACGTGGAGTCTCCTCACCTGTAAGCAGACTCGGATTTTAAAAGTCTGCTGAATAAATACAGTAAATACAGCGGAGTGCAGAAGTTCAGGCTCTTTGGGTTTGGGGTGAAAAAAAGGGAAACGTGTATCTTTGACTAACGTTGGAGGGAGTTGTAAATATTGTAAAAAATTATATTACATTAAGGAAGTAATTTTTTTTCCTTTTTTAATTTTTAATGATTTCAGTTTAATTACTGTCTGGGATTTGATGATGTTTATACAAAAACAAATGAAATGTCAAGTTGGTGTGGAGGGTGTACAAACTTTTGAACTTGACTTGTAGATTTGATTTGTTGTTTTCTTTCCATCTATCCAACCAGCCACACATACATACATCTATCCTATCTCTAACTAAAATGTATTATCTGATTTTCTTTTTGATCTCTCTCTTTCTCTTTCAAGTTATTTATACTGTATATTGTCAAATTGTCATAGTCTTTATCGTGCAGTTTTATGATTAAAGCAAGCTTTAATTTTGATACACCTGAGTAACTCAGTTTGCTAACAGCTCTTACATTCACCAATAAAACAGTCCAAAATTG
>JAOTRS010000036.1:710020-723975 GCA_028565755.1 Dinotopterus cunningtoni
CATTCATACATACGCACTCACACACACGCATACACTCCACACATTTGTTTATATTTGTATATATTTTGTAGATATTGGTTTTGGTGCACCTTGTTTGTTGGTTTATTGGTTTGATTTGTATAATACACTTTGGTTTGGTTTAATTCTAGTTGTTGTGTCGCGTCCTTACTTGTCCCGTCTCGATTGCGCAAGACCCGAAGTGTTGTTTACAAGCCCGTATTTTGATTCTCGACCCCGTAGCATAGTAACTAGGGATAATTTACAATCCAAACGTTACAGCCTTGCTTGAGGGCCCAACAGCGACATCTTGGTGGAGCTGGCGCTTGAACCGCTGACCTTCTGTTTAGTCACTTAACCCACTGAGCTACCACTGCCTGCACTTATAAACACAGGTGTCTGTAGAAGGTCCATTAAACACATGCAGGAAAAATAACGCTCTTTCACTCACTTATTCTCTATAGAACTTATCCTGTACAGGGCCACCATGGAGCCTACCCCAGGGGACTCAGGCATTACATGGGGTACACCATGGATGGGGTGCCAATCCATCGCAGGGCACACCAGCATCACACGCCCACACACTATGGGCAATATGGAGATGCCAATAAGCCTAACATACATGTCTTTGGACTTTTCCTGGTGGAAACCCCAAGCATGGGGAGAACATGCAAACTCCGCACACAGACCCTCGACCCTGAAGGTGTGAGGCCACAGTGCTTAACCACTACACCACAGGATCACTGCCATTTAGGATCCTATGTAGTCCACACACACACTTACAGGCAATTTGGGAATGCCAATTAGCCTAATCTGCATGTCTTCGGACTTTGGGAGCAAACTGGAGCACCTGGAGGTAACCCCCAAGCACAGGGTGAACAGATACATAGACCTGATGCAGAAATCGAACCCAGGACCTGGAGGTGCAAGGCGACAGTGTTAACCACTAAGCCACCGTGCCACCAAACTGTAATCGGTGATGGGAAATGCTAAACTTTTATACGGGTCCCTACTGTGTGCACAAAAAATGTAAGAACAAAACATTCTCTGCTTTTTGTTCTTTCTCCATTTTTTGTGGAAAAGCCATGGGGCTTAAATAAGCCAATCAGATTTTCCCATCTAATGCGACCTCTGGAGCGGACGTGGCTCAGCAGTGGATCATTTACATAAACACTAAAATGGCACATTTGCAGGAGGAGTGAAACAGAGGGAGCGTTTTGTTTGAAAAGTGCATTATCTGGGGAAATTTTAGTTGGGGCATTATCACACATATGCACGCACACACACACACACACACGCACACGCACACTGGGGGAGCTCTGAGACCGGACTGTAAGACAGGACAGACTGTTTATAGACATACTGTACTAATAGAGGACTAATCACAGTATAAGTTACCACAATAGAGGAGCAAATTCCTACCAGGACAGAGAGAGTCAGGACTGAAAACAGATCTGCACATGACCTGACATTGTATTTAATGATTGTATATTAAGCTAAAAGACAGATTTGGATTTCTATCACAATAAAAAGGAGAAATGACTTCTATTTTAAACGAGATCCAGTGATTTGGACAAGCTCTAACGTTCTAATGTCCTGTAATACCGCTTTAATATTACACCAAGACACTTCTCTTCACCATAATGACATTCGGGACAGAAATACACGGCTGATCAGACATGGTGGATTGAAGGAGTGGAACTAAAAAGTCATTTTTCTCCGAGCTATTTGGCACATTTCTCTTTTTTCCTTTAATGCAGCTAATATCTGTACCCTTTCTGTCGAGATGAATCTTCTTATTGCTTCTCCACACTTTTCCTTCTGAATGACCTTCTACTGCAGATCCGGCTCTGCTGCTGCAAAATCCTCTGAAATCCCTGACGCAAGTACAGAAAATCCATGACACATCCACTTCGGGAAAAAAAATCAAGAAATAAAAAAGCTGAAAATATAATCAATAAATCCAAGGTTTTAACGAAGTCTAGTCCAACCCATCTGCATGCTCCATTAATGGATTTGCTAAAAATGAACCATGCATTTGTGTGGGTGGAGCTTTAAATGTTATAATTAGAAATAATTATTTTATATATCCAGAATCTGGAATTTGATCAAACTGTAGTGTTTAACTGTAAACTATAAAAAAAAATGTAAATGTTCATTTAAGTGCACAGTAGTTGATGTTGTGATTGTGGTGTTAAAATTTGTGTTTTATTGCATCATTAAACATAGGAGCCAATCAGTTTCCTTTATGCAAATTTAGACCACACATACGGTCTTATAAAGCTCTGCTCAGGAGGCATGTTGTTATTCGATATATACTGTATGTATGTAAGTATGTTTATAATTCAGTGTGTACGCGGTAACACCGCGGTTATTAGTTTATTACTGTAAATCTGTTTAATCAGAGTGTCGGAGGACGAGTTTCTGACACGTCACCGCTGTCCAGCTTTCACTGTTCTGCTTTCTAACCCAATTAGAACCAGAGCTGATGCGCATTGACGCGAGCATGTATAGGTGAATTGAAAGTGAGGCCGTCAGCGTGAGCAGCTTTAATTACACTCCACTCTCGATCGATCGATAAGTTCTGAGGAACGAGATGGAGGAGGGTTCTGAGGACGAGGCGGGCTACGGAGATGAGACACTCACTTCAGATGGGAAACTAATTGTATGAATTATCGAGCATGCTGTCAGTCACGAGGAAGCGCACAGCAGGGTTTGTGTTATCTACTTCTCTCCTTGGCTTTATTATTTTTACAAATTTATGATGCCAGATTGGAGTTTTCTCCACTCAGACCCATTTTTGTTGGCGTGTAAAGGAAATCCTGACATTGCAGTATAAAAATGTGCTAATTTCAAACTTGTGTTTGACATTTAATTAAACATTTGTTATCTGTAAAACATTAAATCTGGATTGACACACAATGGAGCTATTACATAGTAGGTTTATATCCAATTAACCACAGTTACTGTAAAAATTAAAAATTCCATAAAATTCCATTGTACCCATGGTTATGATAAAATGTAGCTCCACTGTATATTAAATGAAGCACTTACATTTTAAAAAGGAGAAACACAAAAGTACAGCTTGCGGCTTGAAAAAAATATTGGCGGGCCTAATATTGACTGAAGGCGGAGCTTCTATTACTTGTTAGCAACATTAGTTTTACCAAATGAAGTGATCCGACCATGATGTTCGGACAGTGTGCGGTCACTCAGGAGCCAATCACATCACTCCAATGAGTGTCACAAACACTAGCACCATGCTAGTGTTTGAGGGCGTGGCCTAATGTCTGAAGGCGGGGCTTGGTCATTCAAATGATGGAAGCCATTCACTTTGAACTTTTAGCAACACGTAGTTCTAGTGGAAGTAAAACATATGAGATATTTCCCGGCCGACTCTATTTGAGGTAAAATGGAGGACTCTTATTTCATTAAGAGAAGAGGAAAGGCCCGTGACATTATTACAGCTATAAGTCATGTTAAATATATTTAAAGCGAAGACCCTCATTGACTTACTGTGTCCTTAAACCCAGGCGCTGAGAAACGAGAAGCCGTGTTAATTGAGACTTATGAATTATGAGCAGCAGTGTCTCGACCTCTCTGATTTTAAAGCAGCCAGAACGCTTTTACCATCTGCTATAAAACACGTCACTCCTCCCGCACGCCCGTGAATCAATTATTTTCCCAAAGTCGGGCAGTAATAAAGTAATTCCATAATAGGCCTGTCATCCTGGCCCGGGTTTGGACTTTAATTAGACAGGGTTAAATGGAAGGAGAGTGACCCGGCGAGCGTGGCCCGTATCCATCGTGACCTGCGCTGAAGGATGAATTCACAGCGCTGTCCGACAGCCGCTCCGGCGTTTGATTAATGCGCTTGTGTCTGTGTGGGTAATTTTGTCAGACATGACCCTGACATGTCTGCAAAGTTCAACTGTATTCATGGCAAGCAACATTTCATTCAAATGAGCTGATCTGAATTGCAAACGGCGAGAGCTCGAGCAAAGATCAGAGCCTCTGTTTTTCTGCGTCGGTGTGCGATTTTGGGATTTAAATATCCTGCTGCATATTACAACACAGAGGCACCGAAAATTCTGTAAATCTCCTGGTTCCAGCCTTACTTATGATCCATGCCTTTAAAAACCATAGAGAATGTCCAGTGTGTGTTTGCAGGAAAAAAAATGGATTTTTTTTAAATCCCTATGGCTACATAAACACCATAAGGGTTACAATAAATGAATTAATAATTATTAATTAACATAAAGGTGACGAAGTGGTCATCACTGTGGCCTCGCACCTCCAGAGTCTGGGGTTTGATTTCCGCCTTAGGATCTGTGTGTGGAGTTTGCATGTCCTCTCACGCTTGGTGGGTTTCCTCGGGGTACTCCGCTTTCCTCCCAGAGTCCAGAGACATGCAGATACGCTAACGTGAGAGACGTGAGTAATTAACATAATTATTAATAATAATTTACCTATATATACACAGTACAGTATATAGCTAATATACAGTATGATATATCATATTACAGTTATCTGTAGATACTTCTGTACGTATTGAACAAAACTCCCTAGCTTATCTTATGATACTCCTCTAGCATTAGCTATGACACTTGAGTAGCCCATCAAGTTTCCTATCAGTTTAGTTAATATTAATCATATATTGGTAAATTTAAACCCATCACCAGCTGTTATGTAACTAATTATTAGACGTATTGTTCTGATAATCCATTCTGTAATTAAGTCTTTTCGCTTTAAGCCACTTGAATTAGAGTAAGAGCTATTTTTTCACTTTGACGTGACTCAGACTTCCTGCTGACATGTTTTTCTTTCTGCGTTCCTCTGTGTGACCTCTGTTTAGTGAAATACGTTCACCACAAAGCAAACAAACTCATTTGTCCTAAAAGTTGATGCTTGTACCTTGGTGTTGCTTTTCTAAAGGTCTTTTCTTCACGTGGTATATAAACGACAGGATCCCGCAGAGGGTTAACTGTGTGATACGCATGACATTTTCCTGCGGAGCTGCTCTTTAAAAAAAAAGGTTGCGCAATCTATCAGCAGCGCAGGCCGATCGATCAGCGCTAAACGTTGTAGCTCCTCTGTGCTTTTTAGCGACAACATTACAGTGTTATTTCTCCAGCTGATCGCCGGCCCCAGCGGGGTGCTTTATGAACAATCCTGCGCTAATCAAAATGTAAATTGCACACTGTTGTTATCTCATGATGGATATTGCACTCTCTGGTCCTTTTTTGAACGGCTGATGATGCAACGTGCCGTGTAAGATTGCAGCACGGTGGATTGGAGATTGCTCCATGCCAATAAAGGGGAAGGTTTACTGAATCCCTAAATGTCAGTCCCACTCCCAAACTGACCTTAAAGCACAATTATTTAATATCCAGCACAGACAATTACAGAGCAACAGGAACCAGCGGAAGTCTTTTAACTGTTATAAACAACTACTCAAATCTACATTTTGGAAAAAAAAATAAAGAAAAAACAAAACTATAATTTTGGAAGTAATCAAACTGTCATGGAGCTTTTCCATCAGCCTCCTGATTACTAATCTACATCTATAACACTGTGCGTCCTTTACACTTGAGAAATGAAGCATATTAAAACTCAGCTGAAAATTTCTCTTGTTGTATTTTGTATGTTTTTGTCTAATTATCGCTAATTGCTTTCTCTGAAAAGGTGTATTATTCCTCTTTTACACCTTTGCACATGATGTCACAATGTCTGTCCACCACCTTCAGTATGACAAACCAGTCACAGAAGCACTTTCAGTAAGAACACACATCTGATAACGTTATGTCGTCTTAAACAACACGCTGTCTCTGCACTAATCACTTCTAAGTCACTCCGAATCGCCTCTGAACCATCCGTGTTGTTCTGTTCATGGCTAACGCTTAGCTACAAAGCTAACTAGCTTCTAACACAAGGCTGAATCCCAAATCCTTCTCCAACCCCGGATCAAATTACCTACACATCATTTTATGACGCTAAAGCACAGAGTATCGTCTCATCTGCAACAAAACTACTGAATGAGCTAATGCTAATGCTAGCAAGCGCTACCAAATCCAGGAGGAATCAGATGTACACTGTTTGATGTAATCAGGTTATAATAACAAATCAAACTTCTGTGAATTAATATCCTTATTACCTTCTTCATCCATTTCCACACACAGTTTAGCATATCGGCTCTAATCTGGTCTCATGGAGCGCCTGCTGTTTCCTGTCACTCTAAAACCAAGCCGTTGTTATAGAAATGAATTCCGCACCTTCAGAATCAAGACTCCACCAGCGCTGTGATCGGTACAATTAATCGCTAACGCTGTACAATGTGAAATCCTTCATTCCTTTCTAATCAAATAAAATGAAGGTACATTTTGAAGAACATCTCACAGAATGTTTTGGCACGCCTCAATCAAAGCGACTTTTCTGAACTTCTTCTTGAGTGTGCTTCCGACTTTCTGCAGCCTGTTCAGAGGGAAACCATAAAAAGGATTTTAAAAGCTCCATCCAAAATTATAGCTACATTCTAAGTTTAATTGCTTGTCTCGAAAATACAGTTGGAGTGTGTGAATCTTTTCACTGCATTGTTCATGCTGCCAAGGTCAAGTGTGTGTGTTCCGGTGGAAGACTCCAAATACACACTTGGCTTTTTGGTCTCTGTCCAAGAGCAGCTCTCATGACTTATGTATCTTCTTAAGATTTCTAACGTCTGATCTTAGTCTGTTATGAGGCCCGACATTTTCATCTCCTGCCTGAGACTCTTCTCTCCTCCTCTGTATGTTCTGGTGTCAATGTTAGATAGACTTGTTCATTCACTTTGAACATCCATGCTAAAAAATAAATAAATAAATAAGTAAATAAATAAATAAATTAATTAATTAATTAATCTACCTGCCGTATATCAGTGGGATAATCATTTATGTTTGAACTAAAAACTTTATTTCTTCTTCCCATAGTTTACTTTCTTGACAGAAATGACAGAATCCCAACAAACCCTTTTTCATTAAGAAATATTAGTTGTGTTTAACCAGGGAGTGAAGTGAAGAGCTTTGTTGTTTGATGTTTTTAAAGAATTAAGTGTATGACACATACTGTAGTAAAAGGGTGTGTGTTAATAGCTTTGGCATTTTTGCCTCTAACGTGTGTTATATTTCTTGGTGAGCAAGATTTCCATTTGCATGTTAATGAAGGTTAAGGGCAGACGCCTTTAATTATGATCCAGCAAAGTCCTGCCTAATGGCCCACTAAAGACGGCGCGCACTTCCCATAACTCCATTATGCAAATAACACTGCGGGCAAAAGACCTGACCCGAGAGGACGTTGTGTCCAGCCTCAATGAAAATCTGAAAAGTACAATAATTATAGTAATTAATAACTTCATGTAACACATTTAAGACATTTCGAATGCAGTGCTATTTGGACTAAAACAAAAACTTTAAGTAAATTAGGGCAAAAAACAAGGTGATGTGTGTCAAACATTTAATAAATTAAAAATAAAAAAACATTCTGAAGATCATAAGCTTGTGCTTTCACCATTCTGAGGTAAACAAATTCTAATCCAGCCAGACTCCACCTTCTACAATTCTTCCAGGCTCAATGTTTCCTCCATGAATTCTACATCTACATCTAGGCATTTGGCAGACGCTCTTATCCAGAGCGACTTACATTTTTATCTAATTATACATCTGAGCAGTTGAGGGTTAAGGGCCTTGCTCAAGGGCCGAACAACGGCTAATGGTGGTTGTGGGGTTTGAACCTGGGACCTTCCGAACCGTAGTCCAATGTTTACTTGAGTCCTATACTCTGAGGATCCTGAGGACCACCATCTCCTCTTCCATATTCCATCTCCTTCTCCATCCTGACACCCATCTGGTACCCAATCTGCTCTTTGATATTCTCAAGCCTTTAAACATTCCCCATTGAGATACTTAAGATCTTCCTCAGATCTGACATACTGGGTCTTACAAGCGCCTCATTGTTTATGGTCCTCCCTCAACCCTTGAGGCCCATGGGGTCATACGTTCCTCCCTCACTACTTGAACACCTCTTCCTACTGTACATGCTATTCTGATACCTATAAGCTTTTGCCCAATATCTGGAGACAAACACAAATCTTCCTCCTGCCATCCTGAGACCGGCCATCTTATTAACCTGCCAGTCTGAGACTAATTATCTCATTCAACAGCCATCCAGGAGCTTACAAATTAATTCTATGGCATTCTGAAGACCTATAAGGTTTAAAACCTCTGTTCTGTTCTGTCGTCCTGAGTCCTCCCTGCCAAATTTGGACATGCCCACCATCTCATACAACCAGTAACCTGAGGATCTGTACATCTCTTTGCACCTACTGTACAGTAATCATAAGGGGCACAATCATTTCCTTTTCCTTAAATGCTGTATTGCACCATTTGAACAAAAATTCTTCGGGTAGGTGTTTTCTCTACCTTCCTGAGGCCTCCTCAACCACCACCCTAACCATCTTGGGGTTTATAACATCAAAGTCCCACTATCTTGTTCTCCTGACATCCTGAGGTCCATTAGCTTTATCGGCAACCAGCATCTTCTCATAAGGACCACCATTTACATTTACACCCTTATGCAGAGCGACTTACACATCTGAGCAGTTGAGGGATAAAGCACTGCTCAAAACCTCAGCAGTGCCAACTTCTTGGTGCTAGGGTTTGAACCTGGACATTTTAAACAGTAGGCCAACACCCTAACCACTGGTGGGGCTCCCCCCTGCTCCACCATCACCTTCTCCTTGTATTTTGATACCAGCATCATCTTCTACCAACTGCTTCTCCTACCTTTCTATGGCCTGCCAGCATCTCCCCACCTTCCTGTGGCCTACATGGTTCACAATCCTGCGAATCTGAGGCCCATCCTCTCTCTTGTCCCTTGAACCTGAGCACCATCATTTCCATATCCTCCCATTTTGGCTAATATGGTTTAATCCTGCCAGTCTAACCTCCATCAGTTCTTTTTCTTCCCACTAGGCCGACTATCCTCTTGACTATAAAGGCCATCTGGCCTCTTGAGGCCCACCACTTCTCCTACAAGCCTGAAGACAAAACCCATTCAGCTGCTATCCTAAGGCTCACCGTCTCCTTCTTGTAGTGTACTTCTCCCTTTTCATTAATTGACAGCATGATGACTAGAATATTGATATCCCAGTGTAAGGACTAGAAGCTCCCTGCTGTGTCATTGTTCCTCCAGAGCTCTTTTCCTCCTTTGTGTTCAGCTTGCTCTTTCCTTGAGTTACTTTACAACCTTCTTTATTGTAAAATAATATAAATATGTTTCCTGTTTTAGTAAACAGGTATAACAAATGTGATTTATTCCAAAGTACAAAAGTAAGTATGTTCTATAAGTAAGTATAAGTTAAAGTAAGGAAAGTGATAAAAAAAAACATATAAAGAAAAATGATGAAATAAGTAAACAGCGTTATGGTAATGATTAAAAAAGCAGAATGTGTAGCATGGAAATAAGTGCAGACGCTGCGGTAATGAACAGTGACAGGGACTGATGGGTTTAGCGAGCGCTCCCGATGGATGCATGCTAATGTTGCTGACGGATTTATGAGTCCGTATATTATCATGTTCGTTTCCTTGTTTACTTATACATCTTGCAGAGGTAGCCTTATACTTTACATTTTTTTTTAAATCTCCATAATTTAATTTAATTTTAATTTGAAACTAGCTGAATTCAAAATGTTGAGGGAAGCAATTTTATTTAATATAATTTACTTTATTTTTTTATTTTATTTTATCGTTTTTTCCCTGAGGCTATCTGTTCATTTAGTTTGCCGTCTTGTCATTTCAGACAGCAGTCGTAAATCACATTAGCGTCTCGCAGTGTACAGACCAAACGCAGCTTTTTCATGTGTGTGTGTGTGTGTGTGTGTGTGTCGAGAAGGACTTAAACAACAACAGCAACAATAACAAAAATCGCTTGTGAATGGTTTCCCGAGGCTAATTGAGTCTAGAATGAAAAAAATGAGGTCAAGAAAGAGCAGAGTGGGCGAGGAGATGAAAAATCCAAACGTGAACGTGGCGAGGCAGGCTGTCGCTAACACCAACATCTACAGCAACACCATCACAAAACATAACATCCATGAGGGGAATGTAAGCGTGCATCCAGTGACACGAGGCGTTTGATTTTTGTTCAGCTAGATAACTTGTTTTGGGATTCACAGACTTGTTCAATAGCACTTCCTGTTAGTTTACACTGATGTCATTTCTATCAAAAGTTTCCTTTTTTTTGTAAACATCCTGAGTCAGCCAATAAAAAAATTAAATTTTTACAAAGGTTTGTGTTCACTTAGTGACAAGCTGGAAATCAATGAATTTATTCAGATGTGTTTATTGTATCTCTCTCTTTCTGTTACACACACGCACACACACACACACCTTACAGAAAAATCAGTGTGGTGCAGTGTGTGCCTCTAAACGTCTTTACACAATCAGCTTGTAGCAGGACATTGACTTTCACACTGACGTAGGATATTTTTAACTTCATTGTATAAATAAATAAATAAATAAATAAAACAACTATACTTATTTAAGTATAGCTTAAATAAATAAATACATAAATACAAAATGTATCAAACTAACCAATAACATTTTGTATCAAATTTTTTACATACTAACTATTAAACAGCGTTAAACAGACATACTGATTTTAAAATTTTAGCCCATTTGTTTGCATGCAAACAGCTAATAAACAAGAAATAAACAAATAACTAAACACCACACTCATTACAGTATTCTTGCTGTATATTACAACAAAAAACTAAACAAAAAAAGAAAGAAACAAATAATTAATACTACACCCTTTTTTAAATACCTAAAGTTTACACAACTAATAGATAGATAGATAGATAGATAGATGCAAATGTCCTGACCTGCACGTGAGGAATAAGAGTTTGTGTAACGAGTCTCCTTCATTGTGTACTTTTTGCCGAACATGCCCCGGCTCGCACCAGACAGATGGCTCGCTCGCTTTTTCAGGCGATACGAACTGTTGTAATAAAACTTAATGATTTTCACGAATGCCTCTAAAGTGTGTGTTATTGGCCGCCGGCTCTGGCTCGAACCCGCCTGTGTGAGTGTGATGAACAAAAAAAAGTCCGTCTGGTCTGTACAGGCAGCTAATAAACAAGGCAGAGTTAATGAACACTAACTTCTCTACTGAAGCACTTCCAGGCAGAGCGTTACGTCAGGTTCGGCATCCGCGACAAAACGTTCTTAAAAAACGTGTCGGAGGAATCAATGTGAGGATGATGATGAGAACTTTGAAGTCGTTCAGGATGTCAGAATGTTTCCCTACAGCACATGATTTACTGCACAATCCTGTTTATTTTGCTTTAAAATGTAGAATAGATTTTGTTTTAATATTTTAATGAACAAAAGCATTAAAACTCCCTGTTTGATTTATAGATTATTAACAGACTTCATATTAACTGTTAGCAGATCAGCTGCACACGCTGCTCCAGAGACATGACCGCTTTATTAGTTTTCATAATGTCTGTCCATAAATGGGCAAACAGGCAGAACAAATGGAGCCTTGCTGCTGGCTAGAACATGCCTACTTACCTCAGTTACTGCGGCTCGTTGGTCTAGGGATATAATTCTCACTTTGGGTACAAGAGGTCCTGGGTTTAAATCCCTGATGATCCCACGCTTTAAACAGCAGTGGTAGCTCAGAGGGCTAAGGCACTGAGTTGTCAGTTCAAGCCCCAGCTCCACCTGGTTGCCCCTGTTGGGCCCTTGAGTGAGGCCCTTGACCCTACACTATCTGCTTCAGGGGTGTTGTATCAGGCTGACCCTGTGCTCTGACCCCAGTTACACTGGGATATGTGAAAAAAGAATTTCACTGTGCAGTAAAGTATATGTGACAAATAAAGGCTTAACCTAACAGGCTAGCTTGTTTAGCTTAGGTAAAATGCTTTGAAGTAATAGTTAATTTATATGCTATATATAAATGTTACTTTGCATTTGTTCAAATTTGGTCATCCATACCTTAGGAGGCATCTCACAACAACTCCAGTTAGCTGGTTAGCTAAAGTGACACATAGCAGACAGCTAGTCATGCTGGACTCATTTTTCAGAATCTGAGGTTGCTCCTGTTGGAGTTTGCATGTTCACCCTGTGCTTGGTGGGTTTTCTCCGGGTACTCTGGTTTCCTCCCATGGTCAAAAGACATACAGACAGTGTGTGTGTGTGTGTGTGTGTGTGTGTATGTATGTATGTGTGTGAATGTGTGTGTGTGAGTGTGTGTGCCCTGTGATGTATTGACACCCCGCCTCATGCCCTATGTCTCCTGGTATAAACTCCAGCCCCCCCCTCGCGCGACCCTGAACAAAAGATACAGCCGTAGAGACGATGATGATGATGATGATGATGAGGTTGCTCCTTGGTTGTGATCAGTGGGTTTAGGAAACATAAAAAAGGCAGTTTAGTTACAAGTGATTGCAATAAAAATGTATCTGTTATGGAGTCTTTATAGCTTCATATAACTACTGTACATAACTACAGCTAGGATAGTTTATACTATTATATTCACATTATAAACAAAAAAAGAAAAGAAAAAGAAACTGAGAAAGACAGCATCTTGTGATCAGAGCATCTTAAGCACAGCATGCACAATAGAAACTAAACTGAAAACAATAGAAGAACAGAAAATCTTATATAGGAAATGAATTACAACTTAATAAATAATATATATATATATATATATATAAAAGTCAAATGATCTGTCAGATTATAGCAGCAAAAATAAAAGCTGAAAGCCAAGAATTGTAGCTGAATCCAGTTCAACATTCATTATTATACTGTACTATATACCTGAACCTGCACACACACACACACACACACACACACACACACTGGATCCAGTCTGTTATAGAACAACAGCATCAGCGATTAGAATCATAAACACAACATGCTAATGTACAGGAACTTCTCCTTCTTACTCACTTTGAGAAAACTGTGTGTGTTTTCTTTATGAGCTATACAATAAACGGATCATAAGAAATTAATTTTCTTTATTGTGTAATCAGACTTAGGAAACACACACACTATCACACAGTCTGTTGTAGGCTTCAGAAATCTCTTGCTCTACACGCGGCTGGATGCACGTGATTTTCGCTGCTATAATCTGACAGATCATTTGACTTAACTGTGCTAACGCTTAAACATTTTTCTTTTTATTCTCAGTGTAACTGCGCTAGTTTTCGTGTCCTTGGCTGAAGGATCTTGCAGCCGATGAGGCGGAGACGGCCTCGGTCAGGAAAAAGTCATTTATTTCCTCTGACCTGCCAGGTCAAGTGGATTGAAACTGAGCCCTGGTTTCTTTCTCTCTTTTCCTCCTCTTCCTTTTTTTTGTAGAAAGAACCCACAGCGTGTCTGCAATTACCGCACATGGCTGAAGGTGACAGGGCAGTGATTCAGCTCTGATACGAGACTCCAGACCCTTTCTCGTATGTTGACACCATTAAATTGGCGATGAGGAGCAGAGATTGAAGGTCTCTCTCTCTCTTTCTCTCTCTCTGTGTCTCTTTCTGTCTCTCTCTCTGTGTCTCTCCATGCATCTGCTTCTCATCGCTTCACATCCTGACTCTCAGTGTGCCCTTAACACTCCTGTAGTGTGCACTACTTACAAATGTTCTATCCTATTGATCCAAGCTGTGGCTTTACATTTTATACTGTACAGATTCGTATTTTAATCATTATTTATCTTTACAAACTGACCTGAACATCAAAAACAAACATATTTATTTCTTTTTTTGTCTTCCAGTGTCTCATTAAACAAGATAAATTTAAACCAAACAGTATGGTTTAGAAGTCATGAGATGTAATAAAAAGTGTATGTGTGTGTGTGTGTGTGTGTGTGTGTGTGGAAGAGTTCAGGATCCTCAACAAAGTAACTTCACCTACATCCATGAACAGTAG
>JAOTRS010000036.1:812780-827803 GCA_028565755.1 Dinotopterus cunningtoni
GCCTGTATTTGGTCTGCATTGCGGTACATCACCAGCTACATTCCCGCTCTCTCTCTCTCACACACACACACACGCAGAACTTTTTTTTTTTATTTACATTTAAAAGGTGAAGATTTTTTTGACACCTTAAATGAAAGACAGATATTGGGGATGTTTTTTTTTTCAGATCCAGCTGTTTTTTTCTTAGTTCTCCAAATCAATCTCACCTGCATTTCTGAAATCACTGCATTTCTGAAATCACTGCCAACACGGTGATGCTCACATTCCTACACATTTCCACGTTCTCATTTTTCAGTCTTTAACAATGCCTCAAACCCATTTCATCTTATTGCTTCACATAGATTGAGAAATTACCAGAAGATGAATCTCTGCTGTTCGAATTCAAACTCTCCCAAAAGAGGAAGCGAGTGCCAGCGTGGACGGGGATTCGCCGCTTTAACGAGATTGCTTATGGTAGAAAACAGATGCATGCTGGGATGCATTCTCTCTGTCTATAAATACTTTAGAGAGAGCTTATGTGAAGAGAATGAAAAACAGTGTTAACATCAATTAAAACGGAACAACATTTCTTCTTTAATGTTTGAAGAAATGATAAATACAGTATGTAACATCTTCTCGAGTCCATATTTGATGTAAGACTGTAGCGTTGCCGTCATAGATCTCCAGAAATCCTGTTCAAGGTGCATTCCTGCCTCCTTCCTGGGGAAAACATCAAATCCTCCTACCAGGAGAAATAAACAAATAAAAATATTTATATATATTACTGAGTATGAATACTTATGCAATCACAAGATTCATGATAAATCTCAGTTTTAGATTGTACAAAAAAATGCTTAAAGTGAGTGATTGGTTACACACGGCATTGTACACACATGTGACAGATAAATAACCCTAAAATTGTGGCTCCATCCAGATAAAGAATTCCAGGTGGCTGCTCATCACTGCATCGCTTGTTCCTGCCAGGTTTCCCAGCATGCACTTCTCTGTCACTCTCTCTCTGAGAGCATCCCGCTATGACAGGTGACCTCTTACGATCCTCCCTTTATTCCTCTTTATGTTATTTATTTATTTCTCCTTCCCGGCACGGCACCTCGTTCCACCCACGACACCGCAGCTGTTGTTTAGTGATAGATCAGTGAAGCAAGAAATGGTCGCGTATTAAAGCAAAAATGAAATAAAAAATAAACGAATAAATAAATAAATAAATCTGCCTGCATCTCATCCACATCGCTTCTCTCTGGTTTTTGTTCCACTTAGCTGGCTGAACCTTTCGGGATTCATTTAGCGCTAATCATTGGCTGCCAAGGGGCACGCCGTTTTTCAGCCCCCTAATGATGAAGTCACCTTTAAAACAAGTGCAAATGAGGAGGAAATGATTTCGACCTGCTGATGCCATACCACCATTCATGAACTGGCATGTGGAGGAAAGATCACCAGGACAAAACCAACTTAGAAACATTATTCTTCCGCAAACTGCACGCCCTTGCACACACTGAACACTATAGCATTACAATTTGTTTAAGAAGTAAGAGGCCCAAATATGATCCATAAAGACCTGGTGTTAAGGTTGAAAGAATGTGAAAGAACGTGTGTCCTGCACTGAGCCCGGACTGACCTCAACCCCACTGAACCATCTCCTTTGGGATGAACTCGAACTAGAGCCTCATCAACATCCTGACATCAGCCCCTGAGCTCACTAATGCTCCTGTAGAATGTGTGAATGAACACAAATCCTCACAGCCACGCTCCAACATCTAGTTCCCAGAAGCGAAGAGCAGAGCACATTATAACAGGAAACACGGGGGGAAATAAATCTGGAATGGTGATGTTCGACAAGGACATATGGGTGTAATGATAAAGGGTGCACATACTTCTGGTAATATCGCGTATGATTGCAAATTGATATCTACATTACAGCTGGAAGTACTGTCAGGGCTGCTGTCATAGGAAATAAATGCACAGTAATTGCACTGCAGTGTAAAAATATATTACATCACGTAACAGAATCGGATAAATAGCCTGAAGAGTGTTCACAGTTCAGTGTTAATGTAGAAGTTTTCCACTGGCGTCTCTCAGCCACAGCTGCTGGATTAGACAAACACAACACCGCATACTAATGACATATTTTATACCTTATAAGCACTCAGAGTCACTTTGCGACTGTCTCTGAAGAGTGCTTGAGTCTCACCTTGCACATCACAGCCTTTAAAGGAGCACATGTTTTCCCCGGCTAGCTGTCACATCGCTGACACTTCCTTTGACCCATGAGCTGATGTTCTGTCAGGCGCCGCTCGGCCCTCTGGGTTTTGCGCAGAGGTATGTTGAAATTCTGTCCCCCGTGCCCGCTAAACGCCCCCCTCCATAGTGTTGCTGCTGCGGTAGGTGGCAACCGAGCTTCACGGACCCCCTGCCCCATGCACCCCTACACCCCCACCCACCCCCATGGTGCAGCTCGATCTCTTTACTCGATGGGGGATCACAATCTACAGCAGATTAAAGCACACACCATTGCTAACACCTCATTGGGATTCTGCTAAAGAGACATCACTTCTCATATCGGTCACACACCTGGTGTTTTCATCTGTGCTCAGGTGAAAGAATCTGACAGCACCATTGGGAATTTTTCATTTATCTTTTAAACGTTGGCTTAATTGTCAACAATTTAAAGCTAAAATGTTTATGGCAGTGAAATGTATTTTGTATTGTCTTGAACATTCGGGGAATCGCTGTACTCACAAGGCAACGCATGACGCTTCTAATACTTCATACACAGCTTTATCATTTATACATGTTTCAAGTGCTATAGGGTTACAGTATATATATAGAAAAACCATCCTTGAAGATAAGGTAAGGACAAACCTGCAGTATAACCAAGGAATAAATCTTAACAGGATATGTAGCAATTTGCTAACAAATACAAAATCGCTTTTTTTCTTCAAAAAATTCCATGTCATCATATTTCTGTTTTGTTTTTTTTCTGTGTCAGGTATACACTTCTCATTTCCAGATGTGGCAGAAGTACACAAGCTCAATACTCAAGTAAAAGTAACTGCCTAAAATGTACCTGCCTCCATTACAAGTAGAAGTACCACTTAATTTTTTTTTTTAATCAAATTGAACTGATAAGTAAGTGCTCTAAAATGTTCTTTAAGTACAATTACTCCACAATTTTTCTGGATATTTATCTGCTCAAGTAACTGATAAACAGTATTTTAACCCTTAGGGGATGTTGATCAATTTGTTTTCCTTTGCAAGTGTTTTTGTAAATAAAATGATATTGTAGCAACCCAGGAAAAAACACGTACACAAACAGTAGACGGTTTTCTTATTTGTTGGCAAATAAATGTTTGTTATTAAATTAATGTTAAAAATAAAAAAACAGAGATATGTCAGATTCCCTTCTTCAGTTTTCAAAGGCAGATGAACATGCGCGCCAATATGAGAGATTTAATTGAGGAAAAAAAATACACTTTCTCATCACATAATTCTCCAGAAATACAACAAACACAAATATATAATCGCTAAATAAACGCTGCCTTCGCGGCGTTAAGTGAAACACGATGTGATACACTTTATTTTAGTCATAATATACTATAACAGTTTTGCTGTGTAGTTTTTTTTGTGCATAAGAATAGCATTTTAATGAATGTTTCAGAAACCATGCTTTATTTTTGGACTCTCTCCCTGATTCCCTGTGTAAAGGTGTAAACAGAGTTTTAAACACAATTGCAGTAGATGCTCTTGATACCATGAATGTGTAAGTCTAGTAAAGATTTGTTTTCTGCAGAAATCTAACTTCATAATTTTTTCTTCCAGAATGAGAGTATGAATTAATAATGATTAAATGCAAGTACACTTCATCGGCTGAGTTCAGACGCTTTACAGGTTCATGAAGGCCTGACAAGAGATCATATGTTTTCAGTCAATTTATATAAAATGTTTAACACGGTTATATTAATGATTTGCCTGGTTAGATTAGACATGGCTGGACAGAGAGAAGTGAACACTGCATAGTCTTTTTTGACAAAGGACATTACAGCTAAAATGTTGAATAACTTTCAGCACTGGTGAGTTGTATGAATAAAGAAGAGATGGCTTACTAAATATAATTTTATTCCACGGGAAATGTAACTTTTCAGATGATAAAAATAAATCATTGATTAACTTTGTTAAAAATTTTAATGTTTAACTTCTAATAGTCAGTGCTAAAGGGGCAATATGAATAAATAAATAAATAAATAAATAAATAATAAAAAAGGCAGATGAAGAAAATGAGACTGAGAGATTTTTAAAAGATTATTACGTTACTGAAGCTGATATAATGGAGGATGCAATTACTTGTAGAAAGGATGACAACGAATAGCAAACAGCAATGTTATTACCTTTAGTTATTTTGGCAGTTAAACTAGCAAGCTAGGTGGTGGCGAGATAGTGTAACTAGCTACAGTAAGTTAGTACCTTCCACCTACAGGGTCCAGGCTCGATTCCCATCTCTGTGTGCATGGAGTTTGCATGTTCTCCTTATGCTTGGTGGGTTTCCCTTGGATTCTCCGGTTACCTCCCACAGTCCATAGACATGCAGATTAGGCTAAGTGGGGTTTCAAAATTGCCCAGTGCGTGTGAATGAGCGTGTGTGTGCCCTGTGATGGATTGGCATCCCGTCCAGTTTGTACCCAGCCTCGTGCCCCAAGTCTTCTGGGATCTCCAGGCCCCACAGAATAAAACAGTATAGGAGATGAGTAAGTGAGTGAGTGAGTGAGTGAGTGAATTAAATAGGTGCTTCCATTGCAACACTTACAGAGTACAATAAGGTTTAACATTTTATAGCTTTCTATAAAAAACAATCTTGATATTGCTGTGAAACACAAACCAAACATGTAAGACACAACATGCTTGCTCAGTGTAACGGCTTCGACCCTTTGTGCATGGGTGGCACCATAGACACACGGACACAAGGTGAGGTCTTACAGGAAAAAGGGTAATTTTATTTGGATAAAAATGGGGAAGGAAAGGTTTAAAGGAAGGAGGAAGGATAAATGGGAAGGAAAAGGGTGAAGGTTTGCACGTGCAGGTCCATTGGTAGTGCCCAGCTGGCATGCGGGCACACAGCTGTTGAAAGGCGGCAGTGGGCAGAGTTGCAGACTGGAGCATGCAGAGGTAGCGTTCCTGCCGTCCCTTGGACTTGGCACAGCCACGGGTGGGAGTCTCTCCTGGACGTCCAACAGCTGGGCTGCTTTCCCGGCTGGGATCAAGGGCCCTAACGCAGTCCTCCTTGCGGCCTTTTCCTCTTTGGTGAAGGGGATGTGAAGGCAGGCTCTACGTGAGAGTGAAGGTGCAGCTCTTTCCCTGCGCTGTCCTCTTGAGGAGATCAAAGGGTGGCATTCCGGTCTCGCCTTTACAGTCTCTGGGGCACGTAACATCGCCCTGCTCACGTGCCACTCTTATAAGTCCACTGCGCGACTTTTTGCCGTGCTTCGCTTTTATAATGCGGAGAAAGCCAGAGGTCCATTTATGTTAATTATCGCCAGCCGGCCCGACCTGAAGTGAGCGAGAAGTGACAACAGATTTAGGTGCACGCCCATCACAGGCCCATGCCGTGACATCAGTTAGCTAGTTAGCTAGATCACTTCTAATCTTACCTTAACAAGTGCACTTGTTTGAGATGCTTGAAAGAGGAGCCAAAAGAGTCCGCAGCCCAAAAACCAAGTGGGCGGGATCCGTTGCCCAGGTAACCATAAAAACACTTTGGTGCGCTAACCCATCTGTGGTTTTATACTGACTTGCCAGTCATTTTTGTAAACTAGGACTGGTGGAATTGTTTTGTTTCTGTCCTTCCCACATAGAGCGGAGCTCGGGTCATGCTATGGTGTGAGTAACAGCATGAACACCTTCTTTTAGAGTAGAAAACCAATAAGTTTTTGTGTGATAGTGAGCTGAAGAGTAATAAGTCTCTGTTTAAAATGTAGGGAGTAAAAGTACAGGTTTTTCATCAAAACATGTACTGAGTAAAAGTAAAAAGTATGACATACGTAAAATACTTAAATACAGTACCTTGCCACCTCTGCGCTTTACTATGTGACAAAGTGGCAGGTGATTATGAATTTTCTTCATACATGCACAGCACAGAGCTGCATTTTCAACACAGATGTGTTTTCATCATCTCATCCAACCTCAGGTTAAATCTGCATAAAGAAATTATAGTGGGAACAACAAAGGCGTCCATTAAAGGAAGCAGTAAAAAATTGTTTCTTCTTCTTCTTGTGAGGGTACTAAAAGAGTTAGCTAGTTTTACTAATCTGCTTGACAATATACAAGCAAGAGACAATATACGTGGCACGTGAGCAGCTTGCTTAAATGTGCAATGCTGTGTAAGTTGGCTATCAGCCTCAAGAGGCACAGTACAGGAAAAGAGAAAAAAAAATTCTCCTGTTTGGTGCAATCCTGACTTTCTGTGTATAAATGTGTGTGTGTGTGTGTGTGTGTGTGTGTGTGTGTGTGTGTGTGTGTGTGTGTGATTGCCTTGCAGTGGCTCAGAGGGGGAGAAAATGAGCTAGAGGTGGACGCCATCGCCCCACGCTGCCCGTCTATTGAGGCTGAAGCGGAACTCTGACCCCCTTCAGCTGATTTCTAATGGATTTCAAGAGTGGAGAGAAAACACACAGCTGGGCTCCAAACAAACTCATCAGTATTCTCACCTCTCACCGTCTCGCCCTCTCTCTTTTCTTTTCCCCCTCTCCCCCTGTCTATCTCTTTATTTTTCTCAGTCCTAGCTGCTTTTTTTATCTCAACTTTTACATTTGTACGCCACGCATAAGATTGCATGAAAAAGTAATTGAACAGAATAATTTGAAAGCTGAAACGCTTTGCGCTGAAATGTTTTGCGTTCATGCGTTCATGCCTCCTGCTGAGTCTTTCAGAGGTCTTGCACATGCATGACACATTAGATATGTGTCGATGCCTGAGGGTTATTTTTTTGCATGGGTAGGCATTGCACAGGCCCGAGTCAAGGTTGTCTGTTTCTTACAAAAATGTTTTGTACCTGCTCCAGAGTGGTGCAACAGGGAAGCATTTGCCCTATCATCTGGAAATCCCAAGCTGAAGTCCTGATGATGCGACAGCCATCTTCGGCTGGGAGTACGAGGAAACAAACCTGGTCTCTCCTCTCTGGGAGAGTTGGTTCACATATTTTCTCTTTCCTGCCAATCACAGCAGCACCAGCCAATCTTAGACATCCCTGATCTCATGCAGGTGGAAGTTGATGGATAGTGCATTGCATGAGCAGCAGTTAACTATAACTATAAGCCTGCTATACACTAAGATACTTGGGATATAAGCGCAATCTGGTGTCCAGCTCACATTTCCAGCTCAAGTGTGAAAATGATTCCTCATGATCTCTGAGTCCTGGAATTTGTCCGTGCCGTTGAGGAAGAAAATAAAACCTCCATAGATGTGATCACATGAATGTACTGAATCACCAGATTGTCAGCTGACTTCATTTTATTGCCCCATAACGTTGCTGAGTCTAGACCTGAGTAACTCCAGAGGCTTGTACAGTGGACACTATGCATGATGGGTGCATCGCTTCATGCGCTTCCCTTCTTACCCTGACATGCCCATCACTCTGAAATAGGATCAATCTGGACTCATCAGGTCACATGACCTTTTTCCATTGCTCCAAAGACCAGTGTTTATGCTCTCTAGCAAACTGAAGCCTTTTTTTCTGATGAGTCTCACTAACAAGTGGTTTATTTAAAATCTCCTTAATTGATGTCTTATCTTGATGCAGACCAATAATTTGTTCCTCCTGGAATGCGACTTCTTCTTCTCTTCTTCTTCTTCGTATTATTATTATTGTTATTCTTTTGGGCAGACACTGTATATATTGATATGGAGCTTCATAATCGCTGTCACTAGAGACCCCTCCCATAAACAAACATAAACTATAAATTTCTGTAAAGAAAACCATTTATAATTTGCTGTACACATCCCTGTCAAGGAGCTGTTACTGGCGTTATGAGCGCATTAATACGAACCTGTACTACCATCAAAGCAGCTGTTCTAGAAAATTAATCAAGATCTTCTGACCAATCAGAATCCACAATTCACTAAAAACCCACTCCTAAACCTCAGTGTAAATGTTAAGTAACCTGAATCCTTCTCGGAACAGTGCGGCGTAACTGTGCACTTCTGCTCCTTGTGATTTGGGAGATTCACTCTAAGAGCTATGGAGAAAAAAATAAGCGCCTTTAGAGAGCTGATTGATGTTCCTCATCCATCTCTTCCCCCCGAGACACCTTGGGTATTTTTCATGTAACTTGGTTGACTGGAACACACACTCGCTTAGTCATCATTTATTTGTGTGTTTCCATCACCTCTTTATCACATCTTCTCTTTTTTTGTACATAAACCTTTTCACCTTCAGCAAGAGAAAATGCTTCTTTGTGATTTTAAGTGTTCACATTTTTCAATATACTGTATTTACACCTGTATTACATTCTAGATTGTAATGAAATGTCGTCTAAATGTCGACTGTGACATAATGCATGTTTTCCGTATTAAATTATATGATGAAGATCCTTTAGATCAATGATAGATCTGCTTACATCATCAGTCAGCATCATTGGGAAACCAGTGCCTACAGAGTATATGCTCACAGCTCACAGCATAAGGTTATAAGAAAAGGTTTTTTTTTGTCATTAGCATATTTCATGCATGTTTCTCCATCGCTGTTGCTGTTGCTGTAGCTGTAGCTGGGGTTTGAGTTTGCAAAACTTTGAGAACTTTAATCACAATGTAAGAATTTTACTTTAAACTCTCCAAGACCGTCAACCTCAACATTCAGTCTTCTGCGACAGAGTAAAGCTAAGTATAATCATATAATGTACTCGACACCATATTAAAAACACACAATATCTACATCTAGGAAGCTAGTTTAAATAGGACAAGATGCTACTTGCTTTGCAATTACGATGACGTGAAGGTAGCGTGTTCTAACGCACTCAAAAGACGTCAATGTTCACAAGATATTAATGTCTAAAGTGACACAACATCTCAGCGTTCAAGGTGAACACGGCCCTTCTCTCAGCAGAGTTGGCCGAGTCCGCCTGTTCATCCCCTCGCCGCCTCACATCAAATCATTATGCCGGAAAGTCATCCTGATTGTTGATGTCCTGTGAAGTGTTGCCAGTGGCTTGCCTTGGGCAGTGGAAAAGAAATGCACAAAGTCGACCTGATGTGAATATGCAAGCCTGAAAAAAGTGGCCCAGAGGGATTAGAGAAAATAAGCAGTGGTATAATAAGGAGGCAGAGGCCAAGAATTTCTTTTTCTTTTTTTCTCTTTTTCGCTTTAAACATATTTCTAAATGTCGAAATAAAGCGAAGCTGTGGTACAAACACTCAGCTGTATAACTTGGATAATAATCTGTGTGCTACTGTACATCAACCATGAAGTTACCATGCAGCCCTGCTAAGATCCCGAACCACCCTTATAGATCTCTAATAAGATAATAAAGGAGAATTTGTATTAAAAAAAAACAATGCTTGTAGATGGACTCATGAATTTGTGCTTTTGATGGTATTCTGTGACCACTGCTAGCTAACAACTGATGCAAATGATTCATCAAGCTAGATGTTTTATGCAATTCTACATAATTGTGTTTAAAAGGCTAGACACTATAAATAAAACCTTCTCGGACACTTCTACCCAAGAAAGATCTAGATGCTTGGGTGCTTGCACAACACAGATATTTCCATATCTAAATAGAAAAAAAAATTAGCACGTACCTGTAATCCAACTCTAAATGCAAGGAAATTTCCCTGCTTATATTTGGGACTTAAATATAAATATGGCCTGAATATGTGTGAGACTGTTATTAATAAAAATATGGAGGTTTTCCCAGGCTTTACTCGAATTCAAAGATTTGCCAAAAAAGAATAATTGAAAATGCGGTGCAAAACATTTTTTCACAGCCTCAAACCCATCTTGCATGAACACAGTGAGGAACTTTAAAGACCACCATCACCATAGTAACCAAGCGACTCTTCAAGGGGCAGGACCAATTCTCTCCTGATGGAGGAAACATTTCTTCCTCAAGGAACAAAGGGCTTTATTTGGTGTTTGATTCAATCAGTGTATATAATAAGCACAGAGCCACTCTCCAGACAAAAATGATGGTTCTCTGAGGGGTCTGCAGATACGCCGCTCTCACAGATTCACAGTCGATGCATTTTATACAGAGAGCACTTTGCAAAAGTTAAGAACACAGATCTCCTGGGTTCCATTTCCACCATCTTAATGCACATCCAATTCTTGCATTTCAAGAGCTCAGATCGTGTGAAGCTCAGCTCTAACATTATTCATGGTTTTCATTGTACATGGGCTGAGATCCAGGCTGGGTTTGGAAATATACAGTATGGAAGCTGCTCTTGTCAGAAACAGGTATAATAATTTTACATTTTAATTACTTATAGTAAATGGTTTGCTTTTTTGAAAATGCTAACTGTAGTAATAATTTGGCTTCAAACTATAAAAAACTTTAAAAAAGTACAATAATAATAATAATAACAATAATAATAACACTCTGGACAGGGTGCCAATCCTTAGCAAGGTACAACACACTCTCATTCACACACTATAAGCCATTTAGAAACACCAATGAGGCTATTTCTTTGGACAATTAGTATGTCTTTGGACAGTGGGAGAAAACCGGAATACCTGGAGGAAACCCTCCAAGCACGGGGAGAACATGCAAACTCCATGCACACAGAGCCAAGGCGTGAATCAAACCCTTGACCCAGGAGGCGCAAAGCCACAGCGCCAACCACTAACTTACTCACTCAACTTGTTACATGTTCAGTAAAACATATAATTAACTCTGGAAAAGCCAGAAAACACAGCTTTTAGATACACAGGAAAAAAATGTTGGTTAGGTTGATTGACAATAAGTATTTATAACAAAAATAAAATAAAAAAAATCAGGCCCAAACACCTTTGCTTTTTGAGCATGTTAAAACCTCCAAAAAGCCCCGGATTTCGGAAAAAAGTATCACACTATGATGTCTTTCAACGTGATGTCACTCAATATGATGTCACTATTAGCCACTTTTCCGCATAAGTTTAAGGAATCGCCACGGCTAAACTATTTGAGATATCAAATGTCCCTTCACAGTTTTGCATCCCCAGTGTCGTGAGATCATACTGGCTGGATAGTGCAGTTTTATATGTGTTGCCAGTTCAAAAAATCTTAAAAAATCTAATAAATTCCTTTCTTTCTCTTTTTAGAACAAACACCGGTTCTAGGTACACAGGGAAAAATTGCAATGTCTATTATACAGTATTTGATAATTGATAATAATATTTGTGATTAATATAGTATAAAATAATCAATTATTTGGTTGGTTGACAATAATAATATTAATAATTATACTAATAATAATAAATGCTGGTGAAATCATTACCAGATATAACTTAATAATATGCTTACTGGAATATAACTGTAATGTATAAATATGTAATCCAAATAATTAGCATACAAATGTATTAGGGAACATGATATTTATATCACAGGACAAAATTATTTGTGTTCTGATGTAATAGTGATTTGACCAACTAAGTATTTAAAAGTTGTTGTTGGTCTTTCGGCTGCTCCCGGCAAGGCGTCGCCACAGCAGAATATCCGGTTCGTACAACAACTTGGCACAGGTTTTACACCGGATGCCCTTGCTGACGCAGCCCTCCCATTTTATCCAGGCTTGGGACCGGCACTGCATCCAGTGGGTGGAGGGTTGAGGCACTGGCTGGGAATCGAACCCAGGCCGTCCGCATGGCAGGAGAAACACCTACCTCTGAGCCACCAGTGCCCTAACTAAGTATTTTGTACTATACTAAAGTATTTTGTATTAATCAGTTACTTACTTTCATTTCATTAATTTAATCACATGCTCTTAAATATAAACTCATTGATTTTTCAACATACAAAACCACATGATGTTAAATGTCTGTAATGTAAACCAGCCTGAGTCTTTCTGCCTGCATATCTGTTAAATGCGAGTGTGTTTAAGTGAAAGAGAAGAGTCCTGCAGGCGCATGTTTCACAAAGTCCCTGAAATGAGACAAAGAATGTTGACATAAAGACAATCTATGCAAATTAATTCAGTATAAAGTTCACCCAAGGCATCTGTCTCTCTCACTCACTCTTAGCTGTTTCTTTTTTCTTCCTTTCTTTTAGTGAAGAAAAGTGCTCTATAATATAAAATGTTTTTATAAAATGACACACTTTCAGAATATTTGTATAAGAGTATAAAGTATTTGAGTTCACTCCGTGTCTTTAATTAGGGAATGTTATGAAAATCATCAGGGCCGTAATACGTTTGAAGATATTACAGCCGTGCTGATATTCAGCACAACATGACGTTCATGACAACATGACCTTGACCTTGAGCACAACATGACCTTGAGTGTGATATTGCTTTTATGGCAGTTCCACAAACACCATTATCAACAGATTTTGATTTGTTTTTTTATTTAACTAGTTATTTTGCTCGGCCCACACATATCCTTCCATGCCTTAACCTTTAACCAAGACTTCTTAAACCGAAAAGAAATCTTTTTATTACCAAAAAAATCTGTTTTAATAGTTACTGATTCTTTATTAACAAATAAAATTGCCTAAGTTAAATGAGCCCTCCCCCGTGTCTCTATGACAATAGGATCCACAGTTAGGTTCAGTTAGGTCCAATAAGGCAAATTTGGGCACCTCTTGTGCCTCAGGGGTACAACTTACTGTATACTCCCTTGCCGGGTGTGTTCTAAAAAATCTTGCTTTGCGCTAGAATCCGTCAAATGTTAAGTCTATGGGACTTTTGGGGGGCGGTAAATTGCCCCAAATTCGCAAGCACCACTATTTATTAAAAATAGCACCTTAACATTATTTAATAAAAATAATACATATAAATTCTAAAAACTTTAGCTAACCTGTTCCAAACAGGATGGGTGCTGCTCTTGTTCAAAGGTACCCTGCCTCGTGCCCCAAGTCCCCTGGGATGGGCTCCAGACCCCCCTTGACCCTACAGGATAAGATGTGACTGTGTGTCACAGTCACAGTGTGTCAGAGTCAACGATGTGATGTCCTGCAAATTGTGTTCCCCTTGATATACTCATCCTGTACACTAATGACTGTAGAAGTGTTTACGATAAGAGACAAATGTTTCAACATATTCTGAAGATTCTGTTATTGTGAGTCTGATAAAAGATAAGTCTGAACACTGACTGGTTGTAGATAACTTTGTGTCATGGTGTGACAAGTTGCTCTCAAGTATTAATGCAATCAAAACCAGAGACAGGCTTGTTGATTGTAGAAGAACACATGCTAGTATTACCCACACAAACATTCAGGACACGGATACTGATTTGGAGACGGAGTACAAATACCTGGGCACCGTATAGATAACAAGCTCAAATTTGATTCTTACACAGATCTAGTCTGTAAAAAAAAAAAAAGGTCAATCAACATTTGTTCTTTTTAAGGAAAATGAATTCTTATAAGGTATTCAACGCTTTAATGACTATGTTTTATCAGTCTTTTATCACATCTGTTCTTATTGATTGTACAGTGGTTTGGTTAATCTGTCTCAGCCTGGTTAATAACTGGAGAAGGCGGTCATTAAAGAGACTGGAGTGGAGCAGGCTGAGCTTCAGGACATCCACTTTAAAAGAGTTATTAAGAATGCTCTAAAGATCATCAACTGTTCTGATTACACACTACATGAGAACGTCGAACTCTGTCCCTCAGGCCGTCACTACAAGATGCGAAAACAAAAACCTGACATTATAGGCTTTATTTTATTCTTGTAGCTGTCAGCAGTAATGTGTTAGGATCTACACTTCTCTATCATATGAGGAATTGTCTTAGCTCTTAATTTTTTATTAATTGGTTGTACGTAGATTAAACCTAACCTCAGGCACACTAGCAAACAATAATCAGCATCATTAATGACAATTTTATTTAAAAAAGAAAAAAAACTTAAAATGATGCATAAACATTTTCAGACTGACACTGACACTTTATATATATATATTTTTTTGAAAACAAAGCTCTCAAGTAAGCTTGCTAACAGATTTACAATCATAAACTTTTAATTGATAAACACTAAATAAATAAAGAAAGAAAGAATTCTTCTATAAATAACCATTTTAGGAATGTGATATTTAATTTCATCGTGAATATTTATTTCACTGACCTGGCTATAACATTACCTCTCTCCTCTTGATTGATTGATTGATTGATTGATTGGTTAATTGATTCATGCATTGATGTGTGTTCTACATACTTTTTTGTCCTCTTGAGTCCCCTTATTGCAGGGATCTTTAGCTCTAGTCCTAGGGGGCCAATTCCCAGCACAATTTGATAAATCTTCTGGTCGAACACAGCTGATTCAACTACTATGTTAATGACCAGGTTCAGTCGGTGTGTTTAGATGTTAATAAAACACAAAACTGTAGGACAACAGGCCTCCAGGACTGGAGTTGAAGAACCTTGCCCTAGGGGCTCAGTAGGGTTCCTCAGGATCCAAGCAGAATCTCGATTCAAACTCAAAAATTATTATTTTTTTTTTCAATCCAACAACCACTGAGGAATATTTTTCCCCTTCAGTAGTTCTGACCCTGATGGCATCCTACTCATTAACCTGAATACCCTGACCCTTTGTGTCATCATCTTCCTTATTTGGTCATAGCTTCCTGTTCTTATTAGCCTCCTTATGTTCTGCTAAAAAGTTTCACCTTTTGCTTGTTTCATCATCATGTTATTTAGACTGTTTGTCATTTTTTCACATTTTTTTTACTTGATGACATTATATGTTGATTTATAGGAAGGAATAAATAAACAAACAAACAATAATTATAGTTTTCAAATTAAGCTGTAAATCCAGTAAACTTAAAACAGTACAGTATTCAATTCAATTTTATTTATATAGCGCTTTTAACAATGGTCATTGTCTCAAAGCAGCTTCACAAAAATGAAAGA
>JAOTRS010000036.1:830903-841607 GCA_028565755.1 Dinotopterus cunningtoni
GTCAAATGCAGCACTAAGATCAAGCAAGACTAGTATTGAGATGCAGCCTTGGTCCGAAGCTAAAAACAAGTCGTTTGTAAGTGATTACAGTACATAGTAAGTGATTATTAATACAGTGATCCATAATACAGTAAATATTGGATGTCTGCATTATATTCATTTGCACCTCTTTTTTGATTTTTTAAATATTTCTCAACAACTACATGGTGGATTTGTCTCCATTTTACAGCACATGTCCTTGAATTTTAAGCAGTTTTCAGATAGTGTAACTCACTTTAGGACTTTGACTACAGCATGTCCTTCGCAGTGAGATCAGAGCCATGTTTCAAACAGAAGACCGAAGAGAACACGCACTGATAAATGTCCTGCAGTCACACAGAGGCTAGATCAATTCTCCTGGACTGCAGAAAGTGACAATTTGTGCATCCGGGCTACTAAAATTGAGATTGATATTCCACTAGAGACACTCCCAGAGCCATTTATCTCCAAGTGCAACTGGAATTGTAAATTTTATAACGGGTCAACACTAAAAAAAGCCATCAGTCATACTCGCCTTTACATTCCTCCTCATCAATAGCTGTTTATGGATATCATCGCTCACAAAGAGACTCTTCATTCTCCCTTTTGACCACATCGGGTTCTTTTATGGAAAAAAAAAAAAAAGTTGATACAAGCTAGTGATTGCCATCCGAACTCTCTTCAGTGAGTCAGGGTGATAGAGTCGACTCTTTCAGCTCTCAAATGATTTACTTTCAGAGATTTTTTTTTTATATAATTTTTTTTTTAGACCTTTTAGATTTTTTTATTGCTCACTTTAATTGTTCATAGTTCAAATTGTTCCTAGTTTAAAGTTTCCTTTATCTGTATGTACATCTTCTCAATATGGTGCACATGCACAACAACCATTGTATTAGGAGATTACTCAGTATTAGGAGATTAGTCAGATTAATCTGTATGTCTTTGGACGGTGGGAGGAAACCAAAGTAGCTGAAGGAAACCTACCAAGCACGGGAGAGAACATGCAAACTCCCCACACACACAATCCATGGCAGGACTCAAACCCTCAACCCTGGAGGTACAACACACCGTGCCACCAGAATTCTACAATTATTAAAATAAATTATGACACTGTTGTAATTCCATTTAAAATTTACATGTTAGTGCATTGAAACATCAGACTATTAGCAAATAGAAATAAAATGTTCCAAATGCCAAAAAAACAAGTTTTGCGCTGGATAATTGCGGTCTGATTCGGACAACAGTGGTCTCCTGACTTGCAGTTTTAGGAAAGATCCAATACTTGGTGCTATAATACGTCCCATAACAATGACGCTATACAGATGTGTGGTTGGTTTTAATGTAAAACATGTCGGTTGTGCTGGAGAAGTTTGAGGATCAGCGATGTGCAGTTTGTAAGACCGAGTTACTACAAGCACGATTTTTTTCCTCCCTAATTGCTTTTTTCATCTACGTTCAATTACATTTAATTTATGGATTTTTGTTGAGCTATGCAAGTAGTAAAAAATTCTTCTTATCGAGTAGGTAGCTGTGTAATTGGCTAAACATTACTTTGTAACATTTCTTATTCACAAAAATGTCATGTAAAAAAAAAAAGTTGCATTAAAGGTTGCCAAAAAAAAAAATTAAAATAATTAATCACTTAAAGAGCGAATGATGAGTGTTAGGTTAAAGACTGTAAAGCTGTTCAGTTATTTTATTATTTTTTAAATAATGCAGATTTCTGGCACAAAAAGGAAAATGAATAACAGGAAAAAATATATATTAGTCAGGAAATTAGTCAAATTATTATTTTAAACATTTTTTTCCCCAGGTCATATTACTATTAATGCATTCCTAGTTCTTTCATTCACTCATCTTCCATACCCCTTTATCCTGTGTACAGGGGGCCTGGAGCCTATACCAGGAGACTTTGGAATGAGGTGCCAATCACTCACACACTACGGGCAATTTGGAAACACCAATTATCCTAATCTGTCTGTCTTTGGACTGAGGGTGGAAACCGGAGAACCCAGGGGAAACCCACCAAGCACAAGGAGAACATGCAAACTCCACGTACACAGACCCGGGGTGGAAATTGAACCCTCGAACTGAAAGTGAGGGGCGACAGTGCTAACCGCTATGCCACTGCGCACTAAGTCATAGTCTTGCTTAATAATCCTGTGTTATATTCACACTTTGATTTAACATGGCTAGGCTCGATTCCCGTCTCTGTGTGCATGGAGTTTGCATGGATTAAATATCAAATTACTTTTCAGTTTAATGTATAATTGGAGTGTGAAGTTTACACAGGACATGCAGTACAGGGTGTGTATACAATAAACACTTTATTTTTAATGAATTTCATCTGCTTAAGAAGAGTCTGTGCACGAAAACAAAGCTTTGATTTTCGGTAAAGTAAAAACTAAATATTGAAACACATGTAAATTAATTCTTACAGTTTTTAAAATTATAGAACATCTACAGAAGCACTGCTGTTCTACTCCGTGCAGGATGTGATTACAGCTAATTGTGTGTTTCTCTGGATGGACAGAATCCAAGCCTAGACCACGCTGATGCTTTTTCGCTGCGTGTCTCGCTGTTTATCCTTCACCGTGTGGAGAGCTAACGAGCACCAGCAGGATTGCAGCAACACTTGGTTGTCTGAGTTCCTCTGAAGGAAGGTGGATACAGAACAAAACCCCAATCAAGACACAGACTCGGACATTCTCACCAGCTAATTTAGCCATCCTGATCCCCCGCTGACTTTCCTCAGCATGTTTCTTGTTTTAGGTGGATTTCAGCAGCACAGTTCCTCCCTCGTTAAAGTGTCGAGAGGGCAACAAGACGTTGCAGAGCTTGTTAATGAAAATCACATTCCCCTTAGCTTATCAGTTGTGTTTTCCCAGTCATGTTTGTATAGAACTGTATCTTATCAGGAGTTCGCTAAAGTGGTACTAAAATTACAAAGAGTTCCTCATTAGAAAAATGTTGCAAGGAATTGATAAAGACGTCTTACGTTAATAACAGTGGTGTCAGAGTTGAGCTCAGATTTTGACAAGCTGTCAATGTAGTTATGATGAGATTTAATTAGTGTATTGACTTCTATTCAGTGCTAATGAATTCTAGACTCTGTAAGTGACAGTAGCAAAAGTTTATCCTAATACGTTATTGTTTCTATAGTAACAGCTAATTCACAGGGACGGTGATTAAAAGTGTATAATCTTTAGTTTAGTAAAGTTTTCTTTTGAGAAATGTTTTTTTTCTTTTATCATGTGCAGAAGGAGTCTCCAGTGTCAGTCAGAGGTAAAGCTATAACTTTGTACATTTTCAGACATCTTTAGGACAGAAGAGTTTAAAGTTCTTTGCAGAAAAGGAATTAAAGAGATTCTGGTAAGAGAAGAGCTGCTACACCTTACTTTTTCATAAACTGCTGTGATATAAAAGGAATAAAACACCATAAAGGAATTTTTCTAGGAAAATAATTATCTTCTGCTTCATCACATCACTCCGTCACTCAGTATTTTTACTCTCCAGCATGATACGAGAAGCATGAAATTTCTTGTATAGCCTCAGAGATACGCTCGCAGCACACCACTGCACCGGATACGAGTTATCAGTTATTTGTAGACTAATTATGGGAGCTGAATTAAGCGCCTTCCTAGCTTGGTTGCAACGAAAAGCCTGCAGCCATGCCGGGCTGTAGAGGATAAAATCTCCTGCCCCTTACACAGATGGTAAATGGATGGTGAGAAAGCTTTTAGCTTCTTATCCAAGAGCCTCTGAAGGTGACGAAAAGAAGCACTTTTCCATATGGACCTCTGCTTACAAAGTGCATTAAAGAGCCTGGCCAGCTGAGATAGGCTGTACAACGGCTCTTTCTTTCTGCTGGCTCGATCCCTCATCAGAGAGGAAAAGAAAACAAAATCCCACAACGCACTCTGCCTGCATCCCTCCTTTAGCCTTTTTTTTTTATCTCCTTTTTCAAAACTCTGACTACCAGAAATGAAAGTGACATTATCTTGACTCCAGCCATCAGATCTTGATAAAATTATGTCACAGAATGGCCTCGCTTGTCATTTCTCTAAGGAAATGTGGACTGCATTCAGGTTTTAATAATGTTTGTGGCCCAAAAAATAACAGGTGAGGAGTAGATTGAGTAAAAGAGATAACGGATGAAATATTTCACACACTAACTGCATCTGTTGGAAGATCTTAAAGTTTCATTTTAGTCACATGTCAATTTCATTCCACAGCAAGTAAATCTTCATAAATGTTATCCCAAAAATACAAATTCTTTCTGTTTTTTTTAGTTTTTTTCATGCCAGGAGCCAGTTGGTTGAGTTGGGCGTCCCAAATGACTGAACAAACCTTTGGAGAACCCTTTAAGGATTTACACAAAGCATCTTCCTATACCAGAAAGGCATCCAAGTAAAAAGCCCATAAGGGTTCAGCATTTTCCAAGAGTGAAGAAAATATTTTTCTGCTAAAAGGGGTTCAAAGTAAAAAATAAAATCTATCTGAAAAACTCTTGATTTTTTTTTTTTTAATTCATTAAGTGTTCTTTATTTGTCCCACTAAGGGAAGCTTAAAAGGTTTTATGTCGGGTATGGCCTTATCAACTTCATTTAGAACATTTAATGGAAATGTATTTATTAATGAACCCCTTATCCTAAGTGCATATGAGTTTACAGTATTAAGTGCAGAAATACAAACCTACATTATTGCTCTATATACAGTACAGTACTTCTCTGTGAGACCTCCAGTATGTGGAACCCTGGTGTGTAAGAGTGTGAAGAAACAGAACTACAACAGAAAACCAGTCTCTGAGCTTTTGCTCTGTCAGGTTTGAGTTTATGCTCCGTGATGTGTGCATGTCTTGCAAGATTTGCCCAGTGGTATCTCACTCTCACTCTCACTCTCTAACTCCCTCCCTCATCTGCTCTCTCTTGGTAAAGAAGTCAGTGAAAGCACAAAATTAAGTAGAATGATTTCTATAAGATGTAGATGAGATTCATCACACATTACCTGATGCCTCCTCTCTGTCCAGAGCTGCCATTTGGTCACAACCTAGAACTTGTTATGAGGATCTTGGTCCCTGGTACACTCTAAGGGAAAAAATGGTTCTGTTAGTACTGTATCTATTTTATCATTAAGTGTTTACCAAAATGGGGTTTGTGTGGAACCTTTTCTAATGTGGAAATCTTCAGGATTAGGGATCCCAGCAGTCCTGAGGTGTTCACTGTTAGATACAGTGACACGTAAAACATTTGACAGAAACTCAGGGCATTTTCACATTAGGCGTGATTGATTGATTGATTGATTGATGGATTGTACTTTGCCCAGGAACAAATGCTGTCCTTTCCCCATTCCCAGCATTCCACTGCCCAACCTTGTTTTTGCTCTCCGTTCTCGGGTACAGTTGTGTATTTACACACTCCAATACAGAAGGTGGCCTTATACACCTACTTACAGTAGTTTGCTACCTGCCATTAATCATTAAGGAAAGTAGAGAACAAGGAAGTTAACTTTCACGCTGTGCCTAATGTTATTAATATTTTGGGAAAAATGTCGAGCAACGGTCTCTTCTGCCTTCCTACTGTATCAGCTATGGCTGTGTAGGTCCGAGAATAAGATGCCACATGCACACGGAGACTTTGGAGGAGACCGACAGCACTGATGACATCATGTCTAAACAGTGATCTACTTCCATGCTCAGGTATGATTGTCTCCATGTCTGATTTGTAACCGAGCGTGGAACAATTGTGTTCTCACTGATTAAAATAAACCAGACTTGGGATCAAGTGTTCTTGGAAACGATCCCAGGGCTTTAATGTAAAAATGCCCTAAGAATGCCCACCGAAGAACTCTTTTGGGGGGGGATGGCTTTCTAAGATTGTATTCACTTTTAGAACACTTAAGAATTGTTCACTCACATTGCCTGCAGTCCTTGTGTCTCTGTATCAGAATCATTTTTGAAACTATCTAATAAACAACTAGAGAAACCCTAAAGAACATTTTTTTCCTTATACTGTGCATAAGAATGAAACAATTCTATATAACAAATTCCAAATTATTGTTAGTTATTTTCTTCTCTTATGTTAAGAACTTAACATTTAGCTTCTTGAAACACTCTTAGACAACACATAAACAAACAAACAAAGCTCTTAAAATGGTTTCTGCTTGGAACCATCTTTGATATTGTTTCCCCAGAGTGACAACCTAATAACTGTATCTTCAGCTCCTTTCCTCTCCTTTCAAACTGGATGCTCGTTTACTCCTATGATCCACAGTCATTTCTATAAATTCCATATTTCCTGCTCCACCCGTTGTGCTTCTGCTTTGAAAAGACAGATATTGATTTTCTAACATACCGGTTGTTTATCCCACATTTCATTCTGCCTAGTTCTGGGTGTGCATTAACGGTAAGTCGACCCGACCTAAATATTTACTCGGGTGTGACAGAGCCTGAAAATTAACTTGCATTTAATGGTGACCTCTGTGTGGGTATGAACCGATGCTCTGTGTCTGCACTCTGTCCATTAGGAGGTTCATCAGCACCATTAGCGCCAGCGCTATGCTAATGTGGGTAAATCTGCAGGTCCGGGGCAGAGGTGCAGCACACGCGGTGCAGGACAGAAAGCCATTAATTATTGACGCTGGGAGCTTACTGGAA
Organism: Dinotopterus cunningtoni; assembly: GCA_028565755.1. Taxonomy (NCBI): domain Eukaryota; kingdom Metazoa; phylum Chordata; class Actinopteri; order Siluriformes; family Clariidae; genus Dinotopterus; species Dinotopterus cunningtoni. Next base: position 837,577 of record JAOTRS010000036.1, read on the forward strand.
GCGCAGGTGCGGTGCAGGAAATAAGCGCTGACCCAATTACAATATACATACAACTTCCTTTGGGTAATTTCTGTAAAAAGCTATAATTGCTCCTTGCTCTATAATTTATGAACATTAGAGTATGAGCCTGGCAAAACACCATCACCTATTATTCACCAGCACTTGCACAACCATTCTTTCTCTCTCTCTCTCTCTCTCTCTCTCTTTCTCTCACATGCATGTTTGACACACACACACACACACACACACACACACACACACAGATACACAACTAGACACTGAATCAACCTCCATGCAACATTTTTGCTAACCGCTATTTATATCTTTAAAAATAGCTTTTTGTTTGGAGATCAGTTGCGTGTAGGGAAGCATGTGACCTACTCCCGGGTTTACACCATCTGTATTTATATGCTCTAAATAGACTTTTATTCAGACATATTTATTTAATTTAAAATGCTCCTGCTGCATGTGGAAAGCAGAAACATGATTTGCAACAGAGGGGCTATAACAGGGAAAAATTTGTTAGCAGTTACATTTTCTATCTTTAAGTAAAAATCCATCATCATAACTAGGTCATCATTGGTGCTGTGAAACCAGTGTGGTCTACTACAGCTACATGTCATCCATCTGACCCTTTTACATTTAAACTTATCAGCCACAAAACAAACACCACCACCACTAGGTAAACTGGTTATCACATTAAGAACACTATCATTTACACTACAGTAAACTGCCGACAGGATCACTGGCTCCCAAGGCTCACCCATGTCTACGGGGACCAAAGGCTGGCCTGTCTGGTTTAATCCAACAGAATATGCAATGTAGCACTAATTGCTGAAAGGAAGTCACTGCTGGCTGTGACAAAAAGCCACAAAATAACCAGTGCACCATAGCCCACTGTGCATGGGCCCCAGGAGGCATAGAGCCAAAACCCCCCTAGGGGGTTCAACCCAGCCTCCAAACTCCCCAGATCCCAATCAAACCCCATTGGGTTGCACCAGACAAGCAAATTTTATCCAAGGAGGCCCCACCTTACAACCGACAGCACCAAAAGGATCCACTGCTAATGTCCCCCCGCCCCACACACACACACACACACAATCTTAATGTTTTAAGATTAACGCCTCACCCTGGGTGAACCACCTTTTTGTTCATAGTATCTCCCCTGCCAGGTAAGTTTTGCCTTGTAATGTTATGGCTGATCGGTGTATTTTAATAATGAAATGTAGAATGCTCTTAGAAAATGGTTAGGGATACTTAAATAACAATATTGATCATGAAATTAACATTCCAAAACAGAAAGCAGGCAAATTCAATAAGGAATGAGAAACCTTGTGCTGTGCTTGTTTAAACAGGGACTGGAGACTTTACAAAAAGCAATATTAAAAAAAATAATAAAAAGCCACTGTTTGGATTAAAATAAATAAACACCTAAAAGCTTTTGATTGGATAAATGATGCAGTGATTAATAAGTTTTAGCTTTAACCCTAACTGATGTGGTTTTCATTCTTTAAACAACCATGTCAGAAGACATATCCTATGGTTGTGGCAAATATGTTACTATGTTTCAGAAGAGTCAAATTATTGTGCTGCATCAAGCAAAGAAAACAACTAAGGAGATTGCTGAAGCTACTAAAATTGGGATAAGAACTGTAAAACACATTATTAATGTTTGGAAAAATAGTGGTGACCCATCATCTTCAAGGAGGAAATGTGGTCAGAAAAACGTTCTAAATGAGCATAATTGGAGATCACCTAAACACCTAATGAAGTCACATGACTGAAAATAAAAAAAAAATTAAAAAAAGTCCATTATCAGAGCTGTTTAATAGTGACAGTAAGAGCATTTACACAGACACACGCACACACACACACACACACACACAATGTGATGGGAACTCACATGATTGGGACTGAACAGCTGTGTGTCCATAAGAAAAACCACATGTTAGTGAGACTCATCAGAAAAAAAGTCTTCAGGTTGCTAGAGAGCATAAAGACTGGACTTTGGAGCGATGGAAAAAGGTCATGTGACCTGATGAGTCCAGACTGACCCTTTCCCAGAGTGATGGGCGTGTCAGGGTAAGAAGGGAAGCGCATAAAGTGATGAGGTCGGACAGTAACTGGGAACAGAACAGAAGCCATTTTTTTATAGAGGAAAATAGAAGTGTTCATTCATCTCCTATCGGAAGGCACTGCATTGCTCTCATTTGCATACAGTTAAAATTTCACATCACCTCACACGTACCATCTCTTATTTAAAACGCGTCCATGGTTAAGAATCGCAGGAGGCTAACTGAGGTCAACTCGGCCATATTGGTGAGAACACGCGCTTGGTGCTAATTAGAAGGGGCAGAGGCGGCGTTTTGGTGTTATGTAGAGCAGCGAGGCTGAGAAGGAGGATGGAGATGAGCTTTGGACGGCGTTCAAAACGTGCACAGAGAGGTAAAATCTCCTGTGTTGACATGGCTAATTAGCCTGAGTTAGCAGGAAGAAGGACTGATCATATATCACACTATTCTTCTCAGCTCTATTTAGCATCCTACTTCAGGGGATTTCTCTCTTCATGTGTCTCTTCATCGCTCTCTCTATCTCTCTCTCGCTCGCTCTCGCTCTCCCTAATGTTTGGGCAGAAATGTGGGTGGAATGCAGGGGAACTATATTAAAGTTAAATACTAATTTGTCTGCTTTCTAAATGAGCGGGAGCTAAAGAAGGGAAAAAAGCTCGGCTAATATTTCAAAGGGCCTAATTAAAATTAGGCATGATCTTGAGGAAGACGGAGGCACAGAGGTGATTTTAGTCTCGGCTCAAGCGAGAAGACCTAATTAAGGAGAGTGATGGCCTTTACTTACAATCCGCTCGGGACGAGTGGGACAGGAGCGTGGTGGTGCGTGTTTGTTCTGCTCGTACACTCTGCGTAAACGAGACAACAGAAAACAGAGAGGGATGCATTTTCCATTATTATTACTTAATGATTATAAGCTTTAAAAGAAAAAAAGAAAAACTCACTTAATGATTATTTGGGTTAAACAATAAAAAAAGTCTCAAATCAACACCTCAGACATAAAACACACTCGGCTCAGACTAGAGCAATAATACTGAAATCAAATCAAAGACTTTATATGAAATATTGTTCACAATGCTTTTTCACTATGTACAGGTTTTTTATTTTATTTACTTATTTATTTATGTTTTGTACAATGCATCAATACTTCTGTAGCCCCCTTTAGGACTGATCTCATCTTAGTCCACGCTGTAAAAACAAAACAAGAGTACCTCATAATGAAATTAAACCTTGCGATTGTACTCGATATGTGTTTAATGTGTGTTCCAGGTTATTCCAGGAGTTGTTGCACGGCATCAATAATTTATCGAGATTGTAAATGGATCCAAACAAAAGATCCAGAATGAAACAAAGTGCACTCATCTAATCATCTAAGCATTTATCTAAAGTAACTAAGAGGGAAAGAGGGAGTGAGAGAGAGATTTCTGCTTCTATTTACTATAAAAATCAATCACCAGCGCCGCGTTTGGAGGAATATTAAAGAGTGACACCAATAAAACACCACATGCAGGCAGAGCTCTTCTCTCCTCTCTTTTCTCTCCTGACAAATTCATAATCATTGTCTTCGCCCACGTGGTTGGAGAAGAGCCAGATTATTTATCAGCTTTCTTTTTCAGCACACAAAATTATTTTTTATTGCAAGATAAGCTTAATGATAAGTACGTACAAAGTAAAAGGGTTTAATCCTGTAGTCGATCAGTGGAGATGTGCTAGATATTGGAATTTCTGCTCCTGATGTACAGGGAAGCCAACATTTTAATTTACTTGTACCATGACATTTTTTTTTTTTCATAAGAGCTAATAATTATAGAGTGGTATTTTCTCAGAATTCAGAAAATTTACTCAAAGGGACATGAATGACATCCAGTATGTGAAAGATATCCTGGATGTTTGTTTCTTTATATGGTCATAGTTTTCTGCTCTCATTTCAAGTTACCTGAGCTGTTAACCTCATCTATATTTAAT
>JAOTRS010000036.1:851773-861990 GCA_028565755.1 Dinotopterus cunningtoni
CTAAATATGCCGTGTGCCATGTGACTCAGCAGCGCCCTTTCAGACCGAGTTAATGACCGCCGAGGTGGGACGGCTATTTTTAACAGAAGGCATAAATCTAATTGAACTAAGCTACTTAGGAACAGCCGAGGGTCCAGACGAGCTAAAAACACATCGACACACAGCATCTCGAGTGGGTGTGAAGCCTTAGGCTGGAGCACAAAAAGGCAAATACTCCGAGCTGGGGAAAAGAAAAAAAACTATATTCAGACACGCGGTTATATATCTGCGCATTCTGCATACATGCACAAGCCAAAAACACCCCTGATCGATTCCGCTCACGTGACTTCCAGCAGGTCTGAGCCGGGAGACGGAGCCGTGAGCTGCTCTCGTGCTGCTGCAGTTTAAATCGAACTCGCTCTTACTGCTTGTGGTTCACTTAAAGCGCATGTGAATCTCAAAACCTTCCTCCACACTAATCTTTAAGGCAGGCGAGAGCTAAATCTCAGTATCGGGTCTAATACGAGTACCGAGGCTATTCTGCGTACTAGAGTTAAAGGGGTTAGGGGTTAGTAGCGGAGCTAATGTGGCTAATTTGAATAAGGGCTGTAGCTCTCGAATATTTGAGTAGTCGGGTATTCTACCAAAAAATTTAATTGATTAATCGAGTAATCGGATTAATTGTTTGTTTGTTTTTTTTAGAAAAATCTACCTTTAATTTTTTAAATGCATACAGCATTTTATCAAAAATAAACATCATTATTCACAAAACAAGGAATAGCTTAAAGTTGACTGAGATGAATTAAGTGCATTACAGTGCCATACATTCTTTTTTAAAGCCTTTTCTCAGATGCAGAAACTAAAAAAAAGGTATTTCACATGACTAAGTATCAAAAAAAACTGAGGCACACATTAAAAATTTTAATGTAATTTTATCGCTGCCTTCCAATTTTGCAGCCCGCAACAGAACGCCTTCTCAAATCAATACACACTAACTGTTTGCGTCTCCTTCCGCTTTGTGGGTGACGTCAGCGCTTTGTGTCACGCCAAACAAATAATTGCGCAAAAACATAACGCAAGCTTTTAAAACTAATTAAAAAAGAGCTTTGAGGCAGAAGATTTTGCCTCCATCATGTTTTGTAATCGAATTATTTGAGTTACTTGAGGAATCGTTTCAGCCCTAATTTGACTACTGGAGCTAATCTGAGTACTGGGGTTTATGGAGGTAATCTGAATACGGAAGCTAATAGAGTTAATCTGAGTACTGCAGCTAATCTAAGTACCGGAGCTAATAGAGTTAATTTGAACACTGGAGCTAATCTGAGTATTGGATCTTATATAGTTAATATGAATACTGGACCTAATGGAGCTAATCTAAGTACTGGAATAAATCTGAGCGCCAGACATAATCTGAGTACTGAAGTAGAGGAGTTAATCTCAACTACCGTCGATAGTTGAGTACCGTCACTAACGAAGCTAATCTGAGTATTGGGGTTTATGGAGTTAATCTGCATAACGGAGCTAATCTGAATACGGAAGCTAATGGAGTTAATCTGAGTACCGGAGCTAATCTGAGTACATGTGCTAATCAAAGTACCGGCACCAATCTGAGTACCGGAGCTAATGGAGTTATTTCGAACACTGGAACTAATCTGAGCACAGGGAGTTATGGAGTTAATCTGAGTACTGGTTCTTTTGGAGTTAATCTGAGTACCGGCGTTAATCTGAGTACTGGAGTTAATCTGAGTGCCAGACATAATCTGAGTACTGAATTTAATGGAGTTACTGGAGTTAATGACGCTAATCTGAGTACCAGAGCTAATCAGAGTACTGAATTTAAAGAAGTTAATCTGAGTACTGGAGTTAATGGCGCTAATCTGAGTACCGGAGCTAATCAGAGTACTGAATTTAATGGAGTTAATCTGAGTACTGGAGTTAATAGCGCTAATCTGAGTACCGGAGCTAATCAGAGTACTGAATTTAATGGCGCTAATCTGAGTACTGGAGCTAATCTGAGTGCCTGACATAATCTGAGTACTGGCGAGAATAGAGCTAATCTGAGTACCAGAGCTAATCTTAGTATTAGAGTTAATGGAGTCAATCTGAGCACAGAAGTTAATCTAAGTACCAGAGCTGATATGAGTACTGGAGTTAAGAGAGTTAATCTCAACAGAGGAGTTAATCTGAGTACCAGATCTAATCTGCTTTGTTTCTGTGAAGCGCCGTTTCCCCTAAACATGTTAGAAATGAGAGATCAGCGGCTCCACTTAGACTAACTCTCATTTAATTTCCACAATCACACACGTCTGTCTGAGCCATTTGGGAAAGTTGAAGCACGGTCTGTTCTGCAGAGTCACATAAAGAAAGAGGGAACGATGGAGAGAGAGACCGAGAGAGAGAGAGAGAGAGAGACAGAGACAGAGAGAGAAGGAGGGACAGAGACAGAGAGAGAGAGAGAGCAGATGGACTGACAAAAGCGAGTGGGCTTCAGCACGGCTGTGTGAAAAGGCTACACTGAGCCGTCTGCCTCTCCTCCTGAGTTCCATTAAATACACACCACAGCTACACTTTCATCTACTGTATGCGCGCGCACACACACACACACACACACACACACACACACACACACACACACACACACAAAGAAAAAAAATCCCAGAGGGAACTGGTGAAATAATCTTCACATGGCTGAATGTAATGAATTTAATTTTATTATAATTTTTCCTTTCGAAAATCCAATCACAATCCTGAAGCAGCTCAGACATTTTATTTCTTTCTTTATTTATTTATTCATATATTTATTTGTAATATCATGACGAACTGCTGGAGGAATAAGATTTTAATATATAAATGATACACAGTTAAAATACGACTACAGATGAAGTTGTGAATTTGAATTTGAACATCTCCAGTTTGAAGGGACACGAAAATCTCAGAATGCCTTCTTTATGTTTGAGTGTATTTTTTTTTGTAAATTTTTTAAAAGTTAAAACTTAACTAAACTTTTAATAAGTTGTTAGTAACCAAGCGGTAAACTGTTATGTTTTTAACCCTGGTCCAGATGTTGAAAGGATGAGGCAGTGGAGTAAGCTACTGCCTTCAACAAGATCTTCAGAAACATCAAAGAAGGTAAAAACAACATATGTTTAAAAAAATAATTTAAGCCAATAACAGAGAAAGCAAATGTAACCTTCAGAAAGTACGTAGAAATATTATTGATAATCTTATTAATAAAATGGCTCTTTCTTTTTTTCTTTCCTTCTTCATTACAATGTATGTATTTCTCCACGTATCCCTAATATGAATAATAGATAATAAAATCTCAGACAGTGCGTAAAGATACAGTTTAACTGCTTGTTTATGTAACAATTTCAGCAGCGACCTCATTTCCCCTCTCGTTTGTTCCATACAGCATCAGCAGTTACTAATCACCGGCCTGATCATCTGTCATCATCTGCACCTGTTTCTCACTGGTTCATGTCTCTGAAACTGCTCGGGTACACGGCCTGTACTGAAAATAAGAAACAAAAACTTCCCCCCAAAAAAGAATGAGAGCCAAAATGGTCCTTCAGAAAGTCTGGAGAACTATTCCTTAAGAGTACAAGCAAGAAATGCAGGCAAGTCTGGAGCTTTGGAAGCAACATGAAAAGAAATGAGGGGGTCAAGACTTTTGCACAGTACTACAGTACTGTATATGTAAATGGCTAAAGCATTGGCATAAGGTTTAAGTCTCTTTTCTCTAGTTGTACTTTATTGTATCTAATTTAATGGATGGCAGAAATACTTTTGGGACTTGAGGCTATTAAAATAATAATAATAATAATAATAATAATAATAATAATAATGAATAATAGAAAAAGAGTTATTTTCTGAGACGCCTTTGAGTCGTGTGCTTCAGGGCTGAGAGTCAAGATGTGTGTTTTTAGTTTTGCATGTCACCGGTAATAACCCCCCACCCACCAACCACACGCAAACACGCACACACACACACACACACACACACACACACACACGCACACACACACTAATTGACGTGTGTGTGTGTGTACATGTGTGTGACAGTGTCTTCTTTAAATGGCTATTAATTAGCATTAGCGAGCGCAGTCTGCTAACACCTTGCCTCTCTTAATCCACAGCGAGAGGATTTCCATGAATCCATTAGTCACGGCGTGGGACTCGGAGTCAATTGCTTTATTCATGCAGTGTCGCTGCTTTTCGAGAGGCTTGGCTTTGACGGCATCGACAGCCAGACGTAAAAACAAAAGCATCAAAAGGATTGGGCTTCTTTGAAACATCAGACGCCGTTTGATTGATTTTCAGCACGTGTGGTTTCATCGTAGCTGTAATTGTCGGCCGCTAACCTCTTTCGTGCCTTGTTTTTTTTTTCTTTCTTTTTTTCATTCTGCGTTTGATGCCATCATGATTTATTGTTCGGTTTAATTTCCTTTCTTGTTGTTGTTTCCAAACCTTTATTCGGTAGACCATTTATATCACACGCGCCCATGTTTACGGTCGATATCACAGCGTGGCGATTAGGAGAAATGCTTGTATTGTTTGTGACCTATTTGGACGGGAATTAAGGAGCAGCCACTCAGCGTTTGGCCGAGATCCCGACAGTAAAGCCCATTAAAAGGCGCAGCTAAAACTTCCAGACTGGCAGCGAGAGGAAGCCCGTCCCCACGGTATTAAATTAGATTTGACTGTGCTGCTTTGGAGAAACATGTGTTTACACACCATGAAGGAGCTGTCACTTTGCCTACGTGATGCTCGTCCCGCAGTGGGCCGTATGTTGAGCCCACGGATGTCGAGACAAAAATGGATGTTTTGGGGACAAACACAACATTATTTCTCGCCTTTACCTCCCACCTCGATTTATCAGTTCTGACACTTGTTCTGATCCCATCGTAGTGTTTATTATTTTACAACACTGTCTCATGTTGTTTCTGGCCATCCTTTCTGTATTTTAGAGTAATTTGTTCTGCTTCACCTTACGTTCATCTCAATTATAAGCAGAGTGAACAACATTGGTGGAAAGACAGACGTTCTAATGAGTAAAGGCCTGAAGTCTGAGTCTGATTACTTTAAATTTAAGCTAACTATTGTATGTTTTATTTTTTATAAAAATTAATTTGTGCAAATTGAAAGATTGTGGAATTTGGCAGAGGGAGAGGTTTCCATTCTCGGCCTTTCAAAAATTATTCCACCACATCATATGTCCATAGATAGATAGATAGATGGATAGATAAATACATACATACATACTTTATTGATCCCAAAGGAAATTCTAGGTCATATTTGGTCATTTTTGAATAATTCAGCGCTATTGGTCACCCTCTACGTCTGTCTGTAGCTTGTACAAATATTTACCCAATAAAACGTATCAACAAGAGCTTACACCCAAACCTCATAACTCCACTAGATGCTCAAACTGTCAGTGAAACCTCACTGCTCCACCTGCCTCCATCTGGTCATTTGACTTGCAAGAGCAAAGCTACAATAAAGAACTCATTGCTCAAACAACTACAGAGCTTTTTCTTTACACAAGAAAAACAAAGTCTATAAAAGCTAATGTTTTATGCATTTAAGGCCTGAGACATGAGAGCAGAGAAGAGTGCGAGCAAACCGCCGTAGGTTGGGGTGCAGTTTAGTCGAGCATTCGCCATCTAGTCATAGCTAATAATGTCCTTAGGGCCTGTTCATAGCATTTAATCTTTTATAACTTTTCTAGACCTACTAGGTTTTCACATAACAGTGACGCTATGATGTCTAAAGAGAGATTTTATTTCTAAGGTTATGTACAGTTACTGAAGATACTAAGGCATGACTTTTGGTAGAGGTTTTGCATGAAGGTAGAATTTTATTATGCTATGTTATGATAGTACAAGTTGACAGCGGGTTATGAGTAACCAAGTATTTCAGTTTTAATGTACTGTATATTGAAGTGGATTTTGGTTATAACTTCATATAGCAAGAAAATGCTTCAGATATGATGTAATGCATTGAAGAGATTCTGGTCATGGCACAATGCACATGATGAGGAGTTGGTTATGGTGTAATGGGTACTGTAGGGTGGGGTTTTGATTATCCTGTTGAGGAAGTGGCTTGGTTAGGCATCTTTCCCACCTTAGATACTGCCTTGAAGGACTTTAATCTGTCCTCCAAGATTCTAAGGTTTTACACCAGCACAATTGAGAGCATCCTGACAGGAAACATCACAAACTGGTTTAGGAACAACACCATGCAGGACAGACGAGCTCACTCTGTGTACAGAAACAGTGCTGGACCATGGCCAGAACGGTAGTGAAGGACCTCAGCCACTCCAACACTGGACTGTTCTCTCTGTTGTGGTCAGTAATCGCTTCTGCTCCCTGAAGGCCCATACGGAGAGACTGAGGAGGAGTTTCTTCCCGCAGGACATTTGGGCTCTGAACACAGACAGCGCCCCGGACTAATCTGACATTTACATACTAAAAGTTAACCCTCTTTTAACACAACTACATCAGCTGTTGATGCTCACCCTGTTTACTCTCTTTCATTGGGATATGTATTTTTGGAACAAAAACAATCATGGACATGGTCACCCTGCACTTCATGTCTTAGAAATATGACTGCTGTTGCCACGCATCCCAATGTCCTCATATTTTTTCTTGCACATATGTATTTCATTGAATTTTTGTTTATTTTATCCTTTTTATTCCTATTTGTATTTGCACATTTATTCTTATTTTGGTCATATAAGTATTACACTGCATGTAATTTTCAGGGATGGGTTTCATTTGGCACGGCCAGGAAGAGGTTTTGTACGAGTTTCATTTTGTTATGTAGAGAGTTTCATTTGGCATGATAAATGGTTTTAATTATGGTGGTAATAATGATAATCATGGAACTCAGAAAAATGTGATTGTGCCAATGCATCAGAATGGGTTTGGACATGATATAATGTATTATGAATGGTTTTACATATACCTTAATATACTGTATATTGAAACAGGTTTTTTGCAACAGGTTTTTTTTAGAAGGATTGCATCAGGAAAGGTATTCAGTATAAAAGATGCACCCAATCAAAATTTCCACCATGACAACCCCTAATGTGAGCAATCAAAAGTGGAACAACATATCAGGACAGGTTGTGGTCATGAATGAGAAAATGTTTTAATTAGTATTGGTCAGAGTGTCTGGTTATGACATAATCTATAGATTATGACCCGAGGATTTGCTTAGTACAATGTGTAAGGTTCCAGTTATGACGGTGTTACGAAGGTCCTCAGTCATAAGGTTTCGGGAGAGGTTTTGGTTATGATACATCAGGAACGATTTAAGTAATCACCTAATGACATAAACATAGAGAAATCATGATACCTTTGTTTACTTTCTGATGCTGAAAATTTAGTCACAAACACTAAAACACAAATTATAGGGTTTTTTTAAAAGCTAGTGGACTTTTGACTGTTGCACATCAACCTGCTTTTCAGTTGCAGGTACCGTTATCTCCATATGCGTTCTGTCAGTGAACAAATCCTGTTCAGGAAACTGCAGCCAAGCAACAAAAGAAGCCAATAATATATCATTCCAATGCCTAATTTGAAAACAAGTTTGCTTTTACACCGGGGTATGAAAAGATTGTCTGCTTGATAATTTACCAGGTGTTTAGTGTTTTCCAAAAAAAAAAAAAACTATAACACTTTCTCAGAGGAACAAATGAGTAACCTTTAAAGTTCCAGATTTGCAATATTATAAAATCTAAACAGGAACTTTTATTTAGTGTGTCTTAATTATACATTTATAGCGTGATTAGAGGCGTAACTAACAAACAGTTAACAGTGACCATATAAGGAAAACAAAAAACAAAAAGAGTGGTTTTTAAGATTTTAAACATTATCAGAAATTTTTAACACATTTGGCGGTAAACATTGAACACTTGAATTTTTTTTTTTTTTTTTTTTTCATTTAAAGTGACTGACTGCACCACAGCTCTGTCAGTAACTCAGGACTGCGATACCGCTGGTGTATTACTGCGTTCTGAGCGTTACTTCCTGAAAACCGAACACACTCTCAGCTTTCACTCTCCCTGTCTGATCTTGGTATTTTTTCCCCTTCTCATCCTGGTTTGAATTTTCTCCCACATTCCTGAGTCGAGTCTGTTTAAATTCAGGTCACACTCTTTCGCTTCAGGCTCACTCCATAACAACAACAACAACAAAACACAACAGTTGAGGTTAAAAACTTATTGCATCACAGAACTCAGTTTAATGATCATCAGTTCAGCACGTTTACAGAGGAGTGATCACACACACACACTTACACACACCACATGACACATCTGTGCTGACTCTCCTCACATCTGAGATAACAGAACGAGCGACGTGCACGTTCAACACTCAGTAACGTCAGAAAACAAATTTTATTAAAGTTAGATTCAACACTGCGTTATTAAACAGTCATTAAATCAGGAAATTCACACTTTCTCATCAGAAACACACTTCACGGTTTACGTTCATGGCATAATAACCGTGTAATAACTAAAATAGCTACAACACTGATTTTCACTGTTAGAACACTGCAGCAGCTATAAACACTCGTCTCCTCACGAGATTCAAGTCTCTCTGTCTGTTTAGGTTAACAAGAGAAACAGCTCGTCATGTGACTGAGAGACCACAATGAAGTGTAAAGTCTTCTGTCCTGAAGATGTGTGAAAACTTACAGTTACAGCTTCACCTCTGAGTGTTACACAGCGCTGACACTGAAGACTCCTTCCTTCTGCAAACTTCATCACACCAACATTTTAATCTGTTTAGTAAAGGTGAGTTATGAATTGCGATTCTTATGTGTCAATCAGCGTGTGATCAGCACCGGCTAGTTTTTCAGTTTGATCAGACAATCACGCTGGACTGAACCGATTCTGTGCCAAGTGCACGAGCTTCTGAGTGCTGCAAAAAAAAAAGCATTTTTATGGCACTACATTATCAAAAATCAGGTGTGTTAAAAAGCCACAGATCTGACTTTTTATCCAAACTATGTGAATGAATTAGTCTCAAACCCACTTTTAGACCAATCTCAACACCACGTGTGCCAATTAGTGTCGCTCATGCACACCAGAAGCTGTACTTGGCCGTCTGCGTGCTCAATACTGCTCAACATTCTCAAGACTGAACAGCAACAGAAACACATTTTTACGCTGTTACATTAGGTAAAAAGATAGACAGACAGACAGACAGACAGACAGACAGACAGATAGATAGATAGATAGATACATTACTGATCCCAAAGGAAATTCCAGATTTCAAAAACAAACTATCAAAAACACACACGTTAAAAGTCTCCGATCTGTCTTTTTCTCCAAACTCTGGGAGCGAATTAGTCTCAAGCCCACTCAATACACACGCTTACAACAGTCTTAAAACACAGCGAGCATTAATTTGTCGAAAATCACGTGCATTAGAAGCCCGGCGTGTCCGTGTCAGAAGACACACGCGCACCATGTGCTCGCAGCCACTCAACTGTCACTTGCTCACTGTTTTTAAAATTTTGAAGGCATCGCAGTTTCTTTATAACCATACAGGTGAACTATTTACACACTCTCTTTGTGTGTTAGGAGTGAATTAATTGCCAATTTGTTTAGAAATAATAATAATAAAGGTGGATGATACGCACTGCTCAGTAACAATGTTAAACTCTTGGATTTTAAGTTATTTCGTATTGTTTAAATGCAACACCTGTTTTTTTTTTTTTAATTATATAAAATCAGGTGAATATGTAATATCGAATCGATACATTTATAGACTCGCAATTTTTATAGAATTACAATTTTAATCAAATCGACACCCAAGAATCGTGATAATATAGTATCAGGAGGTGACTGGTGATTCCCATCCCTAATGTTTAGTCAGAATTTAAATTCTGTTAACCTGAACAAAGCAGACTAGCTAAACTATGTCAGCAAATAAGAGTGAATCGGGTCATGGTTTGTGTAAAAGAATAGCCTAGTGAAGTACATGGTATTAGATAGATAGATAGATAGATAGATAGATAGATAGATAGATAGATGACAATTCCAGTCAGGTGTCAAAAATGCGCACGCGACAGATGAGGTTAGCATTAGCCTTCAGTTCAGATCAATACATTTCGGCTGTATAATCACTTCGAGCTGTGTGTGTGTATGTATGTGTGTGTGTGTGGTGTGTGTGTGTTACAGTACGTGTTTCTAATATTGTGTCCACACACCATGTTGTGTTTGTTTC
>JAOTRS010000036.1:862090-873967 GCA_028565755.1 Dinotopterus cunningtoni
AAACAAGTTTGCTTTTACACCGGGGTAGGAAAAGATTGTCTGCTTGATAATTTACCAGGTGTTTAGTGTTTTCCAAAAAAAAAAAAAAACTGGTAATTTGTAGCTCCATCACATCACTTACCATCTGAAATTCAAGGATGCATTCTTACCCAGGAGCACAATAAGAGAGAAAAGAATTTGAAAGTTAAAATTGGTTTTAAAACCCTGAAATCACTTTTCACAAAACCCACTGAGAGAGCTAAAGCGGCTAACAAGACTTCATTTCATTGTTAGCCATCTCCTGGCCAGGTAGAAGACACCTATTCACTGATGGCACTGTACATTTTTGAAACATGTGACGAGTGTCACTGCTATTGTATTATTCATGGACTTTAAAAATAAAGATGATAACATAAATGCTAATTAATGGTGTGCTGCTTGGCAACAGTGAAGAGTGGAGACGTTACAAATCCTGTTTCACAAATGAAAATTGTCAAGTCCAAGTATCACACACGTCTGACACCTGAGCAACTGCGTTAGACTCGAAGCTTCAACCTCGACTCGAAGTTACCCACAGCCATCAAACTGACGAAATGAGTTACAGGATAATCGGAGGTTTACCCCCCTAACTGTGCATGTTGTATTAGCGGTCCTAAAAGTTCCTTCTGTTCCTTTTGTAGCCTCTTGATATTTGAACTGTATTACTGTGTCACTGTAATTACTAAATCCTCTACTGCTAGAGGAACTGCTTTACTCGTAGTAAAATAAAATATCCTTTATTACTTTATCATAGTACTCTTTTGGTTTCTTTGGGCAATATATTGTGTACTATATCTCACATTATATTACTATTGGGAGCATGTTCAGTTATGCAACATACTGTACATTGCCTAGTTTAAAACAAAGACATATACTGTGTTGTAATATTTCCTTCAGTCACCTTCACTTTCAGCTTTGATTACAATGTGCACTGTGGTGTCCAGTTCATGTGTGGAACAGTGAAGAAGAAACCCTCCATAGATGTGATAACCTGGTGATTCAGTACATTCAGGCGGTCAGCTGACTTCATTTTATTGCCCCATAACGTTACTGAGTCTAGACCTGAGTAACTGATCAACCCCAGATCATAACACTGCTGGTGTCAATGCACAGGGTCGACCATGATATGGCACCCCTGGAGCAGATAGGGTTAAGGGCCATGCCCCAAGGACGAACACTGGCAACGTGCAGAAGGTGTTTGATCCGCTGACCTCCTGATCAGTAACCCAGTGCCTTAACTACCCCATATACTGTACTAAACTGTTGTTGAATGAGTTGTTGGTCAGTATGTATGGGAGAGGTCTTGATCATGGCAAAGACAGGATTTGGTACAAAATATACTAAGCAAAATTTTGATAAAGTACAGTAATGTATTTGTATTGGTTACAATTATCTAGTCTTATTGAGAGTTATATTATTTGTAAAAATGTGTCTTAGAACTCCAAAAGGGTTTAAATTGTATTTAAATGGATTTTTTTAAAAGGTTCATCTAGACCTGCATGTTTATTTCCTGACATAATCCAGATTCACTCCAGTGGTGTCAGTGACCTGCTTTGCTAATCATGCTGTTCTGACCTATTCATGACTGACACAAAAATTACAGAAAGGACACACGGTCATTACCTTGGTCCATCCATTTAACTTTTTTTCTTTTATTGATGAGCAGCTCTACAGAAGCTCATGTGATCTTTTGAGACACTGAGTACCATTACACTCTTAAATGCTAGCTAGGTTAACGAAAAACTGGTGGGAAAGGTTAAGAAGTTATTATTTGCATGATGGGAACTGACTTCTTCTACATTACAGTACATCAAAGCTGAGTTCATCTCATTAACACTTGTTCCTGTCATGCATTTGCGCCTGTTTGCTCAGTCATCAGGAGAGAAACATGTTTTCCCTGGGGGCCATTTAGTGTCCCAAAGGTCCCGGCATTGACTGAAAGAGGGGGAAGATCCAAGTGTGTGTGTGTGTGTGTGTGTGTGTAGGAGGTTTTCTATTGAAGGCAGGCATTGTGGTGGTTGAGGGAGCTGCTGGAGTTTTGGACTGGATTTGGATGAAGACACAGCTGTGGCAGGAAGTGATGGAAAGGATGGTGAGAGGTGCAGTTTGCTGATATCACACACAGTGCCGTTGCCCCTCTGAGTGGCGTAAGAACCTCACTCGGGACTCGGGATTTAGGATCAATAGGATTAAAGGGTTTGCACTAAAAGCTCATCTTATTTCTCCCACCAGCTTACGATGCACTTTCAGACCAACTTCTGCACTTGGATAGCGGCGTCCTCTTGCAGGGTGCGGGGAGCGTGCAGTGCACAGGCTTTACATTGAGTTCAGAAAGATATTTACATTTAGTTGGGGGTTTATTCATGAAAGCTCAGAGTCTAAAGCTGTAAGCATGATTAATAATTTAATTCCACTATTGACCCCTGAAGCTGGGTATGCACGTCTATCGGTCCTTCCTTCTAAACTCTATCTGCCTTAGGTCAACTCCAGGCTTTATTCTGAAGCTTACAGCAGGATGTTTTAATTCATTTGAGATATTAAATTATTCTATTACTGAAAATTATTCTATTAAGCACATTTTAGCATGATGTCTTGATTTTATATAATGGATTATTGGGTTTTTTATATGGCAAAATAAAAAAAATACCACTGCAAAAAAATTTCATAATCCTGCAAGCAAGTGAAATATTCTTTAATCTAGCCACACCTATCTATAATTACTTAAAATAAAATTACAACAAAACAAATATAAGATTATAAATCATATTGTTAATAAAAAGTTAGTGAGATTGCAAGGAAAAATGTTCTTGTTCCACTGTTAGATAATTAACAAGCTAGTTTGGGGGAATTTATTTCTTGAAAGAAGCAAATTATCTGCCAATAAAACACAATGCTTTTTTCTTGCAATTTTAATAAAATTTGACTAAAGATAAACAAAAAGATAAACTAAAGATTATTTTTTTAATAAAAATAATATTTTTTATTCAATTATAGACAGGTTGGGGCGGCACGGTGGCTTGGTGGTTAGCAGTTTCGATTCCTGGCCAAGTTCGTTTCCTGCCTCTGTGTGTATGGAGTTTGCATGTTCTCCTCGTGCTTGGTTGGTTTACTCCAGGTACTCTGGTTTCCTCCCACAGTCCAAAGACATGCAGATTAGGCTAATTAGCGTTCCCAAACTGTTTTGTGTTTGCAATTTGTTGTGTGTGTGTGTGTGTGTGTGTGTGTGTGTGTGTGTGTGTGTGTGTGTGTGTCCTGCGATGGATTGCTCCCTGTCCAGGGTGGACCCCATCTCGTGCCTAAGCTCTCCTGGGAAAGGCTTCAGGCTTCCCATGACCCTGTACAGGATAAAACGGTATAAACAGTGAGTGAGTGAGTGAGTGAGTAGATAGTTTGGGCCAGGTTCAAGAAGATTTTACTTGCTAAGATGTTTTACAGTAAAAAAAGGGTTTCACCAGGACGTGTTAAAATGGTCTATGTTCTTTGTAGTGACAGATGTACACGACACCAAGCGTTTGGCCAAACATATAAACTCTAGACTTTTCCTGTTAATAAATAATAAATAAATAGAGACCTTTGACAGACAACATGTTTACGTGTGTGACTGTCTCTCCTGGCGTCAGAAGCACAGTGGACAGACCGTCTGACTCGATCATTCATCATAAGGTAAGCGAGAACAGGAACTAACTTGCTAACGCTAACGTGTGAAACACTGTTTTGCCAGAGTTGCACAACACTAAATATAACACCAAAAATGTCAAAACTAATTCTCATTTTATAAAAAATAAATAAATATAGCTCTCACTAACTAAACCCTGCTCAGAGCTTCTATATCTTTTAACATTGCCCTCTTTAAAATGAGCTGAAGAAGAGCAGCTCTGTTATTTATTTTTTTTTTTAGACGTATTCCATTAAACCTTTTAAAACAGCAGCAGAGAAAGGCTTTAGGTTTCTAAAACCCGAAGCTGTTAGTGTCGTATTGCATGTCTGCTGTTGGGTGTCAGGTGATTGTTTCTTTCCCAAAGTATCGATCGATAACTCTTCTCCTGATCAATGGCCCATTTCATCAGTCTGAGAGCGAGCGAGACGGAGCCGTCCGTAATAAAATGGAGACCTCTTTAGTGAAGCCCACTGCTCCCTTGAGGGAGTACATTACGCTGGACATTTTCTCTCCACTTTTCTTTGCCTCTTCAAACTGTGAATCCTTGCACATTTGTTAAGTCTGTTTGTTAAACATCAGGTTTTAGTACTTTCTGTCCGACGGCACTCGTTATTAATGGAGGAAAACCGATCCGCGGGACAACAAAAACAAAGGCATAGTTAAAATAATGGTCAAGGCAATTTACCAGCATTAATCACTATATTCACTCGCTGTGATCGTTTTCGCACCAGGCCTCAAAAACACATCCAGTTCTGCGCATTTGAAATGAAGATGAATATTTCACTCATGAAACAATAGACTCTGGTATTTGTACCAAACCGATGCCTTTGGACCCTCGAAGCTCTGATGCTTTACAAATGTCCTTTTAATATCTGTTGTCATTTGTCTTTGTCAGAAATATACATCATGCTCTCTGGTGAAGGTTATGAAGCTGCTACAATCTTAAATCTCTATATTAATGCTTTAGATCTCATGACATAGAATTGGTCATAAAAGTAAGTGCCCCCATAGATACATTGATTTACACAGATTTTTACCCCTTTCTGTTAGTTTCATTGTCATAAACAAATAACATGCTTTCCTATGAGTTGACAGACTGAGTTGTATGTACTGGCTTTTTTTTTGTTCCCAACATAAGAAGGCTTGGCCTTTCTGGCCCATAACCTAAATCATTCCTTGCTTTGCTTCTCCAAAAAATAAAAATCATCAAATAAATAATCAAAGTCCAGCTCTTTAATAAATATTTGATTGAACAGCTAGCAGTGCCTGGATGTTCTCTTACTTCTTTTTATCAACATGCATGGTTATCCATGTTTCCTTATCCAATGATAATGTTTCTGTTAAAAAACAAAACTCATGATGTAATTCACAGCCCATTCGTTAAAATTTTAGACGACACACCAAATTAGATTTCAGAATTCATTTTACATGGTGTGACTTGACATCCATTAGCTCGTGTTCTACGTGCTGTGTTATGTGTAAGACGGCATAAGGGTCAGATTCACTTCCTTAACAACCGCCCCCTAGTGGCCAGACAATAAGTCCAGTAGGTCCAGGGTCAGTCTTCTGTCTTGATTATTTTCTGATAGCAAAAAGTTAGTAATAAACACAAGCTAGCATCAGTAACTTTAATAACTTTGATAAAGTGATAAAACAGATTTTTTTTTTTGGAAATATAAATAATAAATTGTTCACTGCAGGAATTTTCTTTGCATTCTCCTTGAAATATTTATTTCCATACAGGAGAAGTGTTACACTGCTGTGGATAAAATGACATCATCAGCTATCTAGGTCTCTAACATTGAGATCTGTCTTTATAATGCACAACTCGATGGGAATTCTGTTTCTGGAATCCGACCTGCATCCCATCCAGCCTCGCAAAAGCATTTTTTTTTGTTATCCCAGTAATCTCATGGCCTCCCAGTGGGTCCTGTTTCTTTTTCTTTCCCATAGAAAGCCGCTCTCTGTGAGCTGTTCGGAAACTCGTGGTGTCCCATAAGACATAATGGAGTCAGTCGGCTCGCCTTCAGAGAGAGATGAATTTTAAAGAAGGATGCACGGGGGAATCTAAGCAAAACAGACCGTGCGCATTGAAAAACATCAGCAAGGGAAAGAAAAAAAAGAGTGAAACTCTACAAAAGATAGAGAGACAGACAGAGGAAGAACAAAAGGTAGAAAAAGAGGGAAGTGGAAAAAAAGCGAAAGAAAAATAAAAAAAACTACCGGTAAGACTCAAAGGGGGATTTGCGCATTACGATTCGGCGGCTGTGTGTTGCGCACTTCAAAGATCTTATTACGACAGCGTATTAGTATTCATGTGCCATTCAAAATGTAAGTCCGACACCTGCATGAGTAACAGGGCAGAATGGGGAATGAGCGAGGGAGCAAGAGACAGAGGGAGGGAGTGAAGGAGTGCATTACAAAGGGCAAATGATGTCTGGAAGAGCTGCTGTCTCTGGGCCTTCCATAAAACATTATGATTTTAATTACCACCCGTGTCTTAGCCGGCCAAATTGTTCCCCGCAAATAAGGTGCACTGGGCTCAGTGCAGGTCGGATTAAAGGTGAGGAGAAAAATATTGCTGTTGCGTCAGAAAAAATTAAATGCATCAACTGTAGAATGTAAAATCAGGCCTGTGTGTGTGTGTGTGAAGATGCTAAAATGGTGATGCTAATTCTAGCAGCAAGGTAAAATGAGCCCCAGTTACGGTATATTTTACCATTTTATTCCCTAAACAGAAGGTAAAAGAAAGTCAGTTAACTGGAACAGGCTAACATGCTAATGCTAATTGCTAGCAGCTATTTTTACAGAAACTTTGCTAGCTTGCTAGCTACCATGGCTGGTATGATCATTAGCTACTGTATTCAACAGCTTTGTGTTTAATGTAAGTCTCATGCTAAACAGGAAATGTATGGATGTCAAAATGTTGTGGTATTATTAGTTAGCACCCTCACCCATGCCGGGACACTGTTGGTGTGACTACATGGTTTTGGAATAATGTTGAACTAATGACACCAGCCCAAAGTTACAAGTTCGACTTTACAGCATCATTAAGCTTTTATTTTTTCCTCTCTACTGAAATATATCCTTGAAATTGTTATACTAGGTTTTTATTTTTTTCTTTAGGCAACTAAGCTGATGCCCTGACTGGTACTTGAACCCGGGTCACCGCAGTGAAAACGCTGAATGCTAAGTAGTAGTCCACTAGGGATCCTGCTTCTGAGGCTAGGAAAAGCAAATATATTTCTTTGTCAAACTGTGAGTACCACAAAATAACTCAAGTTTTGACCCAACTCAAAAAATACTAGACAACTGTGATTTAGCAAACCATTAAATCAGGAAGCAGACGGGAAAAAAATGCACCAGGAGTACGAGCTTGTGAAGGATTAATGTTGTGCGCTGATTAACGTCTGAGAAAGTGGACATTGAGGATGTGATGCAGTGTGGACAATGTGCAATGTGGAGGTTATGTGGTGCCGATGTTATGCGGTGTCCAAGTAGTGTGTGTGTGGGGGGGTTTATTTGGTGTGGAAGTTGTATGGAATGGACACTGCGCAGGTTGGACATTATGTGGGGTGGACGGTGTGCATGGCATAGATGTTGCACATGTGGTCACTTCATAGCAATCAGCTAACGAGCTGCCTGATAATAACAAAGAGATGGAGCTTTGACATGGTACTTCTGTTCAGCCTCTGTAAATCATCCAGTGTAGATCTGCAGAGTTACAAAAATCTGCTTCTGTGCATCTGCAAGCACTGATTACAAAACCACAATACAGAGCGTATCTGTATACATCAACAAACTGTGACACATCAGCCTCTAGTCATCAGCGCCATTCCAGTTAGCAATATCCCCGTCTCTGGCGTTATTGCTTCTTTCTGCGGGGTCTTTATCATCCCCTGCACCTCACGCTGCACTCCTTCTGAAGCTGGAGCTCACGCTGTTTCTCCTCATCATCATTTTTAGCTCCTTTTCTTTCTTCCATTGGCCATGTTTGGAAGCAAGCGAAAGCAAGTTTTGAAAAGGATTTTAATAAATTTTAAAAAATGGTATTTATGATGTAATAATAATTTTTATAAAAGTTTGTTTATTAATTGATAAAAGTTAATATTAAACCACACAAAAATAACAAGTATAAAGCATAAAGAATAATCTTCAGGCATTAAATCTCAAAGTATTATTCCTTAATTAGTTTAAAAACCTTTTAATTAATAACAAATCATTTGAGATAAATAATGAACTGAAGAACGTCAGGTGGGCTTAAGACTCGTCTGTTCTCAGGATCAGAATGATTTTACACACAAAACTTGAATAGCATACTGCATTAATGCATACATACATTCGAATTTATTTTAGGTTTTCTGACATCAGCACAAAGTCATAATTATACACACAGCACATAATCTAGTTAAATGTGACTTTCAGGTTCTGCAGGTTCCTCCTTTAGCAGATGCTTTTGGTTTGCATAAATAAGCCTCTGGCAGAATTCTGGTTAGACACCTGACCACTCTTTGTGGCAGAAATGGTCATGTTCAGTTAAATGTGTTGGTTTTCTGTCACAGACTTTTAACTACAAAGTGTCAATAGGATTGAGGCTCCACAAGCTTAAAGTTATCCTGCTTTATCTGTTCCACATCCAGCTTTGATGTGTGTTGAAGCTCAAGTTTCACCCATCATAATGATTTGAGGTTCTTCTAAAGAATCCTGAGATTCTCTGCCTTATTCATGATTCCACCCAATGGTTCCACTGGCAGCAAACCGGCCCCAGAGTGTGATGTTACCATCACAGAGCTTAACAGCTGCTACACTGTTCTTAGGGTTGAAGGCCTCAGCTTTACTCCTCCAAACACACCTCTGGTCCAAATTTTCCTCCAGCAAGATTTTGCGTTGTCCATGTGTTCAGCTGTAAACTTAAGAAGGTGTGGATTTTGGAGCGGGAGCTTCTTTCTTTCAGTTCTTGGTGATTTAGAAACCGTTTCTTCTCAGCCATTAAACACTTAATTAAGTATAAAACACATACAAACGTAAATCCTTAGAAATGTACATGCTGATTACTAAATGTGAGTAGAAAATAATAAAAAGAAAATAAAAAAGAAAAATAAGTAACTAAGGAATCGTAACTAAGGTACTTGTTTGTAAGACAAATGAAATGAACTTGCTGCAGCTTGAAAGTCACTTCAGAAACAGATGTTGTGCAAATTGCAACGTGTGACTGAAGAGCAGTTATTAAACTATTTTTTTTTAGTTTTTAAACCAGACAGTCTTTATAACTGATGTTTTGTTTCCAGCTTTTATGCACAATTCCACAGTCATACTTTGAAGTATAATCTACGTATATTCTGTAAAATTTACTGTTAAAATTACCAACACACCAGTTACACATAGATAAAATGTATAAAATCTGGAACTACCTGCATTCTCAAACCACACTTTATGTATTTGTAACCTCAAATTCTATTATAAAAACTGTCCTCAGAACTTATACATGTTGAACATAAGCTCAGTTAAACCACAATATCTTCTAATTTGCATATTCATGCATATGCATAGATCATTGCATACTCTATAAGTGTAAAACTTCAGAGATGTTACTAAAGGTCATTTTAACACTGCTGCATGGCTGAATGTTATTCCTCAACTATCTCCAAGACGAGTTTCCAACCGGTACCGTTAATGTTCTCTAAACATTTGCTGAGTGTTTTTCATGCCAGTGGATCCACATTATTCTCTCTCACCTTCAGGAAAGAGTTTGTCCAGAGCTTTGAAGTGATCTGCTACGCCCCGCAAGCTGCTTGCGCTGCTTCATTAGCTTCATGTCGACTTTCGTGTTTAGTGTTGATATTGTTTCAGGCTGCGTACTTCTCTATTTCGCTCAGCAGAGGTTTCAGGGATCCCGGATCGTTCCCCCTCACTAATGCGCACATGAGGCGTGTAGTGATGCTGTACGTGATTAAAATACAGGTGTGCTCTCTCTGTACTGCAGGATCAAACAAAGACAGGTAGAAGAAACTGTGGGAATGGTAAAATACAGGAGTTAATAATTTTAAGAACTTCGTGCTACAGTGCCCTGACACTGGAGATTCCTTCCATGAAGGTTTGTGTGACTGAGCAAAACATTGTGTTTCACAGTATTTTTGTTTGTTTATTTGATATTGCACTGACCTGGCTCATACTTCTCAATTGAGTTCCCTTTCAAAAGCTACACTCGATGCTGCATGAAAACGCTATGGGAACATCTCTTTGTTCTACCGGTTGTGAAGCATGTGTGTATCAAACACGCCAAATTTTCGCTTATATAACCTCGGTCAGATGACGTCATCTGATGAGGTGCACCTGCAGGTTATAAATAGGACTGAATCGGAAACATCCTCAGGTCTTTTTGTCTTCAAGGACCGCATTGTGTTTGCGTGTGTGTGTGCAAGCGAATCTTCTTTGTCTTTCGGCTGTTCCCTTTCAGGGGTCGCCACAGCGAATCATCTGCCTCGGGTTAGGGTTAGGGTAACCCTAACCCTAGGTTATTTCTCTGTGCCACCAAGCAGACTGCCCGTGCTATCGGCTGTTCTATGGCTGCCTATGGCAGACTCCTTCCTGGCACCCTCAGGAGGCCGTGCTTCAATCTCCGCCACCACTGGTGTTTCGGGGAGCAGCGGTCTCCAGCGAAATGTTAGGTGTTCGGTTCCTTCCTGCCATGTTTCAGGATGCCAAGCATCTAACGCCTCATCTAGCCGAAGTGTCAAAACTTGTGCCCCTTTCAGAGAGGCTGGCAGCGGGGAACCTACTGTCTCATTAGGTACAAAGCACTGTAGAGAGAGGCTACAGGATTCATTTTGCACATCGTCCTCCATGTTTCAATGGCTTGGTCTCCACTTCCATGAAACCGGAACGAGCGCATTTGCTGACTCAACAATTACAGACTTTGCTGGAAAAAGGGGCCATAAAACATGTTTCCCTGCCAGACAGAGAGTCAGGCTATTACAGTCAGTATTTCTTAGTTTCCAAAAGAAACAGCTTGCGTCCAATTTTGCATCTTCGTAGGCTGCTTCTTTGCATCCGTATCCTGAATTACATACTGTAGCTAGCGCTTTGACATCGAGATGTCGTTCTAGCTCACCTCGTTTCTTTAGGATCGAGACTCAACGCCGGGAGAGGCGTTCTCTTTCCTGCTCAGAGGACAACGTATTTGGGTGTCATATGGATTTCGATCACAATGCAGGCACAGCTGTCTCCTGCGCATGTCAAATCCATTCTCAATACCCTAAAGGAAATCAGGCTAGGCCAGAAAGTGATTGTCCTTTACTTTCAGTGTGTTTTAGGTCTCATGGCAGCTGCGTCCACGATGATACCTTTGGGCCTTCTGCACATGAGATCATTTCAGTTGTGGCTAAGAGCCAGGGGATTTCACTCAAGGGCCAATCTCCAGAGGCAAATCCCACTCTAGGTGCGTCTTGTTGTCGCAAGACGCTAACGACAGACGCTTCCCTTACGGGCTGGGGTGCAGTCTTAGATGGCTGTCCAGCTCAAGGGATCTGGAGAGGTCATCTTCTCGTGTGGCACATCAATTGCCTCAAAATGATGGCTCTATTTCTGGCCCTGAAATACTTCCTTCAGCAGTTAAGAGGCTACCATGTCCTAGTGCGGGTGGACAACACTATGGTAGTCTCGTACATAAATCACTTGAACAAGCTAGCGCACCAGGTTCTGCTTTGGGCACAGGACAAGTTCCAGTCCCTCAGCGCGATTTACATTCCAGGGCATATAAATGTGGGAGCAGACTTGCTGTCCAGACAAGCTGTGACACATGGGGAATGGAAACTCCACCCCGAAGTAGTCAGTCAAATCTGAGAGAGATTTTATGTAGCAGAGGTGGACCTTTTTGCCTCGCAAGAAACAGCAAAATGTCCCCTTTACTACTCTCTGACTCCTCCAGTTCCCCTGGGTCTGGATGCAATGGCCCATACTGTACGTGGCCCAGATTATGCCTTTATGCATTTCCTCCGATATCTTTGCTCCCCGGAGTCCTGGCGAGGGTCCGTCAACAGGGTTTGCGCCTCTTATTGATAGCGCCCAGTTGGGCGAACAGAGTGTGGTTCTCGGATCTAATATCTCTCCTCGACGGCTCAACGCGGGTGATTCCAGTGAGGAGGGATCTTCTGTCTCAGGCACAGGGGACAATATTTCATCCCCGGCCCGAGCTCTGGAAC
>JAOTRS010000036.1:923506-934453 GCA_028565755.1 Dinotopterus cunningtoni
AGCTGTGTACATCATAGTCTTTTATGAGTTTTAAAAAGTAAAAAAATGGAAAAGAATGTTAAGGACAATAACTAACAATAATAAAAATAAAAATAAATGAATAGCTAATAGAAAAAAGTCAATAGTCTATCCCTCTCTCTATGTCTAGATAAAAAGCCAAGTAGTTTGTGTGTGTGTGTGTGTGTGTGTGTGCAGCTACTGAGACAAGGTTGTCCGTCATTGATTAAATTTAAGCTCGGTCAGCTTTGTACAATGTAGTGAGTCAAGTGTATGTGTATATGTGTGTGTGTGTGTGTGTGTGTGTGTGTGTGTGTGGTCTTGCAGGCTAAAGTTGCTACGCTGGAGTCTACATCTCAGAGTCTGATCTATGAACGGCATTTATTCCTATATCATTTATGAGAAGACACTCAGTAATGTCCCTGAGTTTGTCCTCTGTGTTACTGAGAGTGCAGTGTTAACGTCTGATTGGACAGGAGGTGATGATTAAGGTCCTTTTAAGTAGAGCAGAGGTGAAGAACAGGTTTATATTAATGCAGTTGCTTTGATACATCACAGTTCCCACAATATTAGCTCAGTTACAGTGAGGTGGACGTCAGAGACTCCTTATGAACGAATGTGTGGAATCGTTAACATGGTGAAATCTTATTTGTGTGAAATTTTACATTACGTAAGGAAGGAGTCTCCAGTGTCAGAGCAACCAGTAATAAGTAAACACCTTGACCAAACCAGAGGTGAAAAATTACTGTACATACCCAGCAAGAGCAGTAACGTTGGATGAGCGTTGTAATATAGTTGTATCAACATTGCAATGACGTTCACCATCGTGATACAGTTGCTTTTAAAAGTTGGAATGACTTTCATAAACTGACTTTGGAATTATAACCTTTGTTGTAAGCATTTATGGCGATTAACATGCATACGTGCAATATCTGAGCACATCCACGGTCCCCTAAGTTTTCATGGGTCAGGGCTACAGTAGCTCAGTGGTTTAGGCATTGGTCTACTGATCAGAAGGTGCCGTAAATGTAAATGTAGTCTAACAGGGTTTAGAATTCTGATCGGAGATTGGGATGCAAACAACAGCTTCCCACACACAGCGTGTCTATCTTATGTCCTAGAGTTGTATTGTTACCTCTCTGTTTAATTTTCTTTCAGAAATATTACCGTGATGTGCATATTAATATAGTGTTTGTCTCCCTTGTTGTAATGTTCGTACATTTATGTTCGAGCTTCAGTGCCGTGCAGTGATAAACCTGCAGTGCACTTAGCACAGTGTCCATGCTTAGTTCATCGGTTTTATACTAATATTGTCATTAATACAGTATGTCACCTATGCAACATTGTGTCATTCGACAGTTACTATCGAAAATACCCCAATATCATTGCAGTTCCAACATCCGTATTGTTGCCAAATTAACGTCACCACAACGTTTTGACAACCAAACATTCCTGCTGGATTTGATAGAACAATGCTAAACTACATGCTTTAGCAATAAACAGTTTTAGTTTTAATCCTAATCTAAACAACTTTTAGTCTTTTCATTTTTCCCCGAATATTCTAAGATGAAAAGGTTTTCTGTTCATGTTCTGTGTTTTTCAACATCAGACTTTCAGTTTATTGCGAGCGGAATTATTAAAACTTTATTCCGCCAGCTGATGATACGAGGCTCCAAACCCAGGAGAAACATTTCAGTGCTTCCTGCGGAGGGGAAACGGCTGCGCTGCTATTGACTTGTTTATCTCTTAATGTCCCATTTAAAATCTGCTCTCGGTGGTGTTTGGACTAGCAGCCAAGAGTGTTTATTCGTTTATCAATTTATTATTTTCATATCTGCTCCTCTTCCTCAGCTCACACAGACTCATGGATTCATGGACTGCTTTATGTTCACTGAGCCGAACCGAACTGTGATAAGGAGCTCGTCTGGAGACGCAGACTCGATCGGGGGGGACGAATGACAAATCTCATTCTCAGAAGCAGAAATAAAAAGCTTCTTTAATTTGAAGTATTCGTAAAAAAGATCTTAGTTAACGCAGCATGATTAAAACTCATTTT
Source organism: Dinotopterus cunningtoni (assembly GCA_028565755.1). Taxonomy (NCBI): domain Eukaryota; kingdom Metazoa; phylum Chordata; class Actinopteri; order Siluriformes; family Clariidae; genus Dinotopterus; species Dinotopterus cunningtoni. The sequence goes on from JAOTRS010000036.1 coordinate 925,560, forward strand.
TAATTAATATGCGGCATGTCCCAGAAGTAATGGTGCAGTCAGAGATTTCATATCTAATGCATATGCAGCAACCCGTGACCTCATTTCCTCCTATAATTCATTCTTTCTTTTTTTGTTTTCCTCCATCTGGCCCAATCGGTAGAGTCTCTCCTCCTATTTTTCTTTTCAAATGCCACAAACATTTTAAAACAATAAGTAACTCGGATTGAATTTTCTTTCAACGCCATGTGTAGCCAGCTTTGTAGTTCAGCATCCCGGGACAACATTTCAAACACGTTTACATTTCTTAAAGACCTAACTACAATCACATGGCCGTGTTCTCTCTACAAATTCCCACGTAATGTCCTCACTTCAGAACGTGTTTATGGCATCTGGTTTTTAACAATTAATGAAGTTACCACAATTTTTTTTTTAACATATAGCGCATAACCTTATGCAATACTGCACAGACTAACAACCCTGCCAACAAAGCAGCATCCGTCATTAACTTATCTCTCTGAAATTTATGTGCGCCCCTAGTGGTGAGTAGATGTACTGCTAAGGAAAAGAAAATAGTAAAAAAAAAAAAAACATTATTTATATGAAGGAATGAATAAAAAGTGCAGAATTTAAAAAGTAACTGAATAAAAGTTACAGAGCAAATCAATAGAAAATAAATCAGTAATTCAACGATTGCTGGTGTAGGGCATATGAAATAGTATTATTAATAATAACTAATATAATTAATTGATGATTTTTACAAACGACCCAGTCGCTTCGTAATCGTGTTTTATGATGACAAGACATAGCCTTATGATGAGGTCATACAGGCACATCTTGTTTGGCATTGGCATGTTTTTCATAGAGGAATAAAACTTTCCTGGGTGAATGAATAAGTCAAGCTGTCTGACTCTGAGACGCCTCGACTGTGTCACTGACCGTTAGTGCAAATGAAATATTTCTGTTTAATGATCCTGCAAGGACGAGGCGAGAAAAATCTCCCAGAGAGAGAGACCAAATTTCTCCTAATATTACACACGCACACACACATACTGTATATATATATGTATTCACACACACATAACCGTGCACATGCGCACACTTGCCACCCCCTGCTGATTTCCTCAGCCTTGTCTCGGTGTCCGAATTGAAGAAGCGATTCTGTAACACGCGAATGCTCCACACTGCGTTTCATTTCAATTTCTCATGTACTATTATTCGTTTTTTTTCTCTTTCTCTCACTATTGAAGGATTGCATGAAAAATTCAAGACTTTATAATACGAGATCCAGATGAATCATGAATCTTTAATGGATGTCAGGCCTAAACAGGCCGACCTCCGTGTGCACACACACACACACACACACACACACACACACACACGTAGTGTGGTTTAGACACCTGGTCTTGATTTAGTTTGAGATGAAGGAAAAAAAAACATCTTCTTCAACAACTTCACGATTAAACCCACATTAACAGTGATGTAGAGAAAGTTCCTGGTATTCAGAATCGTGTTGTGCACATACTTAAATATCTCTGTTCCTTTATTTTTTCCAATTCTGTCTATCTTTCTATTCTTTTTTTATTATTCTGTTCATTATTTTATCCTCAGTTACTCATTGTCTGACCAGGTGCTAAAGTCTCCATTACTTGTTAGCTACATTAGCATCCATCTCCATTGATCGGATCCATTGAATTTTCCTCAGACTTAACATTTTAGAAAAATGTTTTAGTTTCTTTAACTACTTCTTTAACTAAACTTTGTGCAGCAATTGGATGAGTTGTACGATCGTGCGATGGTGAGAGATGTGTGTGACATCATTAGCATGAAACATTTGGAGAAAATGTGTGTCTCCCGGAAATGAGCTCAGTGGGAATAGCTGGTAGAACGAAGGTAAAAACGGTGTCGATAAAATTGATCTGATGTTCTTTTTATTGTTTTGCTAATGGGCTGGATGCTAAGAGGGAAACCTGAGGGGAAATGCAGGTGGTCACAGTCGTGCTGTGGATTCCTGTGTCTATGTGTGTGTGTGTTAGCGTGCTAAAGGAAAACACCTCACGTCGTGTATATTCGCCGCTCCGATGGCTTTATGACTCTGTTTTTATGGATTGGCGCATGCAGCTCGCTTAGACTAAAGGCAAGCGCTAGCTCGCTGATTGCACCTTTTTCGATCGATGCAATCTCACAGCTCCATATTTCTCCCACCGCCTCCGTGGCGTTTCCCCGGGCCGTCGCGGCCACACGATGCGTTTTTCCACCCGATACGACGAGCTGTCGTGATTATCAATGGCACAGCCCCCCCCCCTGCCTACATCCTCAGCGCCTTTAGCGAGAGAAAGACGAGAACAAAATGCTAATGTCAGGTTTGATTATGGGGCCGAGCGGGACAAGGACTGAGCATGCAGCTGGAATGCTAATCGCAATACGGCCCACCCGTGTGTGTGTGTGTTAATGTGTGGTGTATTCATAAATACTATACTGGTGTCCCGGACTGGGTAATTACTGCAGTCCTACATACACACACTTTATTAGCTTGGAGTTATTCAGACGCTGGTGTCTGCTAATATGGCAGTGAAGCTATTAACACTGAGCCACTAAAACATTTCCCTCAGCTACACTACAGTGTGTGTGTGTGTGAGAGAGAGATTTAAAACTGAGGCGGAACTAATGATACATGCATCGACAAAATATATTAAGGTTAATGTAAAAATATGGTTGTTCAAAAATGTTGGCACCCCCTGCAAAAGTAACAGCTTCTTGTTAATATCTATACATTAACACATTTTTGATGGAGCGTTGGATCTTTTTCTTTTCTGTTATTAGATAAATTAAATGTTTGTAAACCTCAAAGATAAATGATTTTATGTACTCTAGGCGTTTGTGTGTACTGTATTTGAATATCTGCTTTAATAGTTTTGTTGTCATAATGGTAATCTGTGTTTAGGTCTTAACCTCCTGGCAGAGGCGGTTTAACTTAGCTCCATTTAGGTCCATAGGTTTTTAAAAGAGTATAATGTTATCCACCAGACTGGTTTCGTGTCAATAAGACATTTAAGTTTTGATTTGAAAATGGTGTTTGGAGTCCTAACCTCCTGGTAGAGGCAGTCCAGGTGTTGGTATTTAGCAGGATCCTTAATGCCATCAATCTTTCAAAAACAGCCCGAATGCGTTAAAGATCCACATCCGTATTTAAGAGCAGCCTATCAGGTGCTTTCTCTTATATAGAATTCCTGTTTCTAAACAAACATGCTGGTCATGCTGTTTTTAAAAGTTTACAACAAACAAATAAAAAAACTATTTTGGATTTGGATGAATATAATTATTATTTATTTACTTTTCATAATATGCCCAGAAATCTGCTTTAATGCTAGTTATAATTATTTGATGAATTTTATTTTTATAAAATAAAAAAAAAAGAAGCTGTTTTCTTCAGGGCAGGGTGCGAATTAATTAGTCAATTATAAAAAAAAAAAAAAAAAAATAGAGGGTTGCATTATCCGGCGTATAACTTATTCCAAGTTGTGTACGACCCCTCGACGGGAGCAGCCAACTTTTTTTTTTCATTTAGTTGATGTTTTATCAACCACTTAATATATATGTTTATGTTCCGCAAAATTTCCTTTTTTTTTATTACGTTTTTTCTCTGAATTTAGGTGATATGAGTGCGCTCTGTACAGCAAAGCCGCCAGCCTGTGCTGGATTTATCTTCTACGAGAAGGATTTGTTTTAAATTAGGCACCTTAGCAGACAGCTGTCGTCATGCCGGGACACACTTTACACACTTTACCTCCATAGTACAAAATGATGTTAAAAACGATTCTCACTCAAACAGCGTCCTCAAGGGGAAGACAGGATCATCACAATCCATATTCAAACATTAAACACCGATGCTGTGCATGCCATCGATCACCCTCTGAGTGCAGCATGAGTGTTCGTGCTTGTTATTGAACTCGAGCGGCTCTGAGCTGATTACTGACCCAAGCTGTCATGTTTTTCTTTACGATCTAACTCTGAAAGTAAATCCATGATGAACGGCTCTCTGGTGTCCTGCTATTCATTAACGCGCAGCAACCTAACTTATTGATTATTGATCATCACATCATCGGCTCATGTTTCAGGGAGACGTGTGTAAGCTGTCAGAAAGAGGAGTGTAGCAGTGGCATTGTGGTTAGCGCGCTGAGCTATCTCTGCTTACGTTTACATAGACGATATTTCTTCAGGCTAAATTAAGAGATTCAGGCTTAACTGTTTAACATCTGATCTGATCTGATCTGGTGTGTGTGAACAAAGCAGTTAATTGGAATGACATATTGCCGTGTCTTCTGACTGCTGTGAAGTCTTGAATCTACTGCAAATATAAAAGAAGAGATTTTTTGTGAGATAATTTATTCATGTTTAAGAGAAGTAAAATTACAGAGATGTTTTAACAATAGTAGGTAAGATTTTATGAGTTTAAAACGGTGGTGGGGCGCATGTGCCGAATCGATTCCTCTTCCCTCGGATAGTAATGCCTGTGCATGTGGCCTTGACGTATTTTTGACAGCATTCATGGGTGTAATTTCGCAATTCGTCCGTGTAACAGAGGAGTTGTAAAAACGAGTTTTGTGTCTGTAAACGGTCAGAGTAGTATATTTCAGAGTTGTATTGTAACAAACACATAAAATCTCGTATCTGTAAGCTGTCGTGGCCGTAGATTTTGGAATCCAACTCAGATAAAAGACAGAATTACACACAAATCTTTTTTTACGCACAAATATTTTTGACAGTGATCTTATTCCATAGATTGGGTGGTGTTCTACTGAGAACTACTGGGATACTTTTATCATCTTGGTGAAAATATGTACATATACAGAAAAGTGCAAAAGTCTTGACCCCCACTTCATTTCTTCATATTTTACTTCCTTCTTGTTTTTTTTGTTTTTTTTGGATTTTCTCCCTAATTTAGTCGTGGCCAATTCCTCCCCGTCACTAGGGGGCTCCCACATTAAGGCTTCTACGACCACTCAGTCAGGAGGGCCGAAGACTATCACGTGTTTCCTCCGAACCACGTTACGCCAGCCGACCGCACCTTTTCGAACTGCTTGCTCACGCACCTTTGGGGGCGGAGTAACACACTCGGAGGAAAGGGCTAGCCGCTCCTTCCGCTTGCGTGAGCTCACAGACGCCCCTGATTGGCTGTAGAGCCGTGATTAATGTGGGAGCACTGAGTACCTCTCATCCCTCCCCTCTGAGAGAGCTCGGCCAATCAGCTCTCTCTAGACCTCCGGCTGTGAGAGGTTACAGCATCACCCGGGAATCGAACCAGCGATCTCCGGATGATAGGGCGAGCACTTTACCATTGCGCCACTCGGAGGCCCCCCTTCTTGTATTGTTTAATGTAGTCATGAGGATTAGTTCTTCAGGCTTTCTGAAGGACCTTTTTTTTCTCTCTTATTTTCAGTCCAGTCCCTGTACCTGAGCACAGAGATCTATGAATTATCATCTAGCATAAAAAACATACAACTTAAGGCATGAACCAGTGAGAAACAGGTGCAGATGATGATCAGGCCGGTAATTAGACGAGAGAGGAAATGAGGTCGCTGCTGAGGGTGTTACATAAACAAGCCATGGTTAAATTAGTATCTTTAGACACTTTGCAGCTTTTCTTTCATGTAAACTACATCATTTAAATTCAGTTAATATAAAATAAATAAGGGGGTTCAAGACTTTCGCACGGTATACTGTATATTGAGTTACAGTATGGATTCTAGTACTGGGCTCCTTTTTTGTCCAGAAAAAAATCGTACCCTGATCGGGCCGGATAGGGCCAGAATGTTCTGATTGAATAGGTTACTCAATGCATTTTTATTCTTATTAGGTGACTATTTTAAATTATTAGACAAAAAAATGGTTCATACACACACACACACACACACACACACACACAGACACACAAACACACACACATCTAGTCTCATCAACTATGTGAAATGCATCAACAAAAAACATTAAGCTCAGGGGTTTTGTCCTTAATCTGCGTTCTCTTGTAGCGCCGCCGCGGTGGATCAGAAGCAGCGCGGTGCAGATCAGCTTCTCAACACGAGGGCGTGATCATAACACACACTCTAAACATGTTATCAGATATGAAATTGCGGAGTATAAAGCAGCTCCCTGGTCAGCAGCTGTGATAATCAGAGTCCTAGAACAGAAATTATAACACGCTAAACACACGCAAAACACAGGCGTGAGCGGCTTCACACTGGTTTACAAAACGCACGTCTCTCACTAGCATACACTACCGCGTAAAAGTTTGGGATCACTTTCTAACTCCATGGTCCTTCCTGATTTGTATTTAAACTGATTTTTAGCTAAACAGCACATGCCTGTGAGTGGGCGGAGCCAAAGGGTGTGAGGTGAAGGGTGTTCTCCAAAAACGTCTTCCTGGATCACCCTGAACAGCACACGCCTCTGAGTGGGCGGGGCCAGAGGGAGCTCTAAAATATCACATTTTTAATATGTTACAGTTTAAACAGTGAGATTATTCCCATCTCGACTGGCAGTGATGAAATCCACACTGTAGCGTCTCACATCTCTCGCTCTCTCTCTCTTCTTCACTGCTTCACTTTTTTTTTTTTTGGATTTTTCTCTGGTTTCTTTCAGCTCTGCATTATTCATTCTGCTTGTTTATTATCTTGATCTTTCTTTCTTTCTTTCTAATTATTTATATTTGTAGGTCTTTTTTTCACTTTCTTCGTTTTTTCCTTTTTTTATTTAAGACATTTACTCTTTCTTTATTTCTTTTTTGTTTTTTTTTATTTCTTTTGTAAGGTTCCTTTTTTCCTCTCACTTCCTTTCTTTTAATTTGCTTTTTTAGCATTTTCTTTTTTCCTTTATTTTATTGCCTATGTTACTTCTATTCTTTTTCTTTCTTTAAATGTTTTTGTTTCTTTTTCATTCTTTTTTGTCTTTCTTTCTTTATGTTTATGTTTTTCTCTTCATTTACTTTTTAACTTTTTTCTTTATTTTCTATTTTATGTCCCCTTTTTTTCTTCCTTTCTTTCTTTCTTTCTTTCTTTCTTTTTTTCTTTCTCATATTAACGCAGCGGTCTATCTTCCAAGTATATAATTTTACTCTAAATGTAATGTCATAAACAACAGCATTCTTCATCATCATCACCATCATCGTTAAAGGAGTAACAGCATGGAATATTCCAGAAGTAGCTGCCGCGCTCCTCGGCGAGCCCTCAAATCGTAAAAATCATAATTAGCATGAAGCATAGAACAGCGAATGAGTGCTCTGGCATGCAGATCCATAAAATAAATATATGGTTGTTATTATCCAGGCCGAGTCCTGAGTGTAATCCAGAGGAACCTGCGTTATTGTTCTCCAGGTTTCCCCAACGTGCTTTATAACTCGGGTGAGAACTTTTCCACAGCAGTTGGATAAAGTTTCTTCACTCGGGATCTCCAGCAGCAGGTGGAATGCTGGGTAATTAATTATTAATTTAACATCATGCAGTTCAGATTAAATTGATGATAAATACTGAGACTCGACACAAAGTCGGCACATAATAATCAGAACATCGGCACGTTATTACACGTCTAATGTGCAAAGCAGCCGTACAGAAATGTTTAGAGCCACGGTTCTCAATGGTCATCAACAGAAAAACTTTAGGGGGCTGTTATAACCTGGCCGCATAAGAGCACTCACATACTTACAACAGGTCATGTGACTCTGCTCAGAATTAACCAATTAACATTGAATCTTGTGTGCAAAAGTAATTATCATACACCTGCCACCAATCAAGTGATTTTCATTAACCTCAAATAAACCTCAGCTGTTTTTGTAGAACTTTCTAAACTTCTTCTTTAATCCATCTGCCTGCTGAAGCCATGTTCCTCAAAAGGCTTTCAAAGCATGTCGAGGATGGATCAGGAGAGGGGCAGAAGAAAATGCAGAGAACGTTAGGTGCACCATGGAACAGCGTGAAGGCCATCATCAACAAGTAGAGAACCTGGAAGACTAGTGATGTTGCTAAGGACAGCACGTTCTTCCAAAAAGAGAGGAAAGTACAGGAAGAAGACCTTTAGCAGCATTTAAACACCTGCCGGAACATGTGGTAAGTCCTGGTCACTCCCCATGTGTGAGAGGAACCTCTTGTATGCATTGTACTGTATGACTGGGCAGTTAGGAAGGAAGTCTAGATGAACGTGAAACAAACAAACAAACTAACAAACAAACAAAAAACATAATCTCATCGCCCCAAACCATGTGTTCTGGTACAATGGCACAATGTGTTCTGGTCTGACCAGACTAAGGTTTAACAGCACATCACCTTCATGGTAAAGCATGGCGGTACAGAAGCAGCACTACTGTAGCTTCTTCTTCTTTTTAATCAGAAATCAGAAATCTGAATCACAGATATCTCCAAACACCTCTCTATTTTGGGATAAATCCTGCACTCTTTGTTAGACAGCAGAAGAGGAGGAAATTCTTTCCAGCACAATAAGGATCCAAATCACAAATCCAAAAGTCAACCAAGAACGAGCTTCAGATGAAGAAGATCAACATTTTGCAGTGGTCAAGTCAAAGCCCAGATCTAAATCCCTGACTAGAGCTGGAGCGGTCTTGCTAGGCAAAGTGGAAGAAAAGAACCGAACATGTAGACAGTTAATCCAAAGTGCTGTATTACATGCAGAAGGTGGTTTCATGAAGTATTAATGAAGGGGCGTGTATACTTATGCAACCAGGTTATTGTAAATTTTGAACTTTGAACAGATGTGTTGTTTACTAGATTGCATTAATGATAAAAAAAAAAAAAATCTGACAAATGCTTGCAATTTTAAAAGGTGCGTGTAATTTATTTCCACTGTGATTTAAAGACCATCAACAATAAATCTTAGTTTTTATTTAAAATGAGTTTAAGTGGAAAAAA
>JAOTRS010000036.1:934553-946689 GCA_028565755.1 Dinotopterus cunningtoni
AACGAAAATATTATTTTGGATGTTAAAATAGTGAGCAAGAAAAAAAGAAGAAATAAAAAAATAAAAAACTGCCATGAAAATATTCCATTATTATTATTATTATTATTATTATTATTATTAGTATTATTATTTATTCATTTATTTATTTATTTATTTATTTTTGTTTTTTACAGTTTTAAATAAAGGTCAAAGAATTTCTTTCTTTCTTTCTTTCTTTCATTCGTTATGGTGATGAAAACTGTCCCTTGTTTGTTAGCTAAATTAGCATTAAATTAGCGTTAAAGAGTTCCCTAGCATTCCGTGTCGGTTTATTTCCCATGTCTCTTGTCCCTGCCGATTCCACCTCCACAAACTGGCGCCTCGTCGTTCTCTTCCCATGCCCTGTAGGGGCGACACTCAAGCCGGTGATGAGTGAGAAAGGTAAAGGATTAAGACAGTTAAAAAGGTGGATTGGAGCGCTGATGAGGCTGCGGATGCCGCGGAGGCCGGTGCATATGTTATCGGCTCCCTGCATCCCTGCACTGCTGCTTTTACACCAGTCGATAAAGATCGCTCTCTCCAGGACGCTCTCTGGGGACGAGGTTAGAGACGGCTCATCTGATACAAGTGTGAGGACGAGACGGAGGGATAAAAAACATTGCTGTTTGCCTTCTATCTGTTTTAGTCAAAGAGTTCGGGCAAAAATGGATTAATCAATCTGCTGAGACCGGGAGGGCTGGAGGAATGCTAACGCTAATGCTCGGTGAAAGGGAAACGTGGACGGGTGCAGACTTTATGGAAAAAATAGGATTCAAACTGATTCACTCAGATTTATTAATGGAATTGTTCGTTTACATAAATAAGCCAAAAAAAAATTTGTTTGCAAAAAAACAATCAAAAACAAACACTAAAGTGACGGAGAATAGCTAATATTCTGCTGCTATTGTGTTTTTTATATATATATTTTTTATATTTCATATTTCTGTCTTTACAAGATTTTTAGTTTTTTTGTTTATTGTTTCCTCTGACACCTCAAGCTCGGAGCGAGTAGGCCTGAGCTTAACGCACCGAACCTGCTGACAAAACTGATTCACTGAATCATGACTGAATGATTTACTGATTCACAAATGACTCACTGAATCAGAAGCCAACGAATCTCAGCCAGGAATAAACGACTGGCTGACTCGCGGTGCGCGGATCAGTTACGGCATGCACGCAAACTGAACCAAAGGAAAGACACAGTCGACCGTCGACAGGATTCACTTTACCTGAGTGACTCACTGTGGAATCACATGCATAACCAAACAGGTTCACTTCTTTTGATTAATGTGACAGTGTGTAATAACCTCATAAATAACATTAATTAGAAAGATTAGAAAATAATTCAGGATATTACTGTAATGTTTAAGTTTTAATCAGCGCTGCACAATTAATCGTACAAAAGTTGTGATTGTAATTGCAACAGGCTGCAGTTTATTACAAGTAATATACACACAGAGAGGATTTTCTGTAGAGTTTGTCAATAATGTAATTTGTAATACTGTAAGTATTTGATTGTTATTTTTCAAATAATTTTAAGGTGATAAATAAAAATGTGCCGGCATCCTCTTAATGAGATAATTTGTGCTGTTATTTGGTATCGGCCTCAATAAATATCTTTAAAAAACAAATTTGTTCATTTAATGCTTTAAATATCAGAGTTTAAACCACAGTTTATTTTGACTGCGTGTCTAAATAATTGCAATGTGATTTTTTTTTTTTTCTAATTAGGAGTCATGCAGCCCTACTGTAGGTTTAATAGGGATTTTATTCTTAATTCCAATTTAGATCCGGTCCAAATCTGTTCATCGTTGTGTTTAATAGTTAAAATGTAAAATCTTTTAATCATTTGGAAATGCAGCATCGTCCCATTAGATCCATTAGAGATTGACTCACCATTAAACTACAACGTAGTTGTAAACTGTGTCCTAAAGTTTTTATCATGAAATCTATCATGCACTGTTTAATTCACTCTTCTGATAAATAAATTGTCATTAATCAATCATCTGACAGTGTCTTCTTTTTAATTTAGCACAATATTTACAATATTATTTTTATTAAAAGAAAGAAAAAGATGAAAAACAAGTGTTTTATATTCAGGTGGAACAGGCCGAGTCTGAGAGAGAACTGAAAAACAAACGAAAACATAAATAATACAGAGAGACGGAGCATGAGGGACTAAAATGTACTTTGCATACACTTTCATCAGCGTTCCTGAAAAAAAAAAAAAAAAAAAAAAACCCTGCATCAGCTGAATGTGAGGCTCATTCCGAGCGTTTAGTCACGTGAGCGCTAAATCACACAGCATTGTCCCTGCAGAGCAAACATTTCTGTCCTTAAAAAAAAATAAAAAACTCCAGGCAGGAGGGCTTTTTAAAAACGATACACACAGGCGAGTGAAATTGGAGCTGGGTTCCTGCGGTGGGTTCGGATATCTCCGCCGCTCTCCTTCTCTTCATTAAAAAGCTTTGTTTCTTTTTTTACTCACATGACTAGTTTCTTTATTGATAAACATTTTCAATGGGGAAAAAAGAGAAGAAAACTATTGACCGCAGCGTTTATAGCCAGCGTTCGAGCAGAAAAAAAAAAGCTCCTTATTAGTGAGGACAACTGGTTCAGATGTGCCGGTTAGGAAGCGTAATTACTACTAATGACCATTAGGAGTTCGGCTTTCAGCCTCCAGGGACTAGGGGAAGGGCTCTCGTCTTATCGGCTGATTAGCGCAAATCGAGGAGGCCGGATCCTGCATGTTAAGTAAACATGGCTGAGATGCGGCGCGTTATCTGGGGAGGGCTAATGGAGCAGCACGGATGGAGTCCATCTTAAAGCTAATGCGGTTTGAACACACACAGGAGGCAGATGACGGAGAAAATGTTTGAGCATGAAATCCGGTCTAATGCTGAGTGAGATCAAGCGACTCGGGAGTGTTGAGGAGAGCAGCTGTGTCGTCTCAGCAAAATTTCCAGCCCAGCTCCACCTCTTATAAAAAAAGACCTGACACAGAACAGACACAGACAAAAAGACCTGAAGCTTGTGTAGACCCTGCGGTCACTGTGGTGCGCGCGCACTTCTGATTAGCCGTGTCTGCAGTTCACCTCCTGATAAAGATAATGTGCAAACCTCTTTACGCCTCTCCTGAGGTTCGCAGTGTTTTCCTTCACATTTACACCTCGGCGTCCTGATGCTACATTAACGGAAGGGTCGTTTCTCTGATCAAACACACTTTCTGCGTGATGCTACTGTACGATGCTTCTGTTTGTTTACCATACTGTAGCTTGTCTTTGATAACTTTCTGATTATTTGCTTTTAATTCAACTCTCATGATGTAGTGATCAGCACTGTCGCCTTGCACCTGCAGCGTCCGGGTTCGATTTCGGGTTCGATGCATGTTCTTCCCGTGCTTAGTGGGTTTCCTCTGGGTACTCCGGTTTCCTCCCACAAAGATATGCAGATTAGGTTAATTGCCGTTCCCAAATTGCCCGTAGTGGGTAAATTTTAAACATCAGAAGGAGTCAGAATTCTGTCACAATGGACTGTTGACTTTTTTTTTTTTTTCATTTCTGGTCGAATTCAGATGGTTAAACTCACAAGCAAAGAGTTATTTTATGATGTGCGGTTTGTCTGTGACACCATGAGCTTTATGGTGACAAACAATAACATTAGAATTGACTTGAAGGTCATTGTGTAGGTCAAACTGTAATAACAGTGTTCCGTATTTCATTAACAAATTAAATTCACAGAGTCTTAATAACTTAGAGGGACAGACCCGTCCATCGTACTTGGAAGAATAAGCATTAAAGCTTTAAAAACAGAAATATGTCCTGTAAGTGCAGCACGCTTCATCAGATAAAACCCCGGACACATCACACTTTACAACTGCCTCGTTTAGTTTAGTGCACTTCAGGGCCAAAGTGCTGATTGAGGTCCTGTCGCTCTCCGTGGCTAAAGTCTGGCAGCGGCTCAGCTAATTATACTCCCTCCCTCTCGCTCTCTCTCTCTCTCACTCTCTCTCTCTCTCTCTCTCTGGTTTCCGGTATAGATTCCTAAAAATACCCTACACTTCATTCCTGAATGACAAATGAAATCCTTTTTATCTATTACACCAGAGTGTGGTCGAGTTCTGCGTTCTGATTGGTCAGAAGGTGTTTCCTACAGCAGGTGAATATTAGCAAGCTCGTCTTCTCCAGTAACGGCACATTTACAGCAACTTGTACAGAAGACACGGCAAAGATTGTGTAACAGCTGAAGTTCTCCTAAATGCGGAGATGTTTATGTAACATTAATGGAAGGAGTCTCCAGTGCAAGTGCTTTATTTGAGACAGAGGCAAAACTTTAAAGGACATCTATTCTACAAAATTTATTTCTGAGTCATGTTTAGATGTTCAGACAGGTTTCCAGTGTATGTGTGTGTGTGTGTGTGTGTGTGTGTGTGTGTGTGTGTGTGTGTGTGTGCAAACAAATAACATGAGAAAAAAAAAAGCATTCCCTGTGTAAACTGGAACCGACTTGTTTCACAGGCCTTCCACAACATTAAACCTAACTATATATAAATATATAATGTAATAAGTCAGTTTTATTAATAAATATATTATTTAATAAATCATTTTTACATAAGCGTAATCAGTGGCAAATTGTTGTATAATGAGAGGACGAAACCCTTTCAGGACACTCCAGGTGGTAGCAGTAACCGTCACACCGCCACGCCGTTGATTTATTTTATTTATTTATTTATTTATTTATTTATTTATTTTTGCATGAGCTGTGCTTAACTCTGAATTTCAGGCTTGTTTTTTTTTTTTACTCTTATTTCCCAGTTTTATTATAAATGCGAACCGTACACTCCTCCTCCTGCACACACTTTCAGAAAGCAAATTTCAGAGCGAGTAATTAGTTATCGACGGCGTAAAATTGAGTGAAATGATTTTATGAGATTCCAGCAACACTCCGGTCGAGGTCATGCAGCTAATCGATAACTGCAGTAGATCCGGAGAGAGAAAGTTTGTGTGTGTGTGTGTGTGTGTGTGTCATACACACCTGGACATGACCCAAGTATCACATGTTCACTCACATAAACATAAAGCAGATATACACTGCGAGAGTACCCACAGTATGTCCTACGTTCCAAGTTATTTTCTCTGTTAACACTCGTTAACCCTCTGATTCTGTCCGAGACAAATTGTTGTCCAGTTTATTTTATTAGAAGAAGACTTTCAAACACAGCAAAGCTAATTTAAATGAATTATAAATCACTTTATATGGTTTTTGAGGTCACAATCACACAAATTGAGAGCTGGGGACGATAGTTTTTTTCAGGTTTCCATCATGTGCTGTATAAACCATGGGACATTTGGGACAACAGATCTGAGGAACGTAGGGCTCTAGGAATGGAGGGCCCGTTCTTACGCTCCCTTTATGTGTCACATGAATCTGGGGACCCTAGGACCCTGGAAACATACGGATGACCTCGATACGCTCTGTGGCTTTCGCAAACGTAGTACAGTATGTAATACAACAACTTTAGGATTTATTAAACAACGTGAATGAGTAATGTTTTATTTTTCATTAATATCGCCAAGGTTGTTTATCAGCGTCCAGGCAAAATACAAAAGCAGGTGCTGAATGTTATTTAATGCAGATGAACATTAGTTTTCTTGACGATTCATCCATAATATTTAACGTAACACACGAGTGTTGAAAAGAAAGAAAAAAAGCAAATACACAAAAGAAAAAAAACTTACAACTGGATTTTGATTGTGCTTAAAGCATAAAGGTCATACAAAAAAAACAACAAAAAAAACAAGACAAAAAAACAGATACTTATAATAATAAAGCTTCTTATAAATCTTGGATCCAGACGGATCGTATAATTACGCGGCGGTGATGCGAAATTCCTCACATGATGTACGGCAGCCATTAAAGAGAACTCGCATGAATAATGAAAAAGGAAATCTATAGGAAGTGTGTAATGTAGAACTGAATGAGAGGCAGCAGTGCGATTTATTACAACAGACCTCCGAGTTTATGTATGCACATATACATTACAGACGGAGCGGATTATACGGGTGACGTGTCGGCGTGTTTATTTAAATTCCTTTGTATTTAAATCAGATAGAAAATTACAACAGAGCAGCACGCAAGCCTCGGGATGCGCCGCACCGCCCTGCCGCGTTCCTGCCGCGGTGCTTCTCTGCAGCTCGTATTATCTCATGCATAATCCTCCTCCGTAACCGTTTCTGTCGACATCTGATTAAAACCTTCAATTTTAACTTACCTAATTACAAAAATTTGATCCTCAGGACCGCCAGCAATCCAAAACAATGGCAGCTTATAACTAAATCAAGCTAGTTTGGTTAATAATAAATACGTTAGCTAGCTTCCTGCTTAGCTTTACGTTAGATGGATGAACAGCTAGCTTAGCAGGAAGGTAACGAAGCTCTACTAATGATGAGGAGGTCTGTGTTTTAGCTAAGCAGCTAGTTAGCGGTTAGCTAGTATGAGGATGAGATCATTGTGGTTACAAATGTTAAATGTTATAAGCAAAAAATAAATAACAAGTTTGTTTGTTAGGGCTTTTGATATAAAATCCTTTGTGTTTATGGTGTTAGCAGGAACATTCAAAATTATGATTGTTTTCTGATAAGACTTTTTTTCCAGTCTGTTTTAAAATTGTTTTAGTTTAAAAAATTGACATACACCAGTACAATCAGGTTAATCGTTTTTGCCATTTTCACCCCTATATACTACTTACTGAAGACAAGATTAAAGGCAGAAAGATGCAGAAACAAGCAGCAGGTGAAGGCAGCTGCAGTACAAAAACAAGAAATGACTAAAACAAGAATATATACTGTATATATATATATATAAAATCACGGTAGACATCCTAGGGAAAGTCCAGCAAAAGTTATGCAGCTACATGCATGGGGAAAAAAACAGAAAGAACCAAGTCGCCTCAAACCGAGTTACATTTTTCTTCATCACGCCGAGGTCTCGAGGAGGCGAGGCAGGCAGCAGAAGACGGCACTGCGGAACACAATTACAGCCGTCCTGCTCTTGTAAAAGAAAGTGTAAACGGATAGGCGAGTGTACGGCTGCCCTCCACTTACTCCCAAAAGGCTGGAACAAAGTAGAATAGATGTAACATTCCAGCGCTAAAGCGGCTGCTTTTTACTTCGCTCCCCCATTTTCTTTCCTCGCCAAATTGAAAAGTGCGGCCCATTGTGTGCTCGCTCGGAGAAACGCGCCTCGGCCATGAAGATTTATAGAGGAACAGAGTGTTCGCTTTCATCTCAATTAAAAGGATTTATGAACACTTTCTTTTAAAACCAGTTTTAACTTGAAGATCTGAAACAGAAATAAATGTGATGCTCCCGTCCCACTTCACAAAAGAGTGAGCTTTAAACAAACAAACAAGCAAACACACGACCAACATTGGCACGAGAGAAATCCGAGCATTTCATGTCGCATGAGAGTCTGCTGCAAATTAACAAATCTCATCTCAACATCTCCGGATAGAGAGTTATTTTTATCCCTTTATTGTTGCTGAGTATTCCAAGTCGTTCGTTATCTGTTCGCTTCGTTTGTTGTTTCTGTTCTGAGGCTTCTGATGAACACAGAAACGCATCCTGCCTGTTTTTGGCAGCGACTAAAAAAAAAGACTCGTGGATCATTTGCATCACTGAAAGAGAAAATATCTGTGAGACTAGAAAGCGTCAGTGTTCGCGTGTTTCTGTGTCCTCATTCAACATCAGATGTTATAACGACCAATCAGGATATAGTTAACGCAAACGAATACATGAATAAATAAAGTGTTCACTCTGATAAATAATAGTAACGTTGTGAACCTTGACAATGTCTTTATTTCCCGCCCATGATTTCGGCGGCAGGACTCCCCTGGGTGGTCAATTTCTCATTTTTATGAACAGTTTAACATCATATTGAACAAACAATTTCATTAAAATCATAAAAGAATCTGTAATCCATAACGATATACATTACATAGTTCACTGTAAATTACCGTACTCAGTGCCAAAGGGCTATTATGGATAAAATATTTCAGAAAACACTCAAAAGAGAGCAAATCCCCACAGTGTGTTTAAAGCGTTCACCGCAGAGAGGAAGGAGATCATGCGGCGCGGGTCGCTTAGCGTACAGACCGAACCACGTGCGAGTTACAGGACCGAGTTCTGCTGGTAACTTAAATAACAGAACTTTTGCAGGCATTAATAAACTGATATATTGCAATTATCAATATGAGAAAATCTATTTTAAAATATTTTTTTGTATTTAGACTTTTAATACATTAAAAAGAGTTGTTTATGCCTGATGTGTTTGTGCACCCGTGACTGATCTTGTCTTGTCCTTGGGCCTGATTAGTACTTGGATGGGAGGCTGCCTGGAAACAACATTATTATTATTATTATTATTATTATTATTACCACAAATTCATAAATACAAATCGTTAAATATAAATCATGAACACACTAGTGACAAACGCAGAGCAACCAGAGCACAAGTTGTTTACAAGAGTTACAGAAATGTACAGCAGAGACGACGGATAATTTTATTTATGCAAATGAAAAAAAAAATTGATTCAGCAGCCACCAGTGGGAGTGAGGACCCGTGAGGACCCAGGAAGCTTTGCTTTGCTCCTATTTGACATTTGGTCCCTTTATAGAAGTAGCAGATCCCAGTGGTTAGGATTTATTGCCTTAAATGTACAGTATAATGTCTGGAAGTGAAACAGAAATTACAGTGTAAATGTTGTAACTCACACAGTGTTCACCGCTGAGACGATGTTGTGTCTGAAAGCTTGGTTAAATTACATCAAGTGACATTGAGATAGCGTTGAGATTGGGTTCTACAGTATGTTCCATTTTAATTCTACTTCTTTTTTCTTTTATTACATTTTTATATTTTCCTTTTTATTATTTTATTCTTTTTCCTATAGTTCTAATTGGTAAAAAAAATCTCTTATTTTATACTTTCTTATTTCATATATTTTTATTGAAAACTCTTTTTAAATGTTTAGGTTATAAGCGGTCATATAAGCATTGCACTTCGTATTATACTGTGTACGACTGTGTATGTGACAAATAAAATTAGAAATTGAACGAACGACTCAAACACAACATTGCAAATATAACAAATTTGAACCTTTATCTGGAGTTTTTATGCCTATTAACATCCTCTGGCACAGCGACTGAGCACATCCACGGTCCCTAACAAGGTTTAGAATTACGATCGGAGATCGGGGCGAACACAACAGCTTTCCACACACAGCGTGTGTATCTTGTGTCTCATGTTTCTAAAGGTTGTAATGTTACCTCTGTTTCATTTTCTGAAATAAATCAGTCAGGTGCACCTTAACTCCCAAATTACTGTAATGTGGTCTTTGTGGCGCTTGTTATGTACATACTGTACATTTACTATCATCATCATCATCATCATCATCATGCCCCCTAGTGGTCCAGTGGTAAGGACTAGAATGCAAGATATTAATATAGTTACAAAGTCCTTTTTGCTACATCACGTTATAGAAATTCATTCAGCATTATGTCATCATTATGTAGTCAGCATCATTTCATCAAAGTCAATCTAACTTTTATAAACAACCTAACACCATCCCAACATCTGTAATGTTGCCACTTTAACGTCACCACAACGTTTTGACAACCAGACATCGCTGCTGGGTGTGGCTATTGAGCTGTGGAGAAAGAACTGAAGTCTGGATGTGGAAGTCCGAGTGTTACGTCACTCTTTATAAGCCCGTAACGATTTGATAGGTGGAAAGAAAAAGTGCAGTTAATGTTAAAGTTAAAGTGGAGAAGGTTTTAGATTTGATTTTTGCCCCAAGAAATGAGAATGAAAAACAGAACTTCACTCCAACCGTTCACTCCATTCCTCAGAGTCACAAAATTTAAAGAGGAGATTGCGGTCGTCAGATGAGATATTGCGTGGAGCCTCTGCCCAACCGCACCGAGGGTTTATACGGGAGCCCTGTCAGAGTGAACCATGAAGGCGTGTGAGATGTTCGGTACAAGCTTCATCCATCTCCGTGCAGAGAGAGAGAGAGAGAGAGAGAGGATTTCTTCTTCTTCCTTCCTTCTGCATGGCTGCCTTTGATGGACAGATGAGTGTTGTCTTCTTCCACTCTGTAGCTTCCACCTTGTCTGTGCATGGCTAAGTGACTCAAACAGAGGGAGCGAGGAAATGAGAGAAAAGTGTGATGGAGAAGAATGGAAAGACAGAGAGAGTTCATAAACCCTGACTGGCTCTGGAAGGGAGGAAATAAAAATAAAAAAGAGACACTTTTACACTATTAGTGTCACAACACTGCGTTCCTCGGTGGTGTCCCAATTTAGTTTTGCTCACTGTCCTGACACACTATTATTAGTGCACAAAATACATAAATAAAACAGGTTCATTTTTATTATTCTGTTTATTCACCCACTCTTATTCGTCTCACCCTGGACGTGTCCCAAACGCCACCCCTATTTATTGTCTATCCTACTGTGTCACTATACAGGGAGTATCACCACCAACACGAGTCCAAAAACATGTGTCCTCTCAACTATATAGTCAATATAAATTCCTCATTATCACTCCACTGTGGACACGTCCCAATCCACATCCCCTGATCCCTAAAGATGTACCCTCTCAACCACAAAAGCCACATAAGTCTCAATAGTCCATGTGTCCCAAACCGTACACCCTGTTCCATTCCGTGCCCTGTGTAGTGTGCATACTGTATATGCTGTTACAGCACTTCCATCATCCTCAGTCCACTGTGGATGTGTCCCAAACCGCTCACCCTTTTCAATATAGAGAGCACATTGTACACTATAAGAAATGTTACACGGTCATCAGTCCACTGTGGACATGTCCCAAACCGCTCACCCTATTCACTATATAGGCCACATAAACTTTGCTGTAAATGTCTCCCATCACCAGCCCTCTGTTCCTGATGGTGCACTGAGATTTTTTGACTCACAGTATATGTAGTGAAGGTTATGACTTTATGCCTCGCCTCATGATCTATCGCTCTGACCTTTAGTGCAAATTCAATCTCACTGACTTATCATTAGCATTAGAGCTACACTGTTTTTTTTTTTTTTTTAGAGTCTGCCATTTTGTTACAGAGAACAGCGAATGCACTTATGACCTCCCATAATGCACTGCACCATCTATTGTCCAAAGACCCCATAAAGTGATCATGGCTTGTGGTTTAGGACATGACTGCAGTGAAGGGTGTGTGGGTTGGGACATGCTAACGCTACCCTGACGAAGGTGTGGCCTTTATATGACCTGTATAGTTAATAGGGTGTGCGGCCCACAGTGAGCTCTTTAGTGAGTGGAGTGTGTGTGTGTGTGTGTGTGTGTGTGTGTGTGTGTGTGTGTGGTTTAAGACAAAGCCACAGTGATCTATATATGTTGTGGTTTAAAGTGCAGTCGAAGTTAACTACTGGTGTTGCCTATATAGTGGATAGATTATGTGGAGTGGGACATGGTGGAGTGGAGATGTTTGTGTTTGGTATAGTTGGTTGGTTTGTTTTTGATTGTGTTTATGTGGCATATATGGAAAATAGCATGTGTGATATAGAACACACCCACAGTGGACTGCTGCTGATGATGAAGGTGATGAAGGAGATGATGGTGGTGTATTTTTTTTATTTTTTGTAGTCTATATAGGGATTAGGCGGTCTGGTATTGGATGGACACGCCCACAGTGGGATGATGATGATGATGATGATAGTGTTTATGTAGGATATGTAAGGAATAAGGGGGTTGATATTGAACACGCCCACAGTGTCCTATATTTTGTAATGATGATGATGATGATTATGATGATGATGACGTAGCCTATAAATGGAATGGGTGTGGTATAGGCCTGATAATGATAGTTATGTTGATGATGAGGGTGATGGTGGTGGTGGTGTTTTTGTGGTCTACAGTATATAGAGATTAGGGGGTCTGGTATTGGATGGACACGCCCACAGTGAGATGATGCTAATGATGATGATGAAGGTGATGATGGTGATGGCGGTGTTTTTGTAGTCTATATAGGGATTATGGACACGCCCACAGTGGGATGATGATGATGAAGGTGATGATGGTGGTG
>JAOTRS010000036.1:977411-989101 GCA_028565755.1 Dinotopterus cunningtoni
AATTTATTATTATTATTATTATTATTATTATTATTATTATAAATAGCCATGTCACAAACTTTTAAGGGGAAAAAAATTAACCAAATTAAAACGAAAAGCTATAGATAGGATGATTAAAATATAATAAACTACAGACAGACCATAACTCCTTGGATGTTACATAATATCTGTATATTATTGTGCAGTGTATACTGTGCAAAAGTCTTGACACCTCCTGTTTATATTTTGCTGCCAAACAGTCAGACTTTCTTGTATTTTAAATGGACTGTTGAGGATCCCTCTACTTTTTTTTTTGTTCCTGTACCTGAGCAGTTTCAGGCAAACCTTTTTTGTTTGTTAAGCCACACAGTGACCTCAGAATCATTCAAGTATAAAAAAAACATTTAACTTAAGGCATGAACCAGTGAGAAACAGGTACAGATGATGGCAGATGATCAGGCCAGTGATTAGTATACTGCTGATGGTTGGAACAGACAAGGGGGGAAATAAGGTCGCTGCCGAGGTTCTTACATAAAAAGCCAGTTTTTAAATTGTTTCGTTAGACACTTTGCAGCCTGTCGCAGTTAAACATCTGTTACCATTTGTCTCTTTTGATCCACATCATTTCATTTCATTTATTAAGAAGAAATGGGGGAGGTGGGGGTCAAAACTTTTGCACAATACTGTATGTACATGCTGTTTTACTGTTCCTTTGTTATCAAAGCTAAACATCATGCGATGTATGTTGGGTGTATAAATTATGCCATATGGCTCAATTTCTTTGTATCATCAAATAAATAAATAAACAAACAAGCAAGAAATATATAATTGTCTGTCTGTATAAGTGTCTGTCTTTAAAAAAAAAAAACTGAGCCAAACTCATAAAGCTCCAAGATAGAACAAAATATAATTATTATTTCACTTTGGGATAAAACAACGCCTGAGGCATTCTGACTACAAGAGAACAGAGAGAGAGAGAGAGAGAGAGAGAGAGAGAGAGAGAGTGACAGACAGACAGATAAAGGAGTGACTGATGGACGGTTAGGATGGAGAGTCTAAACATTGCCTGGAAACTCAGGACCTTGTTTGGCCTTTAGTGTTTCCATCGAGCCGATCGAGCAATTCAGCTGTCACGATAAAACACCGTCGTTGCGGAAACACTCCAGCGTAGTCTCCTCGAATCCGAGCACTAATGCCTTCACTTGATGGACGAGGGGTTTAGCCCCGAGTGGACATTGTAGAGTGTCTGCATCTGGAGTCAAGCAGCAGGAGGTGTGATTAGATAAGACCACCCCCGCCCTGTCTCACTCACTGTCTGTCTGTCTCCCTGTCTCACTCTCAGTCCGTCCCTTTCTGTCTCGCACTCGTTTGTTGCCTTTAGGATCGTATAGTACAAGTTCTGCACTAAACGAGACATCTTGCTATCAGTAGCTTCATAGCACTCGAGTGTGATTTAAAATCTCTGACCTGCAGGAAAAATAGTTCTCAACTTCAGTCAAGAATGTTAAATAATCAGTGGTATAAATGGAAGGGAAAAAAAGAGAAAAAAAAGCTTGGCTAAGATAACGATTTTTCAATCAGAATATGGGACTTTTTTCTTTTTCTTTCCCAGATCATTACTATGGTTCAGGATTTCCTGAGTGTACCATCTTTCCCTTTGCTGAACAGTTAAAGCCTGAACATATGATTTATTTTATTTGCAGCTCCACACGGATCTAGACGTAGGGAGCAAGAACATCAGGTATGTCCTGGCCGGAGAAGGAGCAGGAACCATTTTCGCTATCAATGAGCTGACGGGCGACATTCACGCCATGAAGAGGCTGGACCGCGAGGAGAAGGCGGAGTACACGCTCACTGCGCAGGTCATCAACCGAGACACCAACGAGCCCCTGGAGCCTCCGTCAGAGTTCATCATCAAAGTGCAGGACATCAACGACAATCCGCCGCAGTTCATCGAGGGGCCGTACCAGGGCTCGGTCCCCGAAATGTCACCCGTCGGTGAGTGAACTCTGATTTTATTTAGTCTGAGATCAACTAAAAATAAACACAGACATGGACAAACGGATTTGGACAGGGACACAATTTCCATATATCCGTATTTCTGCCTCTACACACCACCACGGTGGATTTGAAATGAAGTAAGTAAGATGTCTTGGAAGATTTGAGCTTCAGGTTTAATACGAGAGGTTTTAATATTCAAAAATACATCATTACACATACAGTATTTATTACAACTTTCTACATTTTCACAGGCTCCAAAGTAATCAGACAACCGGTTGCCATACTGGCCGTGTTAGTTAATTAACCTCAACCCAATTGAACACGCTGCAAACATTTTGACTGATTAATCAGTTTGATGTCCAGTTTTCCTGTTTCCTTGTTACTTCATGACAAGTTAAGGAGATTAACAATCCGGTGTTGATTCCTAGTGTGGGATTTGCATTTGGTAGATCTTTACGGGAACTCTCAATATGCAGTCCAGAGAGGTGCTGGTGAAGGTGAAGGAGGCCATTATGAGGCTGAGAAAAAAAAATTTGGTACGTGCCTAAAACAAGCTCAGCAGCACTAAAAAACTTAGAAGACAAATAAATAAATAGAAATCTATGATTCTGTGATACAAAAAGAAACCAAGATAAATCATTAATTTTTTATTCCTTAATTGTTGCAGCAACCAGCACAATTGGAGGGAAAGAAAAATATTTCTTTCATTATTTTTTAGAGAATTTCTTAACTAATACTCCATTAAATCACCTTTTGCTTGTAATCCAGCTCTCATTTAGTCGAGCAGCTGTGCATGTCCTGATTTGTACGTTTATCCCACTTTTTCTTTCTTACACTAAAATGCTCGAGGTAGAAGACTATGAGGAGATCTCCTGTACACACTCTTCAAACTGTTCTGCAGGTTTTAGATTCGAGCTCTGACCGGATCGTTCCATAATATTGATTTACGTCTTCTGAAGTCGTCCTTTGAAGACGTATGATTTTGTGATTTTGCTGGAAGGAATCTTCCTCCTCTTCAGTGCTCATGGAGGCATCACAGGCCTGCGGGTTTTGTTCAGGTATTTGGAGTTTTGATGATTCCCTGTATCCTGACTAAAGCCCCCGGTGCAGATGAAGAGAAGCAGGTCCATGGTGTGATGCTGCCACCACCAGGCTTCACAGAGTATAAGGTGGTTTTAGGTGATAAGCTGTCTGGTTTTTCTATCAAACATTTCTTTTAGAATTATATCTGGAGAGTTCTGCCTTTGCATCGTTGTGACCAGACCTTCACCAGGTACAGTCCGTTACTCCCGAACACCGCTGTAGCTGTATCCTGCCAGCACCCATGATAACTTTTCTTCTCATCCTTTTGTCTGTTTTTCGGAGGGACATCCTGTCCTCTGTGATGTCACTGTGGTGCTCTATTTCTTGATAATGGCTTTCACAATGTTCCATTTCAATAATGTTCCATTATTATTTTGAAAATTCTTTTGTATATCTCTCCTGCTCAATATCTTTGGACAGTGACTTCCTGAGCATGCTTTGAAAGCCTTGGTCCTTTAGAAAGCACCCAAGACTACGAAGTGTACATTAAAGAAGTCAAGTTTCTGATGTGAAGTGTTATTAGTTAGAAAGCTTGAAACGTCAGTATTAGTTAATGTTACCTGCACATCATTTAATGGAGGATAAAGTGCAGCGTATTCCACGACTTTGTCTCAGAAGCACTGAATGAGCTAATGATAACGCTATCACCACATCCAAATGCAGGAGCAATCACCGTTCGGTAGCGTGTCTGAGGTATGATAATAAATCAAACTTCTTTTCATTTGGTATAATGGAGTAGCATAACTTTTTTTCTATGCTCTAAGATCACTTCCTGTTTACAGTGAAACGCTGTTCAACATGTAATGATGTAAATCGTGTGATACGAAATTTATTAGAGCTTTAACTACATCCTTAAACATCCCTGGAGGCATTAAGTACGGGTCCTGTTTCAGACCGGCCTTCGCAAGTTTTTCTACAGTCCCTCGTTATTGAGCACCCTCGAGGCGACCCATTAGGTTAATGTGATTCTCTTACTTTCGTTTTTTTTTTTTTTTGGCTCCAAAACTTAACAAACAAAAATTCATGGTAGCCTAATGTTGGTTGGCGGTACTCCCTCCTTACTCTGTTGTGCCTGATGTCATCATAGTCATGTGACCGCGAACGTTCTCTATGATCATTACATCTGAACATGAATTGTGTTGGTCATTTTGTGTTACATAAACGCTGGACAAGCACACACATACACACCACAACACACACATACACACTACAGCACACACATACACACTACAACACCATACAGCACACACATACACACCACAACACACACATACACACTACAGCACACACATACACACTACTGCACACACATACACACTACAGCACACACATACACACTACAGCACACACATACACACTACTGCACACACATACACACTACTGCACACACAAACACACTACAGCACACACATACACACATGCTGCTTAGAGAAAGTGCAGATATGTTGTTTTGGCCAAGAAACAGAACAGATGTCTGAAAATGTGTCTTCTTATTTTATTCTGATGGCAAAAAAATACACTGAAATACAAAATACTTATGATACAAAATAAACAACATCCATGACTTTTATTGTGTCCAATTTGGAGATATTGATGTCATTCGTATCAGTTTATCTTATAGAAATAGAGTCAACAAAATATTTCTGTTTCGTAAATACTGGGTTTAGCAACACTTTTTCACTTCTTCACATTGGCATTTATGTGTAGCTGTTTAGATTGAATAATGAACCTGTCCTTTAATAAAAATGAACAGTGATTGATCAATTAATCAATTAACTGTTAGTTGTTATTATGTTGAAGAAACTAGGGGGTGTGGTCATAATATACACGTATAAAATCCACAACAAATCAATAAACAAATCAGTACAAATCAATAAACATGAATTAAACATTAACAAACAAATATACGGTATATTTTATTCATTTTTACTATATTTAATTATTAGTTATGAAATGTTTGTAACCAGTTTGTGGTGTCATGCTTTGATCATATCACACAATATCACATTGTCTCATATTGTCTCATATCGTATCGTCTCTTTGAAATTACAGTACAAGTTTCCATTTTTGACTTTTTAGAGCATTTTTAGAGTAATGAAATGCTGTGTGAAGGCAAAAACTTTGAAGCGCAATATCTTAAAACTGCTCAGATTGCGGTGTGACATCATAAGGCATCATGTTGTATTATCTCATATAATATTGTATGACAGTGAATCATGTCGTATTGCACTGTATCGTACAGTAGCACGTTCAATAGGATTAGCTCATTTTAAAAATCATTGTTTTATCAATTAAAATCGGATTTTATCGAAGTCTGAGGTTTACACCACCACGACAAGCCTGTAGCCACATTCACACACACACACACACACACTCACACACACACACACACACACACACACACACAAATTGAGTTCAGTGTTTTATTTGCTAGATCAGTAAATGGAGCAGCAGTGAAGAACTCTGAGCGATGCAGTTCTTGCTGTAACCCATTATATAATTACTGTACTCATTTATTTCATTACTGTACTACTGATCGACTAATAGACTGGATACAAACACTCGAATGCAGCCAAGTAAGTTTTCTTTCTTCAGCTGTTTGGACACGACATTTACTTCCACACTGTTACTGTAATCCATCATGTCTCCGAAGCTAGACCGACACAC
Source organism: Dinotopterus cunningtoni (assembly GCA_028565755.1). Classification (NCBI taxonomy): domain Eukaryota; kingdom Metazoa; phylum Chordata; class Actinopteri; order Siluriformes; family Clariidae; genus Dinotopterus; species Dinotopterus cunningtoni. Next base: position 983,142 of record JAOTRS010000036.1, read on the forward strand.
ACACACACACACACACACACACACAACAACACAAACAGGAGGAGTGTGTGTGTGTGTGTGTGTGTGTGTGTGTGTGTGTGTGTGTGTTTTCCCTCTCCGCCAGCGATGCACTCGATTGAACTCGTCCACGGCGTTATCAGGGTTTGACAGTGACGTGTGGGAGATAACGAGCTCCACGGTGACACGCCACGGCACTCCAGCAGCGACACAAAGAGAAAAAAATCCTCCTTTTGTGACTCGCTCTTTCCTTTCAGTCGCTGCAGATTAATTAAACATTAGCCGCTATTCTCTCACTAGGCTCGGACCTGACTTGTTTTGGTCTCATAAAGTATTAATGCGCTGGGAGTCAGGCGCGGGGACGAGTCGAGAGCTCTTTGGGTTGAGAAAGAAAACAAGGACCGTGCAGACAAACAGGTCTTTCACAGACTCGGTGTCACATCCAGAGACGGCAGACGTTTCATGTCTGGTTTCGTCTCTCGGCGGAGGCAGGCGCCGCGCTCGGCTATGGACCGCTGCATAAATGGGGAAAATCAAGAGCTGTAATTTCAGCGAGAGCCGAGTTTTGACTGAAAATCGACTCCTGGCCGTCTGAACTGTCCGTCTGTGTTATTACCTGTCTGATCTACACCGCGGCCCTGAAGGAATTTCTGAGAAAAATGTACGGAAATATACAGTATTTATACTGTATATTATTACTCGGCTTTTATTCAGTGAAATGACTGCACTTTTGTATTTTTAAAACGCAGACACGACTTATTTTTCTATTTATTTATTTATTTATTTATTTATTTATTTATTACTGTTTGACACTGGAGACTCCTTCCATACACGTTAAATTCAATGACCCATAACGTCCATCCTTCTGTCTACGTTGTTGCCATGGAAACCACAACATATCAGAACAAGTGCATCAATATAAACCTGCACAACTGTCAGATCTGCTGTTATAGAGAATTAATCAACGCCTTACGAACCAATCAGGAGCCAGAATTAAACAGCGGTGTGGAGTAAATTATTATTTTTTATTTTGGACCTGTTCTTATGACAGTTTGATGATGATTAATTGGGTAACAGAGATGTAAATAGACAAATAAATCAATTCATGTTTATTCCAATTATATAAATATGAAAATCTGTTCGAATTAAACCTTTAGTGTAGGAACTCTAGCTCATTGTTATGCTGTAGAAGTCGAAAAGTAATTCTCACACACACACACACACACACACACACATACACCACACACATACACTGTAAGTTAAATTCAGGTCTAGGTCAGGTCATTAAAACATATTTTTTGCATGAAATATTCAGCGAGCATTAATTCATTTCTAGTTCCTGAGCTTTAACTAGTTTCTGACAACCTATTTTGTTCGAGACTTTTTTTTTTTTTCTCTTTTTTACCCCGTGAATGTTAAGTAGTACGGTAATAAATTACATCTCCTTACAATGAAACAAACTGACACAAATTCTTCTCTTCAATCTGATTATGATAATTTAACCCATTAACACACTCGGCTCATTCCTGATCATTTTATTTTTTTTCCCTGCGCCTGCTGCACTGTTTTAATCTCTTTGAGGAGAAAATGAGATTTGATGGGATTGGAATAGATTTTGGAACTGAAACTTAATGATGAGGTGAGATGAGTGTGTGTTAATTCTAAAAGAGTTGAGGTGTTAAAATATGTCTGAAGCAGACGTGTGGACCAGGGTCGGTGCTCTCACGCCATCTGCTTTATGCCACCCACAAACAAATCACACAAGATGATGAGGCGGAAGCTGAAGAGCAGGCCAGGCAGGTCCAGTGTGAATAACACTCACACACACGCACTCACACACACACAGACACACACATGCATGACTGACTCTGATTCATAGTGAACGCAGGCTTCATCATGGACACTGAATAATTATATGTAGTTTAATGTGTTTTAAGTTCTAGAACTTGGTGTGCCAGAGAGTGTTGATTATTTATCTATTACAGCAGCAGCGCAGGTTTATCTTTAATGTGTATAGAGGTCGCTTTAATAAATGTGTGTAAACGCTGTACGGTTCTCTGTAAGCTTAGCAGTTATGGAAGGAGTCTCCGGTTCAAGCAGTTTGCAGGAGTCAAAGTTAAAGTTGTAACTTTAAATCTTTAGGATCAAAGAGTTTTGCAGTTTCTCTGTAACAAGCGTCAAGACTTCAAGGCAGAGAGAAGAGAGGCGGGTGAGAGAACAGGACTCACTTCATACAGAGAACAGGACTCACTTGTTCTTCAGCGTTTCATAACAATAATTGAAAAATGTAAAAAGATTTTTAAAATAAAAGAAAAACAGGAATAAGAAACCCAGGAATATCATTGTTGTTAGTGGAAATCAATCTACCTTTTAATGGTAACTGTAACTCTGCTTCATCACACCACTGTGTTACTATAAAAATCATTTTACTGAAAAATTGATTCAGTTATGAATCTGTGTGATGATTGATTCATCTCTACACTGACTTCCAAATCGATTTTTAAATGATTTATTACATTTATAGTAGAGACGCACAGGTCAATCAGACGGAGACTGGAGTCGGCTGTTTCTGAGGTTGATCCGACACGGCCGATCACGATGGACTGAACCGATTCTGTGTCGAGTGCACAAACTTCTGAGTGCTGCAAAAGGGGGATGGATTTGATTAAAAATCCTCCGATTGTCCTTGTTCTCCAAACTCTGAGAGAGAATTCGTCTCGAAACCCGCGCATTACACACCAGTCTCACAACCACGTGAGCACAAATGCAAAAATCATGTGCGTTAGAAGCTGTGTGTATCTGTAACTGATCAACACAGTTTCTTTCTAATCCTGCAGGTGGCGCTCTAAACTATTCCCATGTGGTAAGAGTGAATGGTTTGCTATAAATTTGTTTAGAAATAATAATGATGGCGGATGATGTAACAGAGATAAGCGCTGCTCTGTAACACTGTAGCTTTGTATTCGAAGCTACATGTTAAAGTCTTGTATTTAAAGTTAGTTTGTATTGATTAACTGCTGCACTCGGTTCTAAAACTAATGTTATAAGGAACGGGCGACGTTTAATTACTCGTGTTCAGTTAAGTTGTGAAGCTGTTGAGTAAAACTGAGGTATAAAAGGTTCAAATTAGGACTTAACATCTTTAAGGGTTCAAGGTCTTAAAATTGTAACAAAATTTGAAAAGAATGTAATATTGTATCTGAATATTTATAAAATCAAAAAGTTTTTCTGACATTCTCTATAGTTCCGTCACATTTCCATTTCACTTCAGAGTTAACAGATACAGTATATCCTGGTGGGCTGAGTCTTTAGCCCAGTGTTTCTCCACATGTCAGACTAGTGGGCTGTAGGGGTACTGCAGGTGAGTCATGCGACGTCATTTATAACAAACAAAAAAGTTTTACATTTCAACTTTGCTGTTAAGTTTAGGTTTTTTGATTTAGTATTTACATTTAAATAGTAACCAGAACTAATAAATTAAAATAAAAATTGTATTAGTCACATACTGTACAGTACACAGCCATACATACAGGTATGAATTAAAATGCCTATAAATGCTAATGATAATTTTAGGCTAATAAAACACAGATAAAAGATTTAGACAATGTGATATTCTTTTATCTTCTCGTCTCATGTGTTGATCAGAGCTGTTGATTGAAAGGTCAGGTCGGATGCAAAAGATTTTCACATTTTAAATTTCGACCGCTGCCTTGCTACACATGGGAGTGACTGCTTTAGCCGGAGTTGTTCGCTAATTTTTGCTGAGCGTTGATGATTTCCAGTTGCCTAGCAGCACTACATGAAGTGAAAGCACAAACTGGTTATACACACACCATGACATTATGGAAACTTTTAGCAAGGACGTTGCTGAGATAAACGTAACAGAACGCTCACAAAAGGTATAAAGAGATTTCAACAAATGGACATGATGGGGAAAAAATAAAAACATTCCCTGTCCATTAGCATAAATAAGTAGTTTAATAGGAAGTTGAAGCTCGGACAATGGGGAGATTCTGCATTTATTATAAAATAACTTTTTCGATATTTTTTTCTCGTGCTCCGTCTGCAAAATCCGTCTATCGTCCTGCCGGTCCTCGTCAGCAAATCCCTGTATGTATTTATTGAATCCTGCAGATGTTGTTGTGTGTCCAGCTGGAGATAAGATGCGCGGCTTATTAAAAACTGGGAAGAGAAAAGCACATTATGTCTTCGCTTTAGTTTCCTGTGCTGGAAGATAATGTGCTTAATGACCTCGGCTCTGGTGATGGAACTGAACAAAGAGGAAATTCGAGATAATCTCAGTCATCATCTAATCCTCGCAGAGCTCCGGGTGGCTCAGACAAAAGTAGGCGACAGTTAGAACCGTACACCTGAGAGTTTAGTGGACAGTCTAGTGGATCACCGTGGAGCCGCAAGAATACCTTTTTTGTTTACATATCTTTCATTCATAGAAACAGCAATTTCTATAACAAAATTCAGTTTTTGATTTCGTTAAATACATTAAAGTGTACATAAAGCGGACATTTACTGTATAAGGTCGGAGCTGCAAATGGGCTCAGGTTATGATGTCACTATACAGTGTAAGTACCATGGCTTTAGACCAATCATGTTGTATATTAGTAAGAGACAACGGTGTGTTCAACCAGATTTAAACACACTGTCGGTGATGAACACAGTATGGTTGCCATGGTAACATTATAATTCAATTTTATTATGGCACTTTTGACAATGGTCATTTTTGCAAAGCAGATATACAAAATTAAAAAATAATATATGGAAACAAGTGTGTGTAAATGTGTATGAATCAGAAGGATCAGATCGTCCCTGATGAACAAGCCGAGGGTGAAGGTGCTGAGGGAAAAACTTCCTGAGATGGTAATAGGAAGAAACCTTGAGAGGAACCAGACTCAACAGGGAACCCATCCTCATCTGGGTGATAACGGATAACAGGGATTGATCTGCACTCATACTGTGTGTTAGAAGGCTGGAAGTTTAAATTAATATGCAGTCCAGTTCGTTATTGGAGGCTTAGGTACAAAACTGTAGGAATTTTCAGTCCTGAACTATGAAGCGATTGCAGTCTCACGTCCTCAGAGAACAGCTGAGTCCAAGATCGTCTTCATGGCCAAGTGGACCTGTCTCCAGTTACCACAAGCATCCCAAGCAGACCACACAGACCTCCATGTGACGAGATCTCCAACCAGAATCTCAAGGCACCAGGACGAGTCAGACAGGTCCGGAGGGCAGAGGGGGTCTGGATCACTGGCGGCTCAGGAGCGACGTGTGTAGCACATTATAATGTGACTGAATTTACATAAAACCAACAAGAATATCAAAAACTCTCATACACAGCTCACACTCATGTCAATGTGTCTGAACAATCTGATCTACATCACTAGCAGTTCCTGATCTAACTAGCTATGTTATTTAATTACAGTATCGGGACATTAGGACATGTGGGGTGGAGCGTTTTTAATTTGCATATTAATAACAGTATATATGTAGAAATGTGGATAATTAATGCATAAAGCTATTTAAGATTTTCTTTTTTATTGTTTGTTTGTAGTTTTGTTAAACTTAGCATAGTTGAGTTTAAGAATTTACATACACTATACTAATTAAAGCATTAAATGGGATAATATATGTAAAAAAATACTCACAAAAACCGTGCTAAAAGCTAAAACTACTGTACTTAAATAAGTTAGGGATTGTTATGGTAATGGTGTACTCTAATGTGTATGAGTTTATTAGCAGTTAGTAAGCCAGATGGCTATGTTGGCCAATGTTAGTGATATGTGACTATTACATACATAAAGGCAAGATTTTGTGCATACATTTGCATTGTAATAAAGCTGCTGTTAAAATATATACACTACCGTTCAAAAGTTTAGAACACTTTCTAACTCCATGATGGTTCCTGATTTTTATTTCTTTCTACATTGTAAAGGAATGCTGAAGGCGTC
>JAOTRS010000036.1:1002655-1014838 GCA_028565755.1 Dinotopterus cunningtoni
AATGACTGTTTATTTTTGATAAAATGCTGTATGCATTTAAAAAAATGAAAGTTTTTTTAAATGCATACTAAAAAGAAAACCAATTAATCTTTGTTTCGCCTATATATTTTACATTGCTGTTTAATTTAGCAAAAGAACATTTTATCCGATTAATCGATTAATCGGTTAAATTTTTGGTAGGATACTCGATTACTAAAATATTCGATAGTTACAGCCCTAGGTGGATGAATTCAGTAACAAAACTATCTTAATATTTGGTAATACTCCTGACTAACGTTTGGATTTTTTAATAGCATTCTAGTAATAGTAAATATAAGGTCTAGCTGGACAGAAGTTCATTAGAAGCTATACATTTTCATGCTTCTGATTGGTCATGCTGGCTCTCACTACTGATAGTCTATAAAATGTGACTAAACAAACGAAGCAGAGTGTTCACTTCATTTTTGCAGTGTTGGGACTCTGCTTAAGATAATAAAAGTGCAGTTTTATAAGGCTATGATAACCACACACGCATAAACATATGGAAAGATCATCAAATTTGGGGATTTTTAAACCCCACGCCTCCCAACCTCGGGACTCACAGAGCTAAATAACTACAGGTACATATCTTCCAGACTGTACAGATGTGGAGCTACAGCGCAGATTTAAAATATCTTTACAACATCCCTAAAGGCTCTAAAGCTATAATGTTAATGCTTTGCGGTCACTCGGTACAGAAACCTCGATCATATCGAATAAAAATTTTCTATTTTTCCTCACATGGCTAGCACCAATTATATCCCTACCACAGGGAGAGGATTATCTCGTCAGACCGAGGCAGCGAACCAATTATATAAGTAAAACTATATTTCTCAAATGAGCACACCAATTATATTGGTACCAGGCCTCAGAGTTGGAGAACAATCTATTAAATCAGTCTCGAGTTTCATAATATTCCCTTAACCATGCAGTCATGGACTTTTCATAATCAAAATTACTCATTCAAATAATAAAGTTATTACTGCTCTAATAATTTAATTGAATCAAATTAATCCAAGTTGCTACACTCTGATTTTTAATATAATAATGTGTATGATGTGAATAGGTACTGAAGGATTTATTATTCATCATTTTTTCCTACAGTATAAATACAATCGTGGCCAAGAGTATTGAGACAAAAGTGAAAAGTAATGTTTTAATGATGTTCTTAAATTTTTAAAACAACCCAAATCAACATAATGAGAATTTTTTGCAGTGAAATTGCTCTACAACAACCATTATTTAGTATGCAGTCTTTAATTCTTCAGTACCTACTGGATCCGGCTGGGCGTTAAGTCTAACCTATCTGGTGTCACTCGTCCAATCCATGTCTGCTTGATCGCTTCCTGAAGATCACAGAAGTTCATAGGCCACTTTAGAATTGCAGAGTTTTAACCATTTTTGTGCAGAGATGGACACCGAGCCTCACAAAGTAAAAGTCCTGCCACTTGTTTGTCAGCTATTCTAATGATCACCACTCTTCAGTCAGATATGTGAGAACTAACTAATGACATCACCTGCTTTGTGCTCAGGGAGAGCTACAGTATGAGGGGCGGTCATAAAATTCATATTATTGTATAAAAAAATGTAAAATATTTGCCCAAAATTATGTCTCTGGGAATGGGTACGTTCATGAACATTTCTTCTTGTTTAAAAAACCTGCGGTATACAGTAGTTCCGCTGGAGGGACAATACCAAGGCCACGTGTCGTGGAATGCCTAGTGTCATCTTCTTTTTCCATCACGTGGAGAAACCACTCCATGGCAGGCGTTTGACGATGACGAGGTGATTACCGAGATGGAACTTTTCCTCAAGAGCCAATAAGAAGGCTTCTTCAGTGACGGTCTCCACCAGCTCGTCCATCATTTGGAGAAGTGTGTCTCGCCTCAGGTGGAGGAGATATAGAGAAGGACTGAGCTTCGACCAATGTTCGTTTTCATTACATTACAATAATAACAATTTTATGACCGCCCCTCTTATAATACATGGCATATGTTGTCCTAATATGTTTGGCCTCCACTGTATAGACAGAGAGAGAGAAAGAGAGAGAGAGAGAGAGAAAGAGAGAATATTTAACCCTCATGTTCAAGTCTGAGCCTGAAGTTTGCGTGGGTAGATTTATTATTTCTTTTTTATATTCTGTAATTGTTTTTTCTTTTTAAATTATTGCTGAAACGTTTAACACAACTCATACGAATTGTTACAAAATTTTTATGAATTTGCAGTCTGAGCAGATTTAGTTTTTCTCTCTTCCACTTTAGACATGTTGCATGTAATCTAAATATTTAGATCAAACCCAGTTTCAGTCTCTATTTCTCCATCCAGGATTTACTAGAAATCTGCTAAAGTCTGTACACGTTCCAGCTCACAAGCTTTCTAAATGAAGGTAGAACTTTGTCACCTGATTGGCTGTATATTGTATTGACCAATAGTGGGTAATTTTGTTCAACTTGTACATATTGTTGTGACTTTTCAAAATGTCGGACGCTGTTATTTTAGCTAAGACACGGTTAATTAGTTAATTAGTCACAGATTATGGACTTTTACTCACTAGTTTTTGAGAAAGGGCTGTGATGAGTCGTGTTTATTCAGGAAATGTAGAATTTAATCGATCATGTTTTTATCTTTCTTTCTTTTATCACCTGCCTTTCTAGCAATTCCTAGATGTCTTGTGTGTGAAGTGTAAAGAATAATTTGAAACGCACAAAGCTCTTGAGGAGGATGGTTTGGAAACCACTAACCTTCCCAAGTGAACATCTCAGGATTTATCAACATTCCCGTCCCTTTGGCAGCTCCAGAGTCCAAAGTCCACAGTACTCGTCTTTGGCTTTCTTTACTATTTTATGGTTAACTGGTGCTTACAAAATACGCTGAATCCACTTCCCTTGTGCTGCTTCTGAAGGAGCTTAAACATTTCACCAGGCACAAACAGAATAAAGCGTGTGTTAATTCTGGAACAATCTTCACAGCAGAACTGATGGATACACTGTACAGTATGTCTGAAGCGTTCGTAATGCCTTTGTGGCATTTATACAGTAGACTCTCAGATATCAGTCAGTTTTTATCACCGTTGGACGGCGTTTAAACTCCAAACCTCTTCAAGCTTCTTGATAAAAGTTTTATCTTATCTTAAATATCCATCCCGTCATCACCACCGAGATTTCAGGATCCTGCGTTCGACAGATCCAGCCAGAGACCATTAAAGCTGTAGAGGAGTTAGGCAACTCTCTATAAATATCGCTCAAGGGCAAGCTAATCTGCCCTGATTTGAAGCTAGGCCAATGAAAGGCTCCTCTAATCCCTCATTCATTTTTTTTTTTTTTTTATCAGAGGAATAGAAGAGAATTTGACTCTGGTGTGAGCGCCAAGACTTATTTCATGCCCCAATGACTCCACAGTTTTACAGAATAGTCATCGTAGTTTTCTCTTTTTTCTTCCTTTTCTTTTGCTTTTTTGTTGAACATCGTCACAATCGCTGCATAGATACATTTATATTCCTGGCTGGCAAAATTGAACCACTAGAAGAATTAAATACAATGCCATCAATTAGCAGAGAAATGTTCCACAATGTTGGCTAATTGTCAATTTTACAATTTTAACATATTAAGAAATAACAAAAATGTTTCAGACAAAAAGAACTTAAATAACAACCGTGGTACAAATAATCTGTTTTCTTTCATTTGTGTGCAATGAGGTTAACTTCAAAGACATACATTAATCCGGCACAAGCAAGAACATTAGCTGGACACGTCAACAAAACTAAACCGCAAGCCGTCCAAGTTTAAACACTTATTGTTAAAAATCTGTTCATATTGGAGATAACGTTAGCAGGTTAGCAAAACCAGGACGTGTTCAGCCATACCTCTGCAGCTCTCAGGAAGCTCTTTGTTAAGTTGCGTCAGAACAAGGACAGAAACGAGTAAACAATAGGAAATGTTCTTCCCAAGTACGTGACAGAACAGACCGCTTTCATGTTTACATGAATCAGACATATGGCGAGCGGCGGGAGCGAGTCCCGAGGGAGTGTGTGTTCTTATAGGAGCTGTGAAAAGTGTTTGACTTTGTGATAAGGAACATCGACTGAGACACACACACACACACACACACACACACACACACACACACACACACGACTCCTGTCATACTTCCCAATCACTGGCTAAAAAAGAATCGGTGTATTCGTTAGTGTCCTCCTGTAACGAGTGCTCCAAACACACACAGGTAAGATAAGGTCCTTGTTTGGTTTGTTGACCGAATTTCAGACACACACCCACACACACACATACACACGTCTCTAAGGGGCCACTTCAGGCTCTCTCTGGCTGAAATAATTGGGTTGCAATAATAAAGCAGGGTTTGAAGTCAGAGTGCAACATCGCTGACACTTTTTTCTCGTTTATTCATTTCTCTCACTCAGTTTTGAAGTCGAGACTCCGCGTTCGCTATTCATCATCTCTGTACGCTTTTTCTATTATTGTGTCATCCTGAAAAAAAAAAAAAAAACAGATGGAGAGTCCGGAGAGGAAAAAAGTGCTTTGCAACAGTCAGAGGTAAAGCTGTAATTGTCTCCACATCTTTAGGACAGAGGCGTTTACGCTTCTTTGCAATGCAAGACCACTTGTATTTTATTATTAATATTTTATTAATACTAATAATTTTAGTAGAGAATCGGTAGAGACGGGTGAGGGAGCGAGTGTGTGTAGCTGCTGTAGTGTAAGTGAGAACAGGAACTCACTCGTTTCATCAACATGCAGAGTAACTATAAACAGAAGGAGTGTACAATGTGCCTATTACTTACCTGATGATAATTGTGGGGTATAATGATAATAAGCAGTGGGTCTATGTGGTGTAAGAGAAATAAAACACTTACACTAAGAGTAAGTGAGACAGTGGGGGGGTGTTTTATCCTCTGCGGACTCGGACTCTGACAGTTTGCTTTGTACCTGAGTGTGTGAGTTAATAATCAGACAGAGGCGACGCATCAGTACAGAAACTCTGCTGCACACTGATCCTCTCCAGCACCATAAAGAGCTGACTAAATAATTCAGGAACCAAAAAGAAAGACCAACTGTCTCCGAACCACACACACACACACACACACACACACACACACACTCAGGAGACGATTCTCACTGCAGTAGCTACGCTGGTGTTTCAGAGAACCTGTGGCTTTAACGCCGTCCTCCTCGCCGCTGATCAGGATCTTAGCCAAGCTGTCAGAAGCTACTTTACAAACAATTACCGCACCATCTGCACCGTCACACCACATGCTAGCATTAGCATTAGCATTAGCTTGCAACGACTTCACCTGTTTTTTGCATTTCAGCACACACCTCTCTCTCATCATCACGCACATCAATGAACAACACAGGACAGGATTGTGTTGGTGTTTCTGGTTCAGTTTAACACAACACATCCAGTTTGAAGGTGATACTGGTACTGGTACTGGTACTGGTATGGAGGGGTTTTCTTTTTCATACAGGGTGTGTTTGGTGAGGGGGGGGGGGCGTATCTGTCTCCTTAATTGTTAATTTGTAAATTGTTGATTGGTTGGGTTGGTTTATTAATTTTTTGATTGATTTGTTAATTGCTGGGTGGGTTATTATCTTTCTTTATTTAGTTTGTTAGTTCAGTGTTTTTTTGTCTGTTTTCTTTGTTTTGTTCTGTTTGTTTGTTTATTTGGTTGGTTATTTGTTTGTTTGTTTTGTTGTTTGTTTGGGTGGTTGGTTAATTGGTGGGTTGGTTGTTTTTTGTTCAGTTAATTGGTTGGTTGGTTGTTTGTTTATTTGGTTGGTGGTATGGTTGGTTAATTGGTTGATTAGTTTGGTTGGTTATTTGGGTGGTTTGGGTTAGTTGCTTAGTTAGTTGATTGTTTGGTTAAATGGTTAATTAGCAGGTTGTTTGGTTAGTTTGTTAATTATTTGTTTGGTTGGTTAATTGGTTGGGTGATTATTTGTTTGGGTGTTTGGTTGGTTGTTTACTTGGTTACATTGTTGTTTGGTTGATTAGTTGCTTAATTGGTTGGTTGGTTACTTGCTTGGTTTGTTATTTGTTTGGTCATTTGGTTGGTTAGTTAGCAGCTTTCTTTAATTTGTTTGTTTAATTTGTTTTCGGCTTTCTGTTGTTTCCTGTTTAATTGATTGATTGGTTAGATGTTTGGTTGCCTGTTCCCTTTGTTTATTTGCTTTCTTTGATTGTTTGGTTGTCGACTGTCTTTGTTTTTGCTTGTTCAGCTTGTTTGTGTTTGTGTTCTATTTGGTTGGTTGTTTTGTAAATTCTTTTCATGAAGTTATCGTATTTTTCCCTTTTTTTCATGGATTTTCATGTTTCTCCGCTGCACAGATTTATCCAGATGCACATGAATTTTTAAAAAGGAAACCAACAGAATGTAACATTCACTCGTGATGAGCTTAAATAATTATGCGATCATTATAACAATCATTTCCATAAATCTTAAATTCAGGTTTATTTTTGTAACTGTACGAGTAACTAGTTTACAAATACCGAGAAGTAATTAACAGTTTCTTATTTTGAGGTATATTTTTTCCTTCTGTTTAATTGCCATGTGCAGGGACTTCGGTGACGCGGGTCACAGCCACGGACGCAGACGATCCGGTGTACGGGAACAGCGCCAAACTGGTGTACAGCATTTTGGAAGGACAGCCGTATTTCTCCATTGATCAAAACACTGGTGAGTGACTTCGTTTGTTTGTTTTTTTTTCTTTTTTCTTTCTTTTACACTTTCACACACTTCTCAACAAAGTCCAGATGGTCATGAATGCTTTATGTAAATGTACTGTAATTATCTGATTTTAATCTGATCAGAATTTTTTTTTTCTCAGATAATGAGGCTTGTTAATGATAATGCTCCATATGTGTACGCTGCTTATTCTCTTGTGCTCGGTCATTGTTTGATCTGAAGGGCAAAAAAAAATAAATAAATAAAAAACCTTACAAGTAAAACTGCAATGAGGTGTGAACGAAGCGTGCTTGATTTGACGGAGCTTCCAGTCCCATCTGCGGTCTGCTTCATTTCAACCTTCACATTGTTTCCCTTTTTTTCTTCTTCTTCTTTTTTAATCCTAATTGCATTTTCAGGCGACGTGTTAACAGCGTCTGTGAGTGATATGATTAAATAATTGTGAAATGAAATTAATAAGCAATGAGATGGAAATGTGGAAATGTACAACACGTCGTTTAGAAACTAGACACAAGATAAACAGGGCCTGTGTCTGTCCGGATTGGGTTTAATCGCTAAATCTGCTTTGTTGTATTTATTTATTAATTTTTCTTTTTTTTCCCACATTTCTTAGAAACATTTTACACATTCTTAAACATAGATTTTTTTTTTCACTTCCTGTGCAGCCGAGAGAGAGAAGTTGTGTGTTTGTGTGATTACTCAGCGCATACAGATGGCTCATTCGACTGAGCCAGATGTTTTAATGAATGTTAATGAAAAGTAAAAGGTAAAGGGAAAACAGCCATTAGGATCCATTTGACACTTTCAGCACTACGCAGGAAATGAGATGCGGACGATGAATAAGTAAACATCATCACGGTCGGGCTGATCGCTGCCTGCTTAATTGTTGACAAAGAAAGGAAGAAAAAAAAAAGTACAATTGCCTGTATGGAAATTAATGTTTGTGGCTTCTCCAGTCTGTGATGATGACTGAGAATTTATTTTCATAATTAAACAATTAAACATAATGCAATTAAACATACAGGCTGAAAATAAAGCATCACTACAGTCTGTGTTCTGGTTTTAGAAACAGTTACATGAGCAGGTTAAACTTTAGTTTTTTAATAAATTTTAAACGTTTGTTTGTTGGTGGCGCGGTAGCGTAATGATTAGTATTTAAATAATTAAAGTATCATTAAATAATAATAATGATTATTATTTTGCTTCTGTGCCCTGTGATGGATTGGCACCTCGTCCAGGGTGTACCCCTCGTTCCCCCTCCTCCCGTGGAATAGGTCCCAAGGCCCCCGCAACCCCGTATACAGGATTATTTAAATGATAAAGTGAGAGTGCATGTTTTTGTTTGTTTGTTTGTCCGTATCCAGTGACACAATTTCTACATGACCTTAAATATCTGACAATTTTGCAAACAAGTTTTCAGTCATAATTGAACAGAAACTGTAATTAGAAATGTGGCGTATTGCCCATCACAATGTTATTCAATGATAACGTACATTCACATCACCCAATGAGGAATTCTGGATTCTGATTGGTCAATTGCTTTATTTGTTAATTTATTAAAAGAGGCCGTAATTTTAATGCTTTTATCAGTTAAAAAATCTTCACAACAACCCAAGGCCAACTGAAAATGAATAGAAACCTACATTCAGAACCTCTAATGTAATCTCGCCGATGTCAGATAAAGTTACAGATCTTTATCTGCTCACGCGACGGTGCCAATGCGTTCCCTCGTATCGATGTGAATTCATGCATATTATTCATATTTTGGTCATTTTTGCTCACAGTAGTCATCAGTCTTTAAGACGTCCCGCTCATCAGCCTGCACGTGTCCGCGCGTACTCATCTTTCTAAAAACGTTTCACACCCACTCAGGCTCTCTGACCCGCTGCATGCATTTTCACATCTTAATAAACTCTAAAATCTCACAGTCTGACTTTGTCATAGTGACCTAGCAGATGCTCAGAATGGCCCGGCTCTGCAGGACGTCCATTTAGCCCGTCTGGTACCTCGGCTGATTTCATGTTCACTGGGATCTCGAATACGGAGGAAGTTTTATTTATTTATTTATTCATTTTAAGTCAGATCTTTTATAATAATAATAAAAAAAACAGAGAATGCTGGACACTTCCTTATGCTATTTTAATTAAATTTGATGTTTATTTTCTATCGGAACAATTTAAAAATGAGTCAATGTTTATTGAATTATTTCACAGAAAAAAAAAGAATTTCTAGTGTATAAAAAATAAAAGAAGCAGAAACCTTGTTTCTTTGTTTCCCCCATTTTCATTTCATAACATGAATTAAATATATGCAGTGTACACGGACCTTCGACTAACAGCTATTACTCTGAAGGTTTTATTTTCTTTTTTTTCATGGTTGAAAGCTATAAGACTTTGAAAGGAAAGAGGAAAGAAAAAGAAAAGATCAAAGGTGTCTTTTCCCGTAATCTGGTTTGATATAGCCAGCTTTCTTTTCATGTGATGCTGCTACAGGTCTTCTTTTTGTCTGAATGGATTACATACAGCTCAGGATGCGCTTTATTCCTTTCAGCTATCACACGGCAGAGTTCTGTGACTCACCAGTGTGCATTACAAACCCTTAATGTCTGGGGTTTAAAGAGGAGAAATGGGAGATTTCAATGAGTATGGCAGGTTCTTCAGTCTGGGGGTACTGCAGTAGCTTTAGCGCAGATTTGCTGAAACTGAAATGATGGACAGAGTTATAAAGCTCTATATGTGTCTACGTATCTGTCTCAAGCTGGCCTTGTCAAGCGACGGCGGGCCGCGGTGTCCAATGACTTCATGTCAACAGTCAGGCTGTAGGAGGAAAATACGTACATGACTGGAGACCCCAACCTCTTTCAAACCACAGGTGTACACACACACACACACACACACACACACACACACACACACACACATACATACATACACACACACACACAACAGGCAGTTCGGAAACACCAGTTGGTCTGCACCATGTGCCTTTGGACGATGGGAAGGAAACTGCAAACTGTGCTAATCACTGCGCCACCGTACTGGGGCTTATAGATATAGATATAGATAAAATCAGGGTTGCCAGGTGTTTTGTTTTATCAGTGGGCAGTGGTAAGCTCAATCAGGGAGGCTCAATCAGTTAAGGCTGTGGGTTACTAAGCGGAAGGTCAAGGGTTCAAGTCCCAGTGTTGAGCCCTTAATCAAGCCCCTTAACACTGTCTGCTGTTTGATTTTTTTTTTCTGATGAGTCTCACTAACCAGTGGTTTTCTTATGAACACACAGCTGTTTAGTCCCAACCCTGTGAGTTCTCTTATTCAGAGCGACTTACAAAATTGCTTTGAAGTTTCTTTCATTGGATACTGTAGATCCTTACACTGAGTTACTAGATTATTAAGTGTAACCATGTATTCAAACAATGCAGGGACGTTTTTTAATTGGGGAGGTGTGGGGGGTTTGAGGAGTGAACCCAAATACCTAAGAAACATGTGGGTCTCTGACTCGACTGTTTGGACAGTTCTTAGCCCAATGATACCCGTTATTGCAGATTTATCCCCGTATTTGTTTTGGTATTTACTTATGCAGACTGTTTCTTAACTGTTTTTTTTCTTCCACAATCGATAAATCAATCAATCAATCAATCAATCAATAAAAATGCATTAACATTTGAAAAAGAAAAAATCAGAATCAATAATAAAACTAATTACAACAATCATTAGAAAATGATAAATCATCATCATCAAAAGCGATCAAATATGATAGATCATCAAATCATTTTCTCCTGTACACGGGGTCGTGGGGGGCCTCCATCACAGGACACACACACACACACACACACACACACACACACACACACACACACACACGCCCACGCTCATTCACACAATACGGGCAATTTGGGAACTTCAGTTAGCCTAAAGAACCCTTTGCATGTTCTCCCAAGCACTGGGAGAACATGCAAACTCCATGCACAAAGAGCCAAGGCGGGAATTGAACCCAGAACCTGGAGGTGCATGGCAACAGTCCTAACCACTAAGATGCCGTGCTGCCCAACAAAAAACAATGCAAATATAAAGAATAAAAAAAAAATTTACGTTTTATTGTATACTGTACATGTGACGCAGCACGGCGGGTGTAGTTGTTAGCACTGTAGCCTCGCACCACCAGGGTTAAAGGTTCAATTCTCGCCTCTTTCCATGCTTGGTGCGTTTCCTCTGGTTTCCTTCCACCGTCCGAAGACATTGAGAGTAGACTAATTGAGCATGTGTGTGTGTGCCCTGCGATGGATCGTCACCCTGTCCGCGCTGTACCACGCCCCATGCCCTGGGATGGGCTCCAGGCGTCCCGTGACCCTGTACAGGATACATTGTATGAAGAATGAATTAATGTATAGTTATCGTGTTTTCTTTTTGTGGTTTTGAACTAATTATCCATATGTGTGTGTGTGTCTTGGCATTCCAGTAAACTGTTCAGGAATGTGTCGTTAAGAGTCATTGTGTTGAGCTGAAGTTAATCTGCAGTGTATTTTCACAGCTCTAATTGTACAGCGGTCCGGATATTGCCTCGAAAATGAAAACCTGAGAAGTTTCCCTTTGAATTAGAAGCTAACGATCTGCTTCTCCCATTACCGTTCTTTTCACTAAGTCCAAATCCCGACGGAACTCCGCAGAGCCGAAGTGGGAATCAATGTCTATCTGCTCCGTATACCTTTCAAAATAGGATTGACCCAGTCGGCCAATTATCTCAATGATTTCCTTTTAGTCCATTTTTTCCCTCCTCACTTGCCCTTTTTTTAACTTCCACTAACAAGTTTCTGGCTCGATGATCAGCAGGGCTTGCGGGTAATTTCTTCTCACGTTCATGATGAGATATTTGCTGGTTTAAAGAGAACAAGATCATTTGTAAAGCGGTACCTAAAAAGTTCATTGCCGATTGTTTTATTTTATTATTTATTAAAAGCTGATGCAAGTGTGTGTTTCTGGCTGCGAAAAAAAAATCCTCGCTAAAGCTGAAATCCACTGAAGGTCATATAAACAAAAGCTTTTCTTTCTTCCTTATTGCTTCTCAAATTGTTCCTTTTTTTTTCATTTTTTTATCTTCTCTGCATTCCGGCTGGTCAGGTGGTGCTAAAATATAAATGAATTCTCTTGAACAGCAGCTCAGTCAGCACTCTGTCAGGTCTATAGTAATGCGCTCATTCTGATACGTCATTGTTTCTATAGTAACAGCTCAATTAGCTATTAAAAAGATTTAAGGAACATGTTTATGTACTGTAATGTATGGAAGGAGTCTCCAGTGTCAGTGTTTTGTAACAGTCAGTGATGACGCAGTAACTGAAAGGTTGACATGGAAAAGTCTTCAGGATAGAAATGATAAAGGACTGACCCTATCCCAGAGTGATGGGCGTGTCAGGGTAAGAAGGGAAGGACATGAAGTGATGCTCCCATCATGCATAGTGTCCACTGTACAAG
>JAOTRS010000036.1:1203904-1226834 GCA_028565755.1 Dinotopterus cunningtoni
TTTTATTAAGGACTATTATTATTATTATTATTATTAGTAGTAGTAGTAGTAGTAGTAGTATTTCTTACATTTAAATGGTTGGTTTCATTTAAAAAAATTCAAATTGCATTCTGATGTTTTGATATTAACCTAAACAAATCAATAAATAAATTACAGAGGATTAAAAAATGCTTTTAGAGGCAAAATAAAAAGTTTTATACTGTAGTTTGAATTAAACCTTTAGGATGGTGAAGGAGGGGGAAAATATCTTAAACATCCCAGCCTAGGTTTTTTTCTTTTTACCACGTTCATTATAATTTATAACGTTTTTAAGTTTGTTACCTATAACATGCAATTTTGTTACATTTTAAGAATGTTAAAAGAACATTAGTTACATTAAGTTGCAGCAGAACCTTCTAACAACCGATTGGGAATGTTTCTAAATGATCTTGTAAGTTCCCTGTTAGCTGCTAGTAGATTCTTGTAACACTTAAATTTCAAAATCTGCTGCTTTCAAAACGTGAGGTTGTTTAAAAAATGTTTAACAATAAAACCCCTGACTGGAAATATAATTGTCCATGAGACCAAAATCAGACATTTTGTACATAAACACTTTCAGCATAGTTGACCAAAAGAGAAGCACCTGATACCCCTCTGTAAGATCTTGAGGTGGATCAGAGATGCTTTCGGGCTGTTTTTTGTGTGAAGATTGATGCAATCAGGAATTCAATTAAGAATCAACCTCTTTACCCAGGGGGTCCAGACTTGGCGTTAGAGATTTGACCAAGAGGATCACTCAAACATGCTCCTATTTTAACAACAAAATAACTAACTAGCTACAAAATTAATGTTTTAGGAAGTTACAGGGTTTAAAAAGTTGTGTTCTGGACCAAAAATAAGATCTAGGATCACAAAACTGAAAATAAAATATCCTTTACAAGTTTTTTAAACCTCCCAATGTCATTTATTGACCAGACCAACAAAACAATTAATATCTGGCTCAGTTTATTAACTCATACTCATCGTCTATGCCACTTTATCCTGTATTCAGGGTCGCAGGGGGCCTGGAGCCTATTCCAAGAGACTTAGGGCACAAGGCGGGGTACACTCTAGACAGGGTGCCAATCCATTGCAGGGCACACACACATACTGTACACACACCCTTACACTACAGGCAGTTTGCATGTATGTGGACTGTGAGAGGAAACCCACCAAGCACGAGGAGAACATGCAAACTCCATGCAAACAGATCTGAGGCAGGAATCGAACCCAGAACCAGGATGTGCAAGTCGACAGTGCTAACCACTAAGCCACTATGCCATCGGCTCAATTTACATTTTACACAAAACACTGATGTCTAAATTTACCAGAAACTTAATCATAATGAATTTTTTATATTTGTCTTGCACTAACAGCAGAGTGAAAAAAGCTCAGAGTCAATTCCTGTAATAAGGTTACAGATACATGTAAAAGATATTATATTTTCAGTTTTGTAATTGTAAATAAAAGTTTTGAAAAAGTTAAAAAGTCGTAGAGGCAGTATGTCTTGACCTCAATTCACTGCGTCTCTCTCTGCCATGTTAAACTAAACTGTGTGTACAAAATAAAAAAGAAAACTTTTTTGTGGCCTCTCCAGGGCTCAGTATGTATGAGATCGTAAAGAAAGCATTTTTTTAAAAAAAGATTCAAGTAGCTCTTTTCTTTTATTCCCCAAAAGAACAAGAACCTATTTGTTTCTCACAATCTGGTGATGAATATGTAGTATTAGAGCCGAGACATAAAAAATGAATGTCTCACAATCTAATGCGACAGCACCGCTGATGTCTCCCCCCCTGAAGCTAAAGAAGTCCGGGCTTCTGCCATCCGCCCCGAACATTAATCATAATCACAGCGGCGGTGTCTCGAGCTCTGACTCGGCTCCGTCCTGATTGGTGCCGCGTAGCCTTTGTCACTCTGGAGAGTCGACACTTTCTATGTCGCACAGCCAGAGAGGATGGCATCAAGCTTGTTAGGAGGAAGATAACTCCCCTTTAGTGAGAAGAGCAAACCATCAGGGGGACACGGCGCAAAAAAGGCTCTTACTGCTCAGCCGCCCACATGTGTCTACCTCTTTTATTCTTCTTTTTTATTTTGTCCATTCCCTCTACAAGAAGGCCAGAAGGGCTGTGGACTTGAAGAATGAGCGATACTTCTCATGGGGATCTTTCACAGTCTGTGAAATGTCCTCTAACTTTTCATGTGACATTTGGTGTTTTATAATAGATCTTTATGTGATTTCACTGAGAAAGTTTACATTTAAGATTGAAGCACGTCCCTTAGTGAACTTTAAAAAAATTGTTTAATGAGAATGTGTACTGAGCAAAACAAAACAACGAATATGTATGTTAATAAAAACAAATCACCCTTGACTTAGCGAGCACATTTAGCCACACCCACAAAAATGGTAAAAAAAAAAAAAAAAAAGCTGAAATTTAATTGGGGTGAGACAGTGCTCACCACATTATATCTTTTTTGTGTGAATAATTTAAAAATAAACTTGTTCATATCCAACTTAATAAATGAGACCCAGTGATTCCTTTTAAATACAAGACATACATGTACAGTATGTATGCTTTACTGTCCATATTGTAAGTTTTTTTGTATGGTGCTAACAAAAAAAAGAAACTTGCGTAAAGCTTCCAGATTATTTCAAACAAACTGCATGCCTAAATATGAGAAGTGGGAATTCTTATAATTATTATAATAATTATTTTGTTAGCAACAGTTCAGCCAGGTAGCTATAAGGGACAACATATAGGGTTTTAGATTTAACAAGCCTGCATGTTGATTAAACACTCAGTATCTGGTGACCCACAGGGGGTTCATGTTACGTTGTCATAAATCTTAAACCACACATTCTTAAAGTAAAATTTCAAGCACTAAAGTGAACTGACACATAATGAGTTCTGTAAAATAAAATCAATAATGTTTGTGAATAATATCCACATTGAGAGGGTCAACCCAATGAAATCGATTTTATCGTTTATAAATAACTCCTAATATAAAACAATTTATTTATTTATTTTTACATTATAAACCATTTAAATGCAAGAAAATCTACTCTGTTTACTGGTCATGCTGTGAGAAGCCATGTTAATTTGACATCAGAGGAGTCGAGGAGTTTGAACCCCATGTTATTGGGAAACTTTCTTATTTGTTTTCTAATCACAATTTTAAAAATTACAAGAGATAACCAGCAGCACATTGGCTTATTGGTTAGCACTGTCTCCTTGCACCTTCAGGGTGAAGGTTTGATTCCCGCCTTGGGTCTGTGTGCATGGGGTTTGTATGTTCTCCCTGTGCTTGGTAAGTTTCCTCCAGGTACTCTGGTTTCTTTCCACAGTCCAAATACATGCAGATTATGCTATTTGGCATTCCCAAATTGTCTGTAGTGTGTAAATGAGTGTATGTGTTTGTTGTCCCTGCGATGGATTGGCACCCTGTCCATGGTGTTCCCTGCTTCTTGCCCTAAGTCCCTCTGGGATAGGCTCCAGGCCCCGCGTGACTCTGTATACAGGACAAAGCAGTATACAATAATACAATAATGATGTTAACAAAATTCTATGGATGGTTGGAGAGAAATCTCCATAAGGCATTCAGTATAGATGTATACTCTACCTTTACAGTCTGTCCATGGTGTGGTTCAAAAATAGTGAGAACAAATTGCTATTCGAAAGCTGAAGCACTGCTACGAAATAAAACATGATCTCAGAAAACATAAAACAAAAAGGTTTTATCTGTAAGCTACTTATTGATGGAATGGTAAAAGCTGCAATGTGTTGGTCCTGTTCAGCTGTGTTAGCTGTTTATCTAGACTTGTTGTAGGCAATGAATTGGAGGTGAATCCTCCTGCCTCAGACAGTTTCATCACTCAGGAGCTTCCCACTGCTCATCTTTGATCCGAGTCTCTTTTCATTACTTCAGGAAGTTGATAATAAAAAGCGAGGCAGCATCAGAGATTCGCCCGAGGCCTTGACCACCTGTGAAAGCACTTCAAGCGCAGGCTTCTTCTCAACAATGGGCCTGGGGAAAAACAAGAAACATCTGAAGATCTAAACCAAGGACTCATGACCTCTTATCATCAGCTCTTACTTTCCTTTTCTCCAGCTGAATTCCAGACACTCCGGTGGGAATTTCATTTTCACCTCTATGGAATATCACCTTCAGGACAAGGTGGAGAGACAGGCATAAGGCATCGGGAAGAGGGTTTATGCAATCTCTGAAATGTTTTAGAAGTCGGAGTGTAACAGAAATAAAAGCAACATGAAAGCGTGTTTGATGTGGCTGAGGTTCACCTTGCTCTGAACAGGAGCTCACGTGGAGACGGTTTGTTTGAGGACGTGTTAGACGTCCAGACAGAGTTACAAAAGCAAAAAGATGAGGAAGAAGAAAAGAAAAAGAAAAACTACAGGGGAAATATGAACTTCAACAAAAATTTAGCTTTGGCTGATTTGACGGGTGTTACTTGAGTCTTTTCTGTTGTTTCTGTTTTCGGGTTCTTGGGCGTAAATGGATTTTTAGGTTTGTTTCTCGAGGGAAAAATAAACTGTCCACAAGGATGTTTCCCTCTGAGGCAGTTTATTGTTTACTCCCAGTGGCACGGTCAATACTAATAAAAAGAAAAAAAAGATGGACCCCTGAGACCAGCTCGGATACATGAATTGATGTTGTATATATAAAATCTGTGATTTAGTTGCAGCGTAGAGAGACAGGAATGATATATTCATTTTCATTTCAACGTCAAGGTCCTATCAGAGTTTCTAGTAAGAACGTTGCGAGCCGGCGTTTTAGCTCTCGGCATCGCCGGAGACACGATTAGAGGCCTTGATCCTTCTCGTGGCTGGAACAAGACCTCAATCTCTCACTATCTACGCTTTAATCAAATCCCTGCTTTTTTCCCTGCCACAAAACTGTCACTGGCAGAAAATAAGCCCTCTCTCATCAAAGAGGGGCTTCAATTGATTTTCCAGGCTGTGGAATGTTTTATTCAGAAAGTTTGAGGCCAGGACGTAGGGGGAGAGGCGAAAAAAAAATCCACCTGCATCCCACATCAGGCAAATTACTTCTGACTTTTAATTTATTTCAGCAGGAAATGGGAAGCTACATCGTAACCACAGTCAATAGGCGAGCTGAGGAGAGAGGTGCAATCAGGCAGGACTGTCAGCTTTAATAGGCTGGGCGAGCTCCAATCTGCTCCTCCTGACACACTCCCACTCCCATAAAAAAAAAAAAAAAAGAAAAACAGGGTCGTCTATTCGCCATGTCCTTCCTAAACACAACCGAGCATTCACCATTTTACACTGTGTTCAAAGGCAACGAGGAAAGGATCCATTTCGTTAAGGAAATGTTTCTTCAGCTGGATCATCTGGGGATTATTAAGGGTTTACACCCGAGTGATGCCGAGTTCTCGATTCTGATTGGTTAGTCAATCAGTGTTTCTATAGTAACAGATTGTTCACAGAGACTTTTACAGTATTACTTAAAGTATAACTTGAAGGATTAAAAATGTGTATAATCACTCATGTTGACTTTTTTGACATGATTTATGGAAGGAGTCTCCAGTTTCAGTGTTGTCTAAGAGTCAGCGGCGAAGCTCTTTCTGTTGTAAAGTTTAATGACATCATGAGAAAGCATTTTTTATGGAAACATGCCAAACCATTTTTTTTTGCAACTTGTTGCAATGACAATAAAGACTATTCTATTCTGTTCCATTTGTTTTGTTTTTCCTCCTCAGTTTCTGTGAAGTTTCCTCTCATTCGCTAATTATCAGGGTTTTAATTACTGATTTCCGGACAATAAAGCTTTTTCATTGCTTTTACATTTCAGCATTTTCTTTTAACTATTGATATTTTATATAAAATATTTATGTTTTTTATTTGTAACACAACTAAGGAAAAAATAAAATAAACATTCTTTTTACACTAGTGCAATTAAGACAGATCTCAGCATCTCAACGTATTATAGAAAGAAGTGTAACGATAAAATATTCACAAAGGCATACACTTTACACTTAACACTTTGCGAACAAATAATATGGTCAAAAATGTGTACTCATCTGAGGACCACACCAGTATGAGCTTGATGGACACCACAGGATCTGCTGTACACTGCTACTAAAACTGCTCACACTCATGGATGTCAAGGACATCGTGAGTTTTTTGTGATGCATCTGCTGGAAATTGTTTTTAAATTATTGAGTGGAAAGAGCATTACTAAGGGTCAGGGTGCTGAGTGAGAAGACCTGACTTACCATCAATATTCCAGTTCATTCCGAAGAGCTCTGTGATGCCACTGGATGTTCTTCTTTAAACACACTCATCAAACCATGTCCTCAAAGCTCGGTTTGTGCACAGCAGTCTTGTCATGCTGAAATTCAAGTGTTTTTTTTTTTTTTTTTTAACTATTCATACTGTAAAAAGTTGAAAAACTTTGATTGTGTCATATGTCTTGGTAAACAGTAGCATTAACATTAAAATCATCCTTTACTGGAACTAAGGGGCCCAAACCCTAGAAACCCAGCCCCAGGCCATTATCATCTCTTTGCCACTACACTTTACTGGTCCAGTAGGTAACGTTCTCCTGGCGTTCCCTAAACCCAGGTTCATCCATCAGACTTCCAGCCAGTGAAGCATGAGAACATGAGAACTTGTTCCCTTCCAGTGTCAGTGCTTTACACCACTTACACCGAAGCTCCTGATGCTCAGTTCCTGTGCTGATGCGGCTACCAGAGGTTTTCTTGCTCCTCCGCTTCATGGATGAGCTGTTTTTTTTTTTTTTTGCTTCTAAAAGCTTCCACTTCACAATAATAGCACTTCGAGTTTACCGGGCCAAATCTACCAGAGCAGAAATTTCATGAATTGACTTGTGGCAAAGGTGGGTGCACATACTTTTGTGATTTTAATAGTGACATAAAGCACCAGTCAAAGCAAATGACTGGAGGGAGTTGCAGGTATTTACTGCATTAATTACATTAATACCTCAGCGTGAGTAATGCTAATAATGTAATCAACACTTGTGTTAATTAATAGTTTGAATATTAACTACATAATAAACACCTGCGTTAACTCCTGTTTATTCCACCAATGGAAAAATGATTAGTATGCATACATTAACATACATTCAATTAAATTTAATTAGATTACATTTCACAGTGACCAATATGAACTAATGAGTATGTTTTCACTCTAAGTATATAAGTGCACGCACACACGCGCACACACACACACACACACACACACGCACACACACACACACACACGCACGCACACACACACACACACACACACACACACAGTTTAGCTGATTATCAAGATGTTGTAATTTAATCTGTGCTAATTTATGCAAATAATTTTTAATCATGGATGGACTCAGTGTAAGTTATCACCTTAATCACTTGCTTACATTACACACTGAGAGTTTATTTATTAAAATACAAACTTAAGCCTCGTCACGCTGCGACAAAGACCGTGACGTTCCCATGGCATCCTAATAACAGAGCGGGAATGCGGTCAAAATGGAAAAACGTCCATTTATCGACTTCATACTCCTTCCTAGCCGCCATGTCCCTGTCAGGTTCTCCATGCATCCATCATGCTGTCACTAATTTTCAATCAGGCACATGATCACACACTTCCCAGGTCAGATGAGATCAAATCGCTTATCGCACACGTACTATGTTGTCATTGCGTCCAGTGGGTTGGTATAAATACTGCGACACGTGCAGGGCTTTTGAACATCATTTCATGAAAGTGTAAGGAATTTTTTCCAGTATTTAAACTAAATTCTCTAAAAGAGACATTGACACAATGATAACCTGCTGCATACGTTCCATACATCAGAACAATTTATTAAGAACCTAAGGTAGTTGCAATGACGACTCGGTCAAAACACCATCCAGTCTTTCCTGTCTGCACCATGCTAGTAGTACATCAGTTAAGTGCCTACGAGGAGTTAGTTGCACTGTTAATTGGTCAGTGTTGTTGTTAATATGTCCTCATTAGGTTCTTCCTGTGTCTTGCCTCGTCCTTGTCTCCGCCAGGCTTTTTTGTAAGCATTTAGCAGCTCCACATCAGAGGGCACAGTGGCTTAGTAGTTAGCAGAGTCGCCTCCAGGTTCCGGGTACAATTCCTGCCTCGGATCTGTGTGCATGAAGTTTGCATGTTCTCCCCATTCTTGGTGGGTTTCCTCAGGGTACTCCGGTCACTGTGGCACCATAATTAGTATTATTCGAGCTAAGATATTATTTAAATTACTTTTTTAATATATATTCTGGTGTTTTAAAATGTTATATATTTTTCGCCTTGTACAAACAGTATCTTGTGTATAATGTATAATAATAATGATACTATTTAAATTATGTCAGCTATTTATTCATTTAGTTATTTAGTTATTTATGTTATTGGTTTTTATAGTTTGATTTTATGTGAACATTGAGTGTGTGCTATGTGTTTGTAATAAGTGTGTGTGCGTGCGTGTGTGTGTGTGTGTGTGTGTGTGTGTGTGTGTGTGTGTGTCCTCACTCTGACAGCAGGTCCTTGGGGATCCTCTCTGGACATCCAGAGTCAGTCGTCTGTCACACACAGACACGGGTGCTCCCTGAACAGTAGAGGTGCACAAAAAGTAAATACATCAACACAAATCTGTCCATCTCTCCTTCTGTTCCTCAACCTTCTCTATTCCTCCATTCAGTCATTCCATCACAGGAGTAAGAAATCTTTAGGTTCACTCAAAGACCTAGGATCGATCGATCTATCTATCTATCTATCTATCTATCTATCTATCTATCTATCTATCTATCAGCTTTAACCTGTGATAGTTAAACCTAAACTTAACTTTATAAACACAATGAGATTTCTTTCCTTTTCTTTTTTTTTACTAATCCTCTCCCCCCCCGACACACACTCACAGTACAGTAGCATCACTTATTTAGAGTTACACTTCATGCCTAAAAGTATGTGCACCCCAGGCCATCACATTCACATACAGTACAGTTTTTCTCTAAATGTTAAAAGCATACTTTCATTTGTTTATTCATTCATCTTCTGTAGCGCTTGTCCTGTACAGGGTTGTGGGGCCTGGAGCCTATCCCAGCCTGGAGCCTATCCTTGTGCCCAAAGGTGGGGTTACACCCTGAACAGGGAGTCAATCCATTACAGGGAACACACACACTCACATGCACACACACACACACGGAGGACAAAGAGGTCGAACATTTCACTCTTCATCATGTTCATAACATGACAATCAGAAACATACAAAGTAATCATACAAGTAATGTTAATTCGAGTGCAAAGTTATATACAACAAAAAGTATTGCGCTGCTATAGGATGGATAGATGGAGGGATTGCTGGATCAAGAAATGATCAATGGATAGACAAAAATGGACAAGAGAGTATGTTAAAGAAGGAGAATAATTAAAATAAAATAGAAGTAAGAAGGCATATGTATTTAAATACAAAGTACACAAGAAAAAAAAACTGATAGGTGAAAAAATCTATCCATCCATCTATCCATCCATCCATCCATCTATCTAGGGACCTCTGTAGTCTAACTAGTGACCGTGGAGGCCAATGGTGACCACTGTATTAATTCACATCTTTACGACCGTGGTAGGACCTCTGGTGAACATTCACACACTACGGCCAATTTGGGAACGCCGATTAACTTAATCTGCATGTCGTTGGGACGAAACAGGAGTACCCAGAGGAATCCCACCAAGCACAGGGAGAACATGCAACCTCCACACACACAGACCCGAGGCGGGAATCGAACCCTCGACCCTGGAGATGCGAAGCATACAGTAGGAGCACACAGTTATATAGAAAGTTTGAGAACCCCAAACCTGTTCCAGCATAACAACATGATGACATGAAGATGAAGTGCTGGTGTGTTAAGAGTGTGTTGGAGTGGAAGAACTCAAGTGTCCTGTACAGAACCGTCACCTTTCTGTAGAACTGGAGCCTCCTCAACACCCCAACATCGGCACCTGAGCTCACTAACGCTCCTGTAGCATGCCTGAATGAACACAAATCCACAAGGCCACGCTCTAACATCTAGTGTACAGCCTTCACAGTAGATAAGAGTGGAGTTTATTATAACAGGAAAGGGGGATGAATCTAGAATGAGAAGTTCAACAAGGACACGTGGGTCTGATGTTTATGAGTGAATTTGTATACGTGTAGTTAGTAACAGAAGTGCAATTTTTTGGACCAGACCAAACACTAAACACAACTCCAGACATGTAAACAGTTATTATTGTTCATTTGCTTAATTGATGTCAGGATTTGAGACACGGATAATGAAAGCTGAACATCCGTGACATTGCAGGAAATGTTCAGTGTTGATTCTGAAGCTGTGCCGGTTTTCATGTCTGATTTCTGTGAGCTCTGATACGTTTAGGGATGAATTCATTCCAGATGAGTTGAGTGAATGATGGACATTTTGGAGTGCAATTTTTATACAAGTGTATTTCTGTATGTGTGTGTGTACATGTGTGTGTGGTTAAGTGAATAGGTTTGTGGCCTTTTCAAAGAAAAAAAAAAGAAAAAGAAAAAAACTTGCTGATGCTGACTTCATCAGAAGAGCTCCGATAAGCTCCTGGTCATGAAGTTTGCTGCAGCGGCGGTTTGTTGATTCGTACGACTTGAGAGATGAAGGTTTAAAGAGCGCTGGTCACACATCGCCAAGTGCAAAGGGCATTAAGAAATACTAATAAATACTAAATGATGTGGCGCACGGCTTTGAGCCTGAGGCCCAGTGGGTTTTTTTGGTGTGTGGGTTTCTTGGTGCCTCATTACGTCAATATGATTAGTGATGACAGCAAATCCCGTCTCTTCTGATGCATTTCTGTTTGTGAGAACGCAGCATAAACGTTTAAGCGCATTACCTGCGCTTCCCGTCAGGACTCAGAGGTTTAACACGAGCAACATTTAAATAGTTTGTCCGTGACATTTTTACAATTTTTCTCTCCTTTAGCTGAAGTTGCAGGTTTGTACTCTGGACTTCATCACGCAAACAAGCTCAGCTTTCAGCTCATAATATAAATCATTCTCAATGGTAATAAAGATTAGTCTTACTTGGATTAGTCTTATTTTTTATTTCCTATCAGCCCATAAGAAAACACTCATAATAATTACAATAAAGATAGTGTTGAAGGACTTTGCATCTGTTTTCAGGAATAGAAACATTAAAACGTTAAACACAGTCCCTGACAGTCTTCACTACAGTATGTACTGTATAAGCGCATTACCCCGGCTTCCTGTCAGGACTCGGAGGTTTAACACGAGCAAAAGATAAGTGACATATAAATAGTTCGTCCGTGACATACTTTACACGATTTCTGGAAATTTCTCTGCCTCTTCCTCTAAAGTTTCAGCTCCACTTCACTTTATCTCTAATGTCCGTCTCATAAAATCTCATACACAAATAAATCAAATACTTCTCAGCTACACCTGAGTGTCTAACTGGTTTATACTGAATTTATACTGACTGCATTTATTTTTCTTCCTTATAATCAGACTCTCATAGACGAGTTTATTTATAAACCAGGAACTTAGGTATTGTAAACCAAAGATCACAGGTAGGTCTCAGTACACCCGAAAAAAGAACCAGGACGTAAAGGTTATCGAATTCCAGATGTTGTGATGTACAGCTGAGTAGTTATATTTTTCTTTTTTTCCCCTTTTTTTTTTCAGTTTATAATAAAAGTATTTATAGTGCATGAAGGTTGAATGCTCAAATCTAATTGGTCAGAAAGTGCGTGTTATTTTTATACAGTAATGTGCAGTACAGTATATGGTAATTGACAGGTTTATAATAATGGGCTTGTTTTTGTATGTTAGCACTTCCATAGTAACCACTCTTGCAATGGAGAGCTGTTATGACAGATGGAATAAAATAAATAAATAAATAAATAAAACATTATAATGATTTAAATATTCTTATACCTCTGAGCCTCTTTGAAGGCCTCATGATCAGTGTACCAAATAGATAGATGGATTTACTATCCATACTTGGTATACTTTGGGACTTTAATTTATATACCAGGTGGTTCCACTATGTGTCTATGTTGTGGCACGGTCACCAACTTGATCACTGTGACATTAATTAGCATAAATTAGCTCATTTGTGATAATCTTTATTTGAGCAGTTAGGAATTATCTTATTGCCCTAAGCCCAGATCCCACTTTCATGATTTTTGCTACGAGTTCAGAAAGTGTGATTAGTCCCAAAGCTCAGTGTGTCAAGGTGACCTGCAGAGATGATGTTTTTGTGCATGCTTAAAAAAGATTAATGGCAAAACTACAGCACTTTAATTGCAAAACTTGCTATCCTTTGGGTGCTGTGGGACTTGTTTGTCCGGTGCATCTCATGGGGGCTTGATCGGATTGGAATCGGGGGAGTTTGGAGGCTGGGTCGGGAACCTTGGGCTGTTTGCCAGCTGAGCCCTGTGCCAAGTGGGACGTGGTGCACTGGCAGTTCTTATGCCCTTCTGTCATGGCCAATTTTAATTTTTTCTGTGATGTGTGCTACATTGGGTTTTCTGTGGGTGGTGGAGCTGACGGGCTGGACTTCGGTCCACATGGGCATGGCTGGGCCTTGGGTGCCCATGATCCTGTCACCAGGTTACTGGTGTATAATTGATAATGTTATTCAGTTCACCTGATGGTGGTGTTAGTGTTAAGTTTGATTGGTGTCTGTTTCCATACGTCTGTACAGGATCACTTCCGTCCTCTATATAGGCAGCTATAGTAGCATGACTTCAAGGAGTCCCACCTGTAGAACTGCATCGGTTATCACAGGTCTCTCTGTAGAGTTCTGTAGACCCTCGCAGTGCACTTTGTAAGTAACAGAGCTAGTTGTAAGTAAGCTTCACCATCCATGCCACAACCATACTAAACTATCGGCTGTCCTGTGTCTTTACATAGCGGCAATGTATTTCACCTTGCCTCTGATGTTAGCACTTTGTTGCTATGACATTCTAATGATGTCAGACCCAGTCAGAGCCATGGCAAATGGGAAATGGATTTTATTATTTTGTTGTTATAGAACAAATCTGTTTTTTAACACATGCCTCAGTTCTGTGTGTTTGTGCCTTACAGTCTTTGCTATTTTCCACCAATGAAAACTGAAGAAATCTAAAGTTTTTTTAGAGAATAAAAACCAGTGAGTGTAGATTTGATGTTAGCTTCTGTTCTGTGTAGTTTCTGCGTCTGTGTCGGTTTATTCTTTCGCTGATGATGTCACTGAGCTGAAATCTCCACCGAATGGACTTCTCTCTCTCCGTCCCTCTCTCAGCCATGCTTCACTGATCCTCTTCACCGTGTTGAGCCAACGCAGCCAAAGATCACTGAAATTCAGCTACACTGCCATAAAAAGTCATACAACAATATCAAATTTCAAGCTCCGGGAGACAGAACAGTCATCAGGCTGCCGTCGCCGTTCTGTCGCCATCCAGGAGACCCGAACTCGCTGCTTCACTTCGCCTGTCAGTTAGTCAAGCCAAGTAGTGCTAGTTAGGAAAGTTTGTGCATGAAAGAAAAAAAGTGCAAGAAGTAGAAAAAAATAAGTGCATTGGAGGACAGAAAAATTAAGAGTAAAAAAAATATCAAGAATTTTAAAATTAAGTTATGGTATAAATATTAAAATAAGGCTTAGACAATTAAAGTATAAAAATAATTTAGTACAGAATTTAGTTTCCATTTTAGAAATTTTAATTCTATTTTGTTATTAAATATTTTAAAATATATATTTACATTTTCTTTATTTTATTTTTACCTTTTTTATTTAAATTGTAATTAATAAATTACAATTCAAGACCTAATAATAAATTCTTATTACCCAAAATGCACTATTAATGTTATTGTTACATTAATTACATTAATGTTAAACATTTATTTTGAGAAATACTTTCTTAAACAATGTGTTAATATTATTCAGTTGAGTGTGTAATTAAAGAGATTGTAAAGTCAGATAAACAAATAAATCACACTTGCACGGCGTTCCACATAATTCTTATGTTACAGCAGCTATAAACAGTCGTTCCCTCACCAGCCGGTCTTTTATCTCTCTGTCTCTCCTGAAGTTGTGAAGTGACCGATAAAGCGAAGCATAAGCTCCTTTGCCCTGACGATGTCATAACACACCTGCATAAAACTTAAAATTTAAAAGTTACGGCTATAGTTTGTTTGTTCACAACTACATCTTCACTCCCTCCCTCTCTCTCTCTCTCTCTCTCTCTCTCTCTCACACACACACACACACACATACATTGGTCTTTTGTGTTCACTGGAGCTGCACTAATGTGTCCAACACAGCTGTAATTTATTGCAATTAGCAGCATCTCATTTGGGCGAGTAATGACACAGCGACTTTTGATGAATGGCGATTAGTCGTTTGTGGATCATCTCACAAGAACAGGTGGGGATTTATTTATTTATTCATCTGGTTACGAGAGAGAGAGAGAGAGAGAGAGAGAGAGTAAGAAAAACGGCTAGGTAAAATGATCAGCAAAAAAATCATTTAAAGCTCTGGAGGAGTGATGGATTCTCTGAGCAAAAACAAAAAAAAAAAATACAGAGGGAATATTACAGGCCCAAATAAACAGCAGAATAATAATGGATGGATAGATGGGTGGATGAATGGATGGATGGATGGATGGAAATGTATTATTAGTTTTCTTAATTATTGATCTTGACTCTTTAATGATTTGACTTGTAATTAACCATCCTCTGCTCTAAATATTTAGTTTGTTTGTTTATTTGGTTAATTTCTAATCCATTTAATGATCCAAAAGTGATAAAAAAAAAACAAAGCAATTAAATAAACACTTGGTTGATCCTGAGACTGAGAAGCTCGTGTCTATTAGCAGAGCTGTATTTATAGTTCAGTGAGCTGCTTTCCTCAGAAAGGATTAAAGACTAATGTAGTACATTTATTCTTTTTTCTAACCATCATTTTGTCTTTAATAAAGATGCATACAGGTGAGATGGGTGAAGAATTTTTTTTATTATATTATTTGTGCATCTATTCAAACTGCAAATCATTACTTAATCTATCCATGTGATGCATCTGGGCATTTAGGCATTTCTTCATGCACATCCTCTTTTCTCCTCATGCTTTGTGTGTGTGTGTGTGTGTGTGTGTGTGTGTGTTTCTGCTTTAACCCAGAGCTGTGATCGATCAGTGCCTGTTTAAGCTCGGCAGCGCTGGAACCCCAGAGGCCAAAATCCTTCCTCTCTGTTCCCACCGCAAAATCGGAAAAGGCACAGGCTCACGCACAGGTATCCAGCCTAAAGAGCGGGCAGATGGCGAGCCCAGCTGTTCCTGGGTTTCAGAGGCGGCTCTCTTCTCTCACCCTTTCTCTTTCGCTCTCTCTCTCTATCTATCCCTCCATCTCTCCAGGGTCAGAGTCGCACCGCTGGGGAATTAAAACTCTGCCAGCTTCCTCTGCTTCACTGGCACGGGGGCACGGAGTTCACGCCTCTCATCTCCAACTCTCCACCTGTTCCAACTTCAATGTGTTAGGCATTTGAAGTGAGCTTGGGGAGATGTGCTCTCTCTCTATCTCTCTCTCAACACACACCTACATACACACACTTACACAGACAAACCGCCATGCTATTTGAGTGTTCTACTAAAGTTTTAATTCACATTTAATGAAGCATGTCGATCCGCTCGTCCTCTAGCAAGTGAATAAACTGGAACACTCTCAGCTTAATAAAGCCGCAATAACACTCGAGTCTTCTTATTTACCCAAAGGTTCCAGATCTACGTAATATTCACCCTTATTCATCCATGTAAGTGCTGTTCATCATTGTTCTGTCTTGTATGACGCAGCAAGTCAGAGAGGAAATGAGAGGAAAAGTGTGTGTGAGAGAGAGATGCACAGATACACTCAGACTTTTCCTTTGAAGGAGATGGTGTTATTTTCTATTCCGTGCAAATCATATTTGTCATTTAGAGATAAAGATATTATCATCCCAAAAGGGTTTGAGTGATCGTCCTACATAAAGCATTCAGCGGTTCTGGATTTATTCTCATGAACACCAAACACACAAGATTATTATCTTCAAGATTATTTTCCAATAACAGCATGTGATACGTTCTATTTATTATATAATGACAGCAATTTCCCAAGAATGATCATTTTTAAGTCAATGTCATGCTTTTTATCCATTTGTGATTGCATTTAATGCTGTGGAACATCTGTGAAACAAGTGAGTTCCTTTTTTAACTTCTGAGTGTAACAAAGTGCTGGCACTGGAGACTCCTTTTAATTGAAATACACATTAGATCATGTACAGTACAAGTCCATGTGACTGGTAATGCATCAGGATGAGTTCATTGATATAAACCGGTGATTTACAACTAAATCAAAGAGAGCTACATATATTTTGTGGTTTATTGTTGGCAGTGATACGCTGAGAGATAGAACATGATGAGAGAAATGAAGAAATGAAAACACAAATGGAAAGCCACCCAAACGAGGATGGGTTCTCTGTTGAGTCTGGTTCCTCACAAGGTTTTTTTCTATTGCCACCCCAGGGAGTTTTAACTTGCCTCCTTGCCATCATCACCCTCAGCTTGCTCACCAGGGACACTGATTATTTTGAGTTATACATATTTCGCATTTTTCAAACTCATTTTGAATTAAATGAAATATGATGTACTGCCTGGAAACATGCTCTGGTTATGCATAAAAGAGGCGCATTTCCTGACTATATCTGTCAGATCTTCTGCCTCCTTGAACATAGCCATGAGCTTCCTTATGTTTCTTTACTATTATGATTGTGCTTAATAATAAGTGTTTGGATGTTTACTGTAAAATGGTCACTAACTAGTTAAAGAAAAGGTTTAGCCTTGATTTGATCATCTTAGTATCGACTCAATATCAATCCCCTTAAGATTCGATCCTGACTCAGTTTCAGCTATTCCTGATTCTGCACTTGTCTTGGACTTGGAATGGGAATGCTGATTCATTTTAGGAGATTTTTTTTTTTAGTTTAACATAAATTCATACATAAAATATTAACAAAATCATCATTTCCTTTGACCAAATATAGTTACTACGCTTGCTGTCCTTCATTACTGTTATAGCCCAATCAGAATTAAAATGTAATCACCTCATTTGGACCAGTCTGACTCGATCCAAAGAGGGGTGTAAACTTTTGATGATAAATATTACCTATGTTAACAGTTGATCTGGAATAAATATAATCTTATTATGGTTTGCCTCCGGTCCTATTGTTGCTGGCCCATGGATCAGAAGGTCCCAGGTTCAAACTCCAGCACCACCAAGCTGCCACTGTTGGGCCCTTAAGCAAGGACTTAACCGCTCTTATGTGTAAAGTCACTCTGAATAAGGGTGTCTGCCAAAAGCCATAGATGTAAATGTGTGTTGCTGTGCTCTGTTGCACATGTGTGTACTGTCTCCAGGTTGCTCCACTCCGCGTTTTCCTCACCTTCCACACAGTTGCGTCTGCCCTGAGAGTGATGTCATGAGAGGAGTTGGGTGTGATGGCGATAAAGAGTTTTGCTTGTGATTGAGAGATTCTGATATTGTTCTGTGTATTCTGGTTCTGACAGACTTACAACTGGGTTGTTCTTTGACTTGTTCACTTTTTTGTTAAATGTTTTATTATATTTTGTGTTTATTTTTATCCTCCAGGTCTTTGGTTGAGGAAGGCACTTGATTGTGTCAAATTTTACACACAGTAAAGCAGTCACAGCTGAGATAAAATTCATCTAACCAATTATAACACAGAAGACCTAATCTAAACTTAAAACTGGAGAAAAACCTTCTTTTTAAAAATATATACATTTCATAGCAGATTAAACACCACCATGAGCAGGACTATTTTGCACATGTGGAAAAAAGTTATATTCTGATTAAATGCTTTAAGCATGTATACACACATCTTATCATATCAGTGGAATCTTTAACTGGAATGAGTTCAGTCAGGTTGGAGAAACACAGCTAGTGATTTGGGGGTACTCTTTGCTGACAAACCAACCACTGACGACTGAGCCAGATGCAAGTACGTCCGGTTGCAAGTACTTCTGGTAGTCATTCAAAACTTGTTTGCATCATTAGAAAGCCAAGTGAAGCAAGTTTACATATTTTTTGTGCCTTTTTTTTTTTTGCATTTTGTGCAAGAGAAGGCATAGCACCTTGTGTCCCAAGAATGTTATCAAGGATGGTAACAAGAAGAAAAGGGAGCCGCTTTCAGTTTGGTTTTTAAAGCAGTCGGTGCCGAGAGGAATCATAAATTAAGGTTAAGTGAGGTTTAATGTCTGTTTATTTTAGATTTTACTTCATTTACATGTCTTTTCTAAATGTTTTGATTATTTTTATATGCAAAAATTTAATTATAGTGTTGAAAATTGGTAATATTTGTAATATTTTGGATGCCTGGAACAGAT
Organism: Dinotopterus cunningtoni; assembly: GCA_028565755.1. Taxonomy (NCBI): domain Eukaryota; kingdom Metazoa; phylum Chordata; class Actinopteri; order Siluriformes; family Clariidae; genus Dinotopterus; species Dinotopterus cunningtoni. Next base: position 1,222,347 of record JAOTRS010000036.1, read on the forward strand.
TATCTGCATTTATGTTATTTCCTATGGGACAATGCGTTTCACAGTACGTAATTACACCTTAAGAATTCGCCTCCGGAATGCAGGGCCGAGGTCGCTGTAACATGAACACATTCAAGAAGGCTTCTGTTCCTCTGGTATTGAGAAGATTCTGAAACAACAGGAGGCTGCCATCTTGGACATTAGCATCACTAGATGCCATACTTCAAATTTAACTAATTATGCCTCCTCGCCTTGTTTCCTCAACTCCCGCTCTCTGGCCTTGTGTAGTAGAAATCTTCTTTCTGCAGTTAGGGAAAGAAAGAAAGAAAGAAAGAAAGAAAAAAAAAGAATGAAAGAAAGAAGAGGCCATACTTCACGCAATGTGTACTTTGAGTTTGAAGAACCGAACACAAGATATATTTTTTTTACCTTTTCATCACTGCTGTGTGTGGAAGATTTTCAGTGAGGATTTTTGAGCTGCACAGCTAAACCACTGAAGCATGGACAAACATAATCTGTGATATACTGTAAGAGGATTAGTGAGATACTGAGTCATCAACATGTCGCAAAGAATTATCACTGTGTGCAATGACATGATATCAGAAAGGAGGAAAAAATACATACAAAAATAAATAAAAACCTCAGCACAGAATGGAGTGAAAAGAAGAGAGAAGCTCAGGCAGCTTTTCTGTGAATGACATAATGTGTCACAGCCTGCGCCGAGATTTAATTATGGACTTCAGCTATTCACTCAGATCTCAATCACGCTGCGGAATAACGCATCCCTGAGACTCATCAAGACGTTCAGCAGGAGTTTAAATAAGGAGGCACATGGCCTTGAAAGAGAACAACCATAATTGAGTCTTTGCGAAGTCTCCTGTCGAGCCTGAGTGTTGAATTCATTGGAGTTTGAGGTCGATGTAATACGGATGAAATTGCGTGCCCGAAAGCCATGTCGCTTTGTTTACTGCGAAAATTGCATTTCAAAAGAAGTCAAATGTGTGTGTTACCTTATAGCAATCAAAATGGAGACCGGGTCGTTTTTTTTTTTTTTTTTTTATTTGTGACAGTGTGGTTTATAGAGCTCACACACAGACACTTCATTCTGCTCTGCATTCTGATTGGCTAGGTTCTGGTAAATAAATGATTAACAAAGTCAACACAAATCCTAGTGCAGTGGTGGTGTTCTTAGCAAAAAAAATGTTTTAAGATGCTGATTTAAAAATTTAATTGTCAATATGGTGAAATGATGTTAATTTATTAACATATAACATTTATGGAATCAGTCTTCAGTGTCAGCACGTTGTATCAGTCGTGCTTTTTTTCTGACATCTTTGAATTGAAATGTTTTGTTTTGCTCAAAATCAAGTTTGAATCTTACTTGTATTGTGAATGTCACATCATCTTTAGCACAAATGGTCACCTGACCACAAAAGAACTGGGGGAAGATCCTGACCTCAGTCATGGTTTAGGTGACCATTTGTGCTACTTGTGATACAGGAACTAATATTAAATACCCCAAAAATAGGTAAAATGTACAGTCATTTAATAAGAAATAGAAATTGGAATTGTTGTGAATTGCTGTGGTGTACAAATAAATTAAAGACTTATCGGAAAATGTGCTCTTATAACAAAATAGTCAAAAACTCTGCTTCATCACGCAAGCCTGGTGTGTATTATTTTCCTATGACAGCGTGTATTAAAATGCTGTTTATCCCAGGGGATTCATCTCCATGTCAGGATCTTCTAATCTCCCAGGACATGATCTCACCTTCAGTCACTGCACATAACCTTGGACAATCTGCTGGACCATGGACAAACACACTCATGTCAAGTTCTTCTTTATATCATCAGAAATCAGAACAGGCCACTCATGTGCTTGTTCTTGTTCAGGTTTGATCAGCCTGTAAGTGTCATTCGACCAGCTGATCCAGCATGCAACTGCATGACTTGTTTTCAATCTTGCAAAGTTCTGCTACACTGTTCCATTGCTTCATTCCTTTCAAAAACAGAGCTGTGATCTCTTACCCTCAAGCATTTATCACACCCTGCACTGAACCACGCTCAAACCCATCCTCTACCGCTGCTTGACTGTTAACTCCATCTCTCAGGAAACAAGGATGAACAGCATCAGGGTTCTTCTCTGTTCTGCAGCCTAGGTGGTTAAATAAACTTTCTCTAGATCAGTCGTTCTCAACCTCCGCTCGCAGCATACCTAGTTTAATTACTCACACAATTAACATCAACAAGATGAAGAACCACTGCTCTAGATGTCCAAGCATCTGTACATCAAGTCACACCAAGTCACTGGCAGTCTTAGGATGATGTCTAAAGGGCTTACTTTTTCCTTAAGCATATAATTTAAATTAGCATTAAAAAGTTTTTGTGCTTTTTAAATACTATATTACATCCACAAAAGAGACTGTAGACTGATGGGTCTCATTCAGTACACCAGTGAAGAAGTGTCAGGCAGTTGGAAGTGGATCTGCCAAATGCCATACTGTACATGTAAACACTGTCCAAAATTTCAGCCAATCAGATCCAAGAACCAATTTTTTTTTTTTTTTTTTTTCACTTATTAATATTTTTGCTAATGTAAAAAAATACTTACTGCAATGTTTATTATTAATACCTTATTTTGGAGATATTTTAATGCTGTTTTAATCTAGATGTAATGATTAGCCTATGATGTGTTTGAAGATGGTTAGCGTCTGCTCTTATCTCCTGCTATGTTGAACACCCTGGCAGACAGGAAGCCTAATTTCGGCTCCTGGTTTTCAGCATCTGTTCTGTAGCTAATTACTCAGATCCTCCACCTCTCCTCATGTGTCTCAGCTTTAGGACATGACTCAAATTTCACTTTCCACTCCAAACCTCCGGGATATCACATATCCGATTAATCTCAGATTAAGCGAACGCACTACTATTCCTCAGGATTCGAGAAGGAAAAGGTTTGAAATCTGAAAGTGTGCGGTCAGGGCTCATGGTTCCTGAATACACTGGATTGGATAATGGCTGTTTGAGCAGTGGGAGGATCTCAGTACTGGAAATCTGATTCCTATCTTGTGATACAGTGACATGGAAACGCATCAGCTCTTTTGAAACAATTGGGAATAAAAGACAACATCCTGAATATTATGGCTTAGCTAATGGGATTTTATATCTGAAATTTTATTCCCTTAAATTATCAAAAAAAAAACAAACATATGTTGTAAATCTTGATATATTTACCGAAAAAAACTATAGGTGATTTACAAAAAAAAAGCACACCACCTTGCCTACTTTTCTATGCTAGAAGCAATATTGCCACCACAGTCTTATCTCATATCACACTATCAGCAGAAAATCAAATACCCCAGGCTGCCTGAAAATGTATAGAATATTTCTCCCTCTCTCTCTCTCTCTCTCTCTCTTTATTTTCCCCGAGTGCAGCTCTCATATTGGGGTCTCTCTCCACCTCGTCTTGCTACTGGCACCAATTTCAGGGTCGCCGAAGCCCCCGAGACTGAGCGGCGCTCACTCTTCCTCACTGCTGTTATTTTCTAAAATGGACGCTTTGAAAATTCCCCCATGGGGTTTGAGGTTTATGTTTTTTTCACCTCTGGTTTGAAGATCACAAGTTGGCCGTGGCTCGATCAGCAGGGACTGGAGGTGTGTATTTACATGGTGAGAGCCATGTCGACACGCTGTGCAGCTACAAACATCGGCCAATCAGAGGATTCTGGCTGTGGATCACGCACATGTGCGACATGTTCTATGCATAAATCCATACAAACTATACCAGTGTTGTATAAGCTCCCCAGTACAGTACAGGAAAAATATAATAAACAAAAATGCACACCTGTCTTTACGCACATGATATACATCAATATACAGTACTGTACAAAAGCCTCCCCACCACCATTTCTTCCTATTTTGCTGCCAAACAGGCAGGCTTTTTTGTCTTGTTTTAAGGAATAGTTTTTCAGGCTTCCTAAAAGACTTTTCTGTCTCTTGTAATGGAAAAATCACATTTTAATTATTTATTAATTCTGAACCATGTATTAATTGTGCCATGTGGACTGTAGAAGCTTTGAAAGTCAAGGTTGAGGATAGAATAGAAACAAATTGATTGTAGTTGCTACTGAATGATGAGGTGAAGACATCTGGTACTGTATGGCTCAGATAAAGAAAATCAGCTCCTTGAATGTAGGAACTTCATGTACGGGAAATAGAAGAGAATAGAATAGAATAGAATAGAATAGAATAAAATGTAACAGCTGAAACAAAGAAATCACCATTTTCACTCCAGTACCTGTACCTGAGGAGTTTCAGAAAAATGTTTTTGTTTGTTAATCCACACAGTGACCTATGAATCATTTAAGCATAAAATCATCTAACTTTAGTCCTGACCCAGTGAGAAACTGCTGCAGATGATAACAGATGATCAGGCTGATCAGATTAATATACTGCTGATGCTGAATGCTGAGTGGTTGGAACAGATGAGAGGGGAAATGAGGTCGCTGCTGA
>JAOTRS010000036.1:1342460-1358360 GCA_028565755.1 Dinotopterus cunningtoni
AACAATTAACAAACTAAACATCATACATTTATTTATAGTTACATTTAATGTCCATGAATCATCTTCCTGTTTTCGCTTATGCTATAGCAGCTACACACACACATTCCCTCACCAGCCTCTCTTTGTTCCTCTCTTTTCCGAGCCAAAAATAAAAAATTAAAGCTCATTTTCCATAGAAACCACAAAACCATAACATCCTGAAAAATCAGAAAACCTAAACAACTTTACCTCTGACACTGAAGACTCATTCCATAAATCTATGGAAATGCTGACACATTCAGACGTTTCTGTTATAGAAACTAAATTAACAGACCAATCGGAATTCAGAATGTGTGAATGAGACTTTTGCTCCAAATTAAACCTGCATTTGTGCCAGTGTGTACGTGTGTGTACGTGTGTGTACATGGCTTTCAGTGTGTGTGATTCGTCTTTTCACTCATTTATCTGAAAGCATCCAGCTGGGCTATGGTGTGTTTTCACAGAAGCGTTTCAGAGAGTTTATTGTGTGTGTTGTGGCACAGCGGTACTCTGGGGAACTGGGCCTTCTTTTTCGGCCCTTCTCTAGGATCCAGCTGAAATGCAAACCTGCCCATTGTGCAACGATGAAAAGGCAATATAATCTATCGCCGTGTGTGTGCCAAGCCCCACTGAGTCCCATTCAAACACAGACACACAGCTTGGTGCCGGATCGTGTGTCGATTCCTTCTGAATGCTAAATATGAGGTAATAATGTGGCTACCGTTGGTGTATTAACCAAAATCTTTGGCCTGGCTGCTGGAACGCAAGGCTTTGTTATACTTTCTTTTAAGTTTCACGTCACTCTCGGGTGGAAGGACGGGAGGGGGAAGTGGGTTCCAATTTGTCTCTCTGAATACGCTGTCCAGCGCAATAAGGAGGGAAAAAATATAACAGATGGAGCTACAAACAAACAAAAAAGCAGAGAGTAGGCTTTGGCTTTAAATCCTAAAATTGACATTCGGAGCCAGCAATCGAACAACAGTTGGCCGTTCTTCCATAAAATTCTAAATGTATATTCATACCATGTTTAAAAAATTCAGGCTATTTTCCCCATCTCGTTCGCTTGTTTCTCCCCTCTGCCGCCTGCCTCGCCCGTGATGAATCTCAATTACAGCAAGGTCACCTTTCATTCGCTTGATCTCTCTGTTGCTTTATTGGAACTGGCAGTACTTCCACACTATTATGGTGCACTTATTGACAGGCCGTTCCCTCTCCAAACAAGACTGACAAAAAATGTGCGAGAGTTACTGGCTCCGCTCTAATTTTGGGTGACAGAATTGGCGCTGGATCGTCATAGCCCGGCTAATGGCCGTATAGTAATCTCCCGCCGTGCTCTCGGGTGGTGCTAGGCCGGCCTGTTTATATGCCGCTGTTTAACGAACCAGACTCGGGGTAAGCTTCACGTTATTAAAAAACAGAGTGTTGAGTGAAGTGATGAAAGTTCACAAAGAGGCATTAGCATAGCATGGATGAAGCAGGAGGAATAACACGAAATCAGAACTATCAATCTGTGACAAGAATTCACATATCTAAGTAACATCTATGCTCACTCGATAAAGCTTTCATTTTTTAGTCTTTCTAGACTTTTTTAATCACTATATTAAATAACTTGAAACTAATTGAATGTGCTTTATGAGGAAATTTCAACCCTACTTTGTTTCTTCTTTTTTAATACTGTAAGAGCAAGTACTGTAAACTTTTTTATAATGATAGTAAAAATAATAATAATAATATCCACAGACACGCTGGTCAATGCAAAAAGGGTCTGATGTTAATCAATGTCAAAATCCTGAGATTTAACTTCCTTGGCTTTCTGCTCACGCTGTATCTTTTTCTGTTCCATATTATGGACTCATCAAGTCTTCAAGTGCAGAGTCTCTCAGGTTTCCGAGCATTGTTTATTTCTCTGTAGTCAAACCTGTTTATCCGTGCATCGACCTTTATCTGGTAGCCGGCCGGCCTGTCTATTGAGCATTGATTGTTTATATTGAGTCCAACATGTTCTACAGTTTCCCGCTTGTACACGGTTTTGACCTTTAGGTTGTATCCTGGATTATGCCTTAGGAAAGCTCACATGTGAGTTCAAACTTTTAGTACAGTTTACTTTTAAGAGTCTAGCTTAGTAGACTGTAAGGTATGTAACAGGATTTTAAAATAAAAGAAGTGTTGCCTGGAAATGAATCCACAGCAAAGCAGCTGGGAAAGAAATCAAGCTGAATACACTCCGATGGCCCTGATGCAGCAGTTTCACAGTGTTATTTTTTTTATTATTTTGTTATTTGCTTTAATAAGAATATTCTAACAATTGTATATGAAAGAGTGTCCTAAGAACCACAAGTTGCCAGGGAGGTGGGTAAACTACACAAATTCTGTACTTGAGTTAAAGTTAAGATTCCCCAGGGCAAATGTGACTGAAGTAAAAGTAAAAGTCCTCCATTTACTTGTGTAATTGAGCAAAGATACAGAAGTGCTCGTCTTGAAGTATAACAAGTGCACGGCTTGTACTGTATTAACTCATAGCAGCCTTTTTCATTGTTGGAATATTTCTCTCTCTCTCTCTCCTTCGTAATTGTGAATGTGCTGTTGTTTTCATCGCTATCTGCAACCAGCTCTGCTTTGGATTTCAAACATCTGTTACATTATTAATATTAGGCATGTCTCAAAGGAAAGGTAAGTCATGCAATTACGCATAGTCAGCAGGTGGTGAAATTCCCGCTTCAAATACTACACACCACTGTGGTTACATAATGCAATGTCATGCAAATGTAGCTAAGTAGAAGTACAGATATTTGCTGTACTTTTAAGCGGAGTAACAGTTAAAATATCCTCTAATACAGTACATCTACTCAAATAAAGTACAGATACGTGACATATGTAGTTAAGTACAGTTATAAAGTTCATGTACTCAGTTTCCTCCTACCTCTGTGAGTTGCACATGACTACAAAATTTCACTTGACCCATAAATATCAGAGGATGTCTGCTTACAATAAGATGATCTGGACTTAATGGAACTTCTCATACTTCTCTAGACACTGCATTTCCAGTCCAAACAAAGTCCAAGATGGGTATTAAGCACCCATAAGAAGGGTCGTGTTGGTGGCCTCCACACAGGGAAAGTGATGTTACACCCGTAAATAATATGATATAATGTATTTACTGTATTTATTTTTATTGCGGTGTATCCTAGTTTGTTTGCAGCTGTTAATCAGCATCTAACTGGTCAGATGAAAAAGGCTTAAAATAAATGTACTTTTTGATTGTTTTTCCACTAAGTTTGTACTTTGGAAAAGATGGAAAAGATGAGTAGTTAATTTTTTTGTAGTTGTTGTTAAATGACTAGTCATGCAACAGCTAGTCATTGGGAGGTGGGGCACAGCTATAAGGGTTAAACCCAGCCATATGAGACAAACAGCACAGTTTACTCTGCTGTTCATGTCATGGACACACTGCTGGGTTTTATTTACTGTTGAAAGTGGAACTGGGGCTAAGAAACTCAAGAGTGTGTGTAAAAGTCTATGGCACTATTTGACCACTATGAGTCCAGTGGTCCATTGCTCTCCAGGCCATATCGATCTGCAGTAGGATTGTTTGACCCTCTTTACAGTCTGAAGTAAAGGAGGCACGTCTCCAAGACCTGCAGAGAGCTGAAAATGTCAGCCAACACCAGATACAGCTCCGAGAACGAAGGGCACATTATTGAGTTAATCCTGGAGAGAGGGAAATTCTAGCCCACAAAGAGCACCTGGGTCTCACGGAGTCATTACAACAGGGGAACAGTGTTTTCTTCCCAGCAAATAGATCTATTATGCACCGGAAACATCACCTTTGGCGGCTTGGCCACTAAAACACACCCTTCTGTCTTGAGATGAGTTTTCCCAGAAGTGAAGAATTATAGAATTGGGTAAAAATAATGGGAAAACAATCTCACGAATCTGAGAGTGCACGCTCTTTGTAACACACTGAGCTCCTGTTTGTGGCTGCAGGATAGCCATAAGTTATGGTGTGACATCCTGATTTGATAAAAGGAGACCGGAGAATGCTTTGAAACTCATCTATCTGTGGTTCAAATCAAACCATGATCGCAGGTGATGATTTTCATCCTTCTCCGTAGGAAAAATCCTTCGGCAAAACAAAGTAAAAGATATGGCAGGAAGTTCAGGTTTAGCTAACACCGTCCTCTCAGCCATCCCTGTTGCACACGTATACACAAACCTCTTGTAGCATGAAAAGAATGAAAATGTGTGCCGAACCTTGTGAAATGATCTTCTCTCTTTCATGCTGGCGCAGCTGGATTGAGTCGGAGAAGGTGAAAGCCGTCAGCCTGATCACAGATTCAGGTTTTAGGGGCTTTGTAGTCATCTGAAATGGAGCTTCTTACACACTGTACAGAGAAAGGCAGTAAAATGGGTTTTAAAAAAAAGAAAGGGAATGCATTTGCCAATTCTAGGACTCTTTTATAAAGGCCCTGATAACATCATTTACTCAGCTAAATCTGTTTAACAAAGAGCAGACTACTCAAATCACTCATCATGTCTTGATGTGATGGACAGGAAGAGGATAAAAGAGCAAATTAATAGCACTATAATAGATGGTAATTTCAAAGAATGGTTAAAACTAGCACATTTATAGAACATTCATTATATTGTCCCTGCAGAGAAGCTTATAAAAGTTCTATGTAGCAGTGTACAACTACTGTAGTTGCAGATCAGTAGAACCTTTTGAGGAATGCTTGAGGAACCATTTTTAACGCATCATCTTAATTATAGGGATGAACAACCTCAAAAACTTCAAGGGTTTGTTTGTTAAGGGTAACATTTGGTTTGGAAACCATACAAGAGAAGGTTAAATTAAAACAACTTTAGCAGAGAACCCCTTGATTTAACACAGTATTGTCCTGACTAGTATCATTTCACTATTATCCAAAACTTGTTTTTTTTTTTTTTTTTTTGGTTGTCCTTTAAAAAAAAGTTGTACAGTTAAACACTTTTAGGCAGCTGAAATCCCAACAATATCGAAAGAATGCTTGAAAAACAGTTTCACAAAGACATTATAATTATAAATACAGATTTAAAATACCCAAAAGATTCTTCAGTTTGTTACTCTTTACAAAACACTTTAAGCATTTACAGTACTTAGAACCATATAATTGTAATTTTCATTAATTCATTCATTTTTTTTTTTTATAGCGCTTATCCTGTACAGGGTCATGGGAGACCTTGAGCCAATCTCAGGAGACTTCTGGCACAAGGCTGGGTACACCCTCAACAGGGTCCCATTCCATCAAAGGGAACACACACTCACACACACACACACACGCGCGCGCGCGCACACACACACACACACACACACACACACACACACACCACAGACAATTTGAGAACACCAATTAGCCTAATATTCATGGAGAGCAGCACAGTGGTGCAGTGATTAGCACCGTGGCCTCGCACTTCCAGGGTTGAGGGTTTGATTACCTCCATGGGTCTGTGTGCATGAAGTTTGCATGTTCTCCCCTCGCTTGGTTTACAGGATAAAGCAGTATAGACGATGAGTAAGTGAGAGTTTATCCAGAAGAATGAAACCATAATAAAATGTACTAATGCTAAGGTTTCAACCTTAACCTGATATTCTTTTCTTTTTCAGCTAGTTTATGTAATTAAATTATACTATTATAAAAATATTATGTAGATTTTTTATCCAGGAATAAATTCTGCAAATAAGTATAGAAAACTAAACATATCCTTATCTGTAGTGCTAGCACTTTCCATCATGACATTAGCTCTCCAAATGGCTAGCAAAACCATTCCAGATAGCCGTATCTATCAGTTAACTAGCTGTTGAACTACAGTCCAAACTTTAGGAGTGTTCTCTACTCTTAGAAGTATTTGAACATTCTTTTTTTCTCTTTTTTACAGTCCATAACCTTACTGAAGTTACTGAAGAGTTACTGAAGAAGCTAGTCTGTTCTCATCTTTTTCTTCTCTCCTAGCTCTGTGACTCTTCCAGATCCTTAGATCAGTTTCGATCAGATATATTTCTTCTTGGATTTTTTAGTTTTTTGATTCCCTGGTTCCCTCTGTAGAGGCACACTTGGCTCAGATGCGTTTCCTCATATGACCCAAGAGGTGCATCAATGTTTAATGGCTCACTGGCTGCTCCTCAGGTATTGTGTATGTTTAATGCCGCTCAGGCTGGGCTCTACTTTAGCGGGTATTGTATAATGTTTTATTCAGGGGTTCGGCAGGTTAAAGTTTCCCCAGGCCACCACCTGTGTAATTCCCTTGGTTGAAATATCAGGGTGACGAACTGTTAGCTCCTCATGGAGGATCAGAGACAGGAAAGCATGCTGATCGGATGGCAATTCCTGCTCCATATCCGTGTCTGTGTCAGGGAGAGATAGTAATCGAAGTGGCAGGGAGGACGGGGTGGACGTCTTTATTTTCATTTGGATAGCTTAGAAAACCCAGATGTGTCCCAGTCTACTGCAGGCCGTCGATATATTTATCTTACTCGAGCCAAGTGACAGTTCGTTTAGCCTCTATTTCATTTCATCCTTGGCGACAAGAACAACAAAACAAAATGAATGGAAATGGACGATTTTTTCACCAGTGGTGCAGAAAGAGGAAACAAGAGATAGCTACAGAGACAGATGTAATATAAATGCTTTATGTATGACCAGTGATTGAAGGCCAGGGGCTAGTGAGGTCCCATCCTCATGCCCTTGGACAAGTGAATAAATCAGCCCACAATTAGGGGCCCTGATTTCATTTAGGCAACCTCAAAAGGCTCTCGAGGCAGATCCTGGCAGATGTCAGTTCTAGCCAATTGATTTTGTCGCAGTTCCGAGGCCCCCGAGCCCTCTGTCCTCTTTTATGCCCGATTAAAAATGGAATTTAGCAATGAGCCAAGTGGCTGTCCAGGAGACAGTGAGAGTATGACCTACTGCATGAGTGCCTCTCTCTTTCTCTCTGTCTATCCCTCTCTCACTCCCTTTCTTCCCCCACAGAAACCACAATAACACATTAAATAATACTGCAGCTCTTTATGGTACATGAACTCAAATAATAACCTGTCATAGTTTTCGAACTACCATCAATTAGTGTTTACATACAATGTATATATCCGGACTCAATATATCCGGACTCATCATAATTCAATAATATTTAGTTTTTTGGGTTGGATAAAGCCAGAGAAGTTGATACTTTAATATGTTGATTGTGATACTTGGTACATAGGAAGGCAACCTTCAATGTCACACTGCTATAGTAAAATATAGGGATGACAGAGAAATATTACAGAAATAAGCGAGTTTCTGTTGTCACATGCGCTATAACAGCTATAAACATTAATTTATTCACCAGCCTCTCATTTTTTTTCCAGTTTGCTTAAAGAGCCAAACATCCTGGCAGAAACAGGATTTAAAATGTAATTATTTGCCACATGTACATTACTGTACTGTGACATGATTGTAAAAAACTTTTCACATATCCCAGTTAGGAATCTGGGGTCAGAGCTCAGGGTCAGTCAGGATACAGAGGAACAGTTGGAGCTTGGCACTGCTGGGGCTTAAACCCCTGTCCTTCTGATTAGTAGCCCAGAGCCTTATCCAGTTGACTCACCACTGCAACTATTATTATTATTATTATTGTTGTTATTATTTTTTTTGGCAGAATGATGGTGCAGTGTTTAGCACTATGGCCTTGCATCTCTACGTCCAAGTACGATTCTCACCTTGTGTCTGCATGCATGGAAACTTTAATGTGAATGTGTTTTTTCTCCCTATTCTCTCTGTGCTTGTTGGGTTTCCTCTGGGTACTCTGGTTTCCTCCTACAGTCCAAAGGCATGCGGATTAGGTTAATTGGCATTCCCTAATAGCCAGTAGTGTCAGTGTGGATGTGTGCCCTGTGATGGATTGGCACCCTGTACAGGGTTATTAGTAGTAGTAGTAGGAGTAGTAGTAGAATTATTATTATTATTATTATTATTATTATTATTATTATTATTAGCAGTAGTAGTATTGTATACAGGGAAACTCTTCAGCTTATTGACTCACTGCTTGTTAATTTAGGACAAAATTGAAGTTTATTAGCACATAAAAGCTACAGTAAATAATACGTGTCTCTCATACAGCAGATTATTAAAACTTTCCTTCTCTCTCTCTCTCTCTCTCGCTCTCTTTCTCTCTCTCTCTCACTAAAAACTTTCTTCATCATTGTTTCATTATTATTTTATATCATTTTTATGGTTCTGATTAATTCCCATTTGCAAAGAATCAAAGCAGAGAGAACAAAGGTAGGGTGTTTTTTTTTTTTTTACTTTTTTTTTCTTTGATGTTTACGAATATTTAATGAACTACATTGATTGCATCTCACTTTTATTTTTTAAAAACATATGCAATAACGGATGTGCGTTCACTTTGGTCCATAAAGAATTAAACTGAATAATTGAACACATGAAATGTGTCTTTTGTGTCCCAAAGCAATTTCACTCCTATTGCGTTTTAATGTGATTTCAGATGCAATTCCGTGCTTTGTATGACAGAATATTGTGCTGTTTTTTTTTGTTTATTTATTTATTTATTTATTTATTTATTCATTCATCTGTTTATTAGTTAGTAAGTTAGTTATTTATGTATTTATGCATTTGAAAGGATGGTCACACAGGGCAATGCTCAAGGGTCGTGTGTGTGCGGAAACCTGCATACTGATGTACAGGTGGTTTTTATTCCTGTTATTACTGTATGAGAGAGAGAGAGAGCAGAAAGAGAGACAGATGTGATGAACATTGTAATTGTCCATTGGCTGGTTCATTTGGATGCACTTTTAATTATTTTTTATAAAGCCATATAACATGTTTTTTTGGGGGTAGATCTCTTTCAGAAAGCAAAGAACTATGAACTATCTAAATATCCCCTGAGGATCCCTCATGTATAAAATATAGTTTGCCTCTCAGGAAAAGGCATGTTCTCTACATGTTCTCCAAGTCTGAAATAAAGCCCTTATAATGACATGCAGAAGTAACACTTGATGCTCAATAATAACCCGATAGTGTAAAAAAAAGGAAGGAGTGAGAGAGACAGAAAGAGAGAGGGCAGGTACAGAGCTAGCAGTGCTGGTCAATAATGTAATTAGATTAGAGATGCATAGAGACAGACAGATGGAGCAACTGGGAGAAGGAAAGACAGTTAAAGTACACAACTAACAGTGGTGTTCAATAAAAGGACCAGATGAGAGACAGACAGACAGAGAGAGAGACAGATCAAGAGAACTTGAGAGAGAAATTTTCAGAGCTTGCGATAGTGTTCAATAATGTAACTAGATATGGATGGTGAACTGGCGATGAGGGAGTGATATTGAGGTCATGGTATCTAAATACCATACGAAGGTCAGGAGGTGGCACTCCCTGGAGCACCTGAGCTAAAGCACCTCATACTACAGCTAATGCCTTTGAGCCACTTTCCACTTCAGTAGCATACTCGCTGCTACTCAAATCAAGACAAGTTCCTGACGAGATAAAGTTTCCTACATCACTTCCCTAAATTTCCTCTAGTTTAGGTTTTGTAAGTCGATATTTATAAAGGAATTTTATTTTATGTCAAAGCAGTTACACAGAAATCCTGATACCTTCCCCTTGGACATTAATTGCAGTGGTAGAGATAAACTCAGGGGCCATCCCCAATGTAGTAAAGGCCTCCTAAGTAATAGTTATATCATAGCATATAAATTCTACCCTAGGTCAAGGTTCTTCATCAACAACAAAAAAAAATTGCTGTAGATCACCAAGTGTTTTTCTAAACATGATCCTGTAGTGTGTCTGTGGGAGATTGTTTGGTAGGACCAATCCCATGCATTTATGTATGCAATAACATATGTCTGATAGACTCTGGTCTGGTAGAGAGAACCATGACATGTTCAATAAAAGTCAATAAATAAATGAGTCAATAAATGGCAAAAGAATTCTTGTCCATGGTGCTGAAAAGTCATGCCTGATAGATTAATGGTATCTTGATTAGTTTAAGAAATTGTAGGCCTCAGATTAGCTGGTGTAAGATCCAGTTGGCATGTCTAAGATCAGGAATTATATTGTAGGCCCCAGAATCACAGTATGTGGATAAAGAAGTAACTTTTAGGTGTTGGCCTCAGGATGCTAAGAGATTCGAGTTGGGACTCTCTGGGCTCAGATTGGCAGGAATAGGATCCATAGAGCATAAGTTGGACCTGCATGAGGGAAGAAACTTTTGTTAACCTTTAGTCTAAAGAAAGTAGGAGGATTTTATAGGGCTGAATGTGTTAGGAAATCAAGGCTAAAGGGCAGGTACTCATGGCTTCTTCATTCTCATGGTTGCAGGACTAGGATCCAGATGGCAAGACTAGGATCTGGATGAGGAAGGAACTATTAACTCAGGTTTGTAGGAGGAACTTATGCATTATAGGTTTGTAAAAAGGAGGGACAGAGCAAGAGCAAACGGACCATTTGAATACAAGCAATAACCCATGGGCCTCAGGATGGTAGGAGTAGTACCCAGATGGCAGGAACAGGAGTTGGAAGGGAGCAGGAATTTGTGGGACCCAGGTTGGCAGGAACAGCACCTAGATGGCTGGAGCAGAATTTGGATGGGAGGAGAATCCCTGAACCACAAGATGGGTCGGAATAGAACCTAGATGGCAGGAGCAGAATTTGGATGGGACCAGGCATTTTCAGGCATCAAATTGGCAGGAACAGTGTCTGGATTGGAGATGAGGTTTGTAGGCCTCCGGGTTTTAGTAGCATCCAAATGGCGAAACTTGGATTTGGATGGGGCAGGTGCTTGTGGGCTGTAGAAGAGCAGAGGAGAATCTGGATAAGAACATGGGCTTGTGGGTGTTAGAATGGCCAAAGAAAAGCTGCAATAATACTTTAATTAAAGTATAGGTTGTGTGTAGCTGTTGATGTGTGAACCTTTGTGTATTTTTTTTCCCCTAAGTGAGGGCTTTGTACTGTTCCGGTATTTTTTAAGGACTTCAGTAAATATACTGTTTGTTTACCATCAGCATCGTATTGAATAACTCTGTTGAATATTAAGCAATCTTTTGATCTATCTTTCATTAAGCCTCCCTGTGTGTTTTTCCTGCATTTTTCATATATTCAATTATCCTGTGTGCTTTATGCAGGAGAAAAATGAGCTCTGAGCATTGAAGGCCTCGTGTTATTTTTTTATTTATTTTTAATGAGCAATATTACAAGTCTGTTTAAACCCTTGTAACTGGCAATCCTGAGAAGAAAGGAGAAAAAATAAAAAAACAACTGGCTTGCTTTCAGATTTCCTGCATGTTGGTGCATGCGTACGTAAGATTGCTGTAGAAGTCTGAGGAAGATTTATGTGTGCTGTATATCAGGCATTGTCAAGGAGGACATCGTAACTCAGTCAGCAAGCACTCGTTTCTTGTTATCGATGCTCTCTGCGACCTCCTGGGAATTAGTTTTGTTCACAGCAGTACGACTTTTTCTTTACTGATTGTGTGTGCAATTGGTCTCAAAATGCCAAATTACACACCTCCACCGTGTGCAGATCTGATTTTATAAGGCCATTCCATCAAGTGCTAGACGTCGTCTGACAAATTGCAGGTTTCAGAAGGAACGTCAATGAAGCTTCGGCACAGACTGCAATCAACTTGTTTGACCTCATTGTGGCTCAGAATGGGGTTGATGTACGAGCAAAATTTCTGTCATTCTCAAAGAAAATGGATCGACTGACTGTAAAATGTCATAAGTTTAATTTTAAGATGGTGGATTTTCTACAGTATTGCTTCTCAAGTTCCATACTTGCGTTGGTGGAGGGGTGTTCAATTTAACCCAGGACTTTTGATTGTGCAGCATAACAGAACATAGTTTTGAGAGTAAAAACTCCCTATATTTCTCTATATAATGCTTTATGTAATGCACTTATCCCAGTGTTTCACTAGTGCTTGGACACCATCATGGTAGAAAGTTCTCTCAGTGCACTACAGCCATGATCAGACTGCCTGCTGCATGTCTGAAATGCCGGCCTTCCAGGAGCTCGTTTAACAGCCCAAACATGTGGAAATGTTTGTAACGAGGTCAGGACTGTACGCTGATGTGGCAATAACTCCCAGCCGAGTTCCTGTAATGTGCTAGTAGTGTTGGTCAGTAATTCTGTTTATAGTACCCACAGACAGATGCGTCTCTTCAGCCAGTTATCCACCGATTTCGAAGAATCAGCTGCTCCACAGAATATTCAAGGAAACGACTGCAGTCGGCTGCAAACCACCTCGGTCGGGATTGTCATTCCTGGATGTGTGGCCTTCTTTAAAATGATTGCACTGTTCACATGCAAGCTAACAGCCTCTGAACAAGCTATTGTTCTGCAGCTAACAGCCTCATCACTGAACTTGACTTAAACGCCCCTTGTATATATTTATAACCCCCATTTTCCTTTCCTATGATCCCATTCTGCTTCTACATATGCACTGTTTCGAACAACTAGGACACGTAAATAATAATATGTTAATATGCATGTTAATATGCATGAATAAACATACAGTATTAAAATAGTTTGGGATTTCTCTAAGAATCTGGTATGCTTTCCCCACACCTGTTTATTAAAATGACTTTTGGAGGTACCATTAAGGTTCAGGGTAAAACCTGACACCTGAATATTTTACTCTAAAAAGTAGCTATCCAAAGAGCCTTAAAGAACACTTGAAGAGTGTAAGTGGTTTTAATTTAATGTACTTTACAATATATAAAATATATAATCCTGGGATATAAATTTTCCATTAATAAATGTATTTCTAATGAGCAAGGCAAAGGCGACCGTGGTGAAAGAAACTCCCTGAACGACATCAGGAAGAAACCTGAAGAGGAATTGAATTCAAAAAGAGAATCTGTCAACATCTAGATGATACCAGATAGCACAATTATAAATCATTCTCTTCAATATCTATGTGCTATAAAGTCAAAGTGTGCAATTTTGTAACTGGGAAATAACATGAAGTTAATGACTGTTGACTGATGTCAACTGTTTGTGGCAATTTCAGTCCTAAAGCAATCTTAGTAATTGCAACAAAACAGTTTGGATCAATTGCAGTCCAAAGCCATCTTCATGGATTCTAAATGGTTCCATTCACAGTAATCTCATATGGCCCTATATGGGATCATGGTTGGCATCAGCAAGTGGTTTCCAGGTGATGAGAACTCCCAACAGAGGGAGGGCATATTTGCGTCCTGTCCTTCAAAAAGAATGACATGAACAGGAAGTAGAAATATGTATTATTTGGCATTCACTTTTTTTTCTCTCCTCTGAAAAAGATGATACTGAGACATTAGGTTCACTTTATTTACACATTACATGCACAATATTTAGTCAAGCTGATTGAAATGATGATTAAAACTTAATCCATTTAATCAGAATATAACTTTATTGTGACCTGGACAAAGAGGTTCTGTCTGCTGTGAAGCGATTAATCTGCTGCAAACAGAAGAATGATGTTTGAGAACTGTGTTGCCAGATTGGGTGGTTCTCGGCCCAACCGGGTAATTTTCATATGTGTCATATGGGTATGAGCTACAGTATCCTAGTACTAATATCATTTTGGGCTGAATTTTGTTAGCACTGCCTAGGCAGGATTTTGTCAGTGAAAACTTTTATTTAATGGAAGATGATGATCAAAATTAACCTACATTAACCTGTCATCAGAACAACAGTAGCATTTCCGCTCTCTATTGTTTTTATGCACTTTTTAAACAGGTGCAAAAGCATTAAACTTTACGCCTGGAAACCTGTCATCTTTCCTATTGCTATCCTCATGTAGGGAAAATATGCACACACACAAAAAAAAAAGAATTTCCAGCAAGTAAGAAATGATCAGACAAAGTGTTCAGATGGGTAATATTTACTGATTAAAATTATTACCGATTGGGCTGGATCGGGTCAGATTTTTGTTATTAAGGTGTTTGCATTATGCATTATTATTCTGATTGGGATATTATTTATATCAATAGTGAAATATTAGGGTCCATTTAAATTCCTCTGCTGTCTTGTTCACAGTGGCATATTGGTTAACACTGTCACCTTGCACCTCCAGGGTCTGGGTTCTTTCACCTGCATAACACACATGATGTTATATCATTTCTATCTGTTATCACCCAGATGAGGATGGGTTCCCTGTTGAGTCTGGTTCCTCTCAAGGTTTCTTCCTATTGCCATCTCAGGGAGTCACTGTTTTCCTTGCCACTGTCGCCGTCACCCTTGGCTTGCTCATCAGAGACATTTCATTCATCTTTCATTTATTCATCTCATTATTATCTAGGCACATTTTTCTCACACATACACACTTCCAAAATTTTTTTTTTTAGAAAATTTCTTTCATTTTTGTGAAGCTGCTTTGAGACAATGACCATTGTTAAAAGTGCTATATAAATAAATTGAATTGAATTGGGTTCGATTCCTGCCTCGAGGTCTGTGTGCATGGAGCTTGCATGTTATCCTTTTTCTTGGTGGGTTTTCTCCCAAGTTTCCCACACTGTGTGAATAAGTGTGCGATGGATTTGCAGCCTGTCCAGGGTGTACCCCACCTCGTGCTCTAGGCTCAGGCCCCCCCGCAACTCTGAATACAGGATAAAGCAGTAAGTGAGTGAGTGAGTGCTGTCTTGATCATATGTCACACACCTGCTAATAACTGCACAGATGTTCATGATGTTTGGAATTCTCCAATTTTTTTCAAACCTGCCTTAAGTCGGTCATTTTAGACTTTTCTTGGTAAGACATGTCCTGCTGTCTTGGGTGAAAACCTCAGCTTGTCTTAACGTTATTTGCAGAATTAGAGTTACTTAAAGTTAGAACTTTATCTTTGTCTCTTATAAAATGCTGATACTGGAGATTCCTCCCATAAATGTTAAGTAAGCATTTTCTTACAAAAAACTCCACCATGTCAACGCTTACACATTTTTTAATCCATTTGCACAGCGCATCTGCCGTCCAAGTCCCTGTGAATGAACTGTTGTTATAAATGATAACATATTAGAGCGAGAGCTTTGATATAAAATTGTGACCAAATAGATACGAGCAATCAGCAGCGGTGTGGTAATAACTCATCCATTTCATCCTCATGGTGGACTTGTTTGGAAGAATGAAAGGAAAAAACGCCTCTGTGTTGATATAATCCGGTGAACAATAAAGGCACTTGAAATGATTTGTTGCCTGCGTTTTATAAAAACTGACTTTGTGCAATGTTCAAATTAGCTTGAACTTGTAGGCCATGAGCATTCTTGCATATCAGCATTTCTGCTTATTCAGCTATATAGCGTGCTACACACATACACACACACAACCCTGCAATAATAGCAAAATATTTAGGTCATATCTAATTAACTTTATTCTCTTTAGTTCAGATATCACATTAGCATACACCTTTCGTTCCCCATCAAAGGGCTGAATACATTCACCTGTTCACTCCCGTTTATTCGGCATATCGTCATGATAATTATGTTTGCTCGTTTATGGAGCTTAATTATAGAGAGAGTCGGTAATTACAGGGGCCGTGAGAAGGTGCGGGCGCGAGCAGTGGCTGATCTGCACCGATGCTCTAATGTTCATATCATCGCTTGAGGCACAGAGAGCTAAGAGCAACCAAATATACAACTCATGTGCCTAATCACACATCAAATCTGCTCTGGGGAAAAAATGAGTTGGAGGTTGAGCTTTACAAATCCGATGTCATTTCCTGCTTTTTTTTTTCCATTTAAAAAATGTTTTTTTTTTAATAATAAAAAATTATATTTGATTGCTCTTAGCTCTAACCCCCCCAACACACACACACACACACACACACACACACATGCACACACAACTTCTAGTTCAGTGTTTTATGTTAAGTGCATTATT
>JAOTRS010000036.1:1385552-1399995 GCA_028565755.1 Dinotopterus cunningtoni
TATTCTGACACAACTTATTACCATATTAATCCTACTACTATTACACACAACTCATATTACAAACTCTTTTTGTATTTACTCAAAGGCACTTAATAATAATGTGTAAACTCTCTAAATTCACGTTGTTTAATTTCTTTTTTCTTTTTATTATTTTTTTTAACGAAGATAACATTATATTTCTTTAAATATTTTTATTTTATTTTATTATTTTATTGTGTTGCAATAGACTGTAGTTGTAATGATTTTGTCATGATGTTTACCATCAGGACAACTTTGCTTTTAAAAGTCTGCAATCACAACCTAAAACAACAAAATTCTGACATTTATTTGGAGGCTTTATACCAATTATCATCCATTCACACAAGCACCTCCATGGTCCCTTACGTTCCTAATAAAGTTTTCAAAAATTAGAGATTAAGACAGACACAACAGCTTCCCACACACAGCGTGTATCTTATGTCATGCATCTCTTCATCATCATCATCATCATCATCATCATCATTATGTCACCTAGTGGTCCAGTGATAAACACACAGTTTTTTGCAGTGACAGGAGTTTGACCAAGTGCTAGTTTTATACAGTTTGGAAGGTCCCAGGTTCAAATCCCTTGAGCAAGGCCTTTAACCCTCAACTGCTCATATGTATAATGAGATAAAAATCTAAGTTGCTCTGGATAAGGGGAACTGCCAAAGGCCTAAAATGTAAATTAGCAGGTAGTTAAACAGCATTGTGGGTAACGTGCGAGATATTTTATGAGTATTTAAAAATGAGATCTTTATATATAGCTGTTTTTCCTATTGAGGATGATTTCAGCTTAAAGGAGGTTACACTAACATGTCTCATCTGTACTGAGTGACCCTGACACTGATCAAGAAAACTTTTGGCACCCATTCATACAGGTACGAGCCCTTTCCGGTCCAATGTGTTTCCAATAATGCGAGAAGAGCAATTCCACATCACTTCGTGCAGTACATTTCTCTTGGTTTTAAAAGCAAGCTCATCTAAATAATTGCAGGATGTTGAAAAGGAAATATGCAATTCATAACAAAGGGGAAATAAGAATAGCACTCGAGTTCACTTTAATTGCAGGCTTTTGGCTCGACTCCTGCTGCATCAATCACACGCAGCGTGAACCCACGGATGAGATCATGAACCGAGGATCAGGGGCCAGCTGAAGATTTAACGATTAATGTTTAGCTATAAAATGGCCTTTAATAGGTGTGTTATATAATCTCACTCAGGAACCAGTAGAGTATCACTGTCAGGGGAAATGAACTGTTCCAATACCAGCCCATAATCACTTTGTTTATTACACAGAGAGAGAGAGAGAGAGAGAGAGAGAGTAAACAGGTGGCTGGAATTTTTTGGTACATATTTTATAAACAAGTACTGTAACTTACTTCATGACATTTTCAGGACAGAACAGTTTACACTTTATTGTTTCTTGTCTGTGTCATTTTTAATTTTTTTTCGCTAACAGAATGAGAGAATAGAAATACAGTAAGCTGCTTAAGCATAAGCGAGAACAAGGAGTAGTTTCACCGAAGTTCCATAGAATTAACTGTAAATAAAAATTATACGGAATGGTGATGTATTGATTAGTACCTCCAGAGTCAAGGGTTTGATTTGTGTATGGTTTGCATGTTCTCCCCATGCTCAGTGGGTTTTCTCCAGGTTCCTCCCACAGTCCAAAGACAAGCAGATTGATGTTCCAATTGGTGTAGTGTATGTGTGTGAGTGTGTGTGCCCTGTGATGTTAATTAGCACCAGGGTGTATGCCACCTCCTGCCTGAAGTCTTCTAGGATAGGCTCCAGGCATCTCATGACACTGTACAGATGTTAGCGTTTCAGAGAATGAATGAACGGAACCAAAACGGATAAATATTGTGATGTGTCAATCTTCAATAAATAAATAATTGTCTTTGTTGGATAGTTGTTGTATTATAAGAGAAATAAAACACTTTGTCATGGGCACCCTGTCATTGATTATTTTACTATAACATCAGGACCCAGAGTGTTTTTTTTTTATTTATTTATCTCAATTAAAAACATTGAGTACCTGGGAAATAATTCCCATCCAAAAACAGCTTATAGACTGAATCAAGAGTCGATTCAGGAGTCAGATGCTTTAAAAGTCAAATCGCTGTCCAGTGGAGGATGTTAGTTGGATTCAAACCAACAAATAGAGAGATAAACAAAGAAAGAAAGAAACAACACCAATGGAATGTAACAGATTATCGAATGGCCTATGCGTTTCCAGTATAATTGCTCGAGCCTTTTGATTTACACATTAAACCAAGCTGATCCATTAAACATCGCTCGCTTCATTATGCTCCCTGCTTGAGCCGATTTTCGAGCCGAAGACCTAAAAAATGAGAGAAAGAGCCGTGCACTTAATCCTTTGGAAATTTAGCATTGCTGAAAGCGTGCCGAGTTAATGAGTCAGAGAACGCTGTCTCAATCACTTATAAATCTCTGAACACAGGGGGAAAAAGGGCAGCGGTATCAAAATCTGAGGCATAATTCAAACGGAAAAAGATGATTATAGCGATACAGCCAGGAATCACATGTTTTATTCATGTCCTGCTTTAACAGTATGAAACATATCATGAAATTCGGTTGATAAAATATGGATAATATACAGTATACTGTACATACACAAGGTTATGTCTAAGTCATTAAAATAATTCTTGCTATTTTCAAATCAAAGCAACGGAATCTAGAAGTGGGAAAAGTTTATGGTGTTCAGAGTCGGGTTACACACGCAGTTTCTGAGCTGCATATTCAGATAGATATCTCTAGGCTCGCCAAATTATTTCAATTAAAAGTGATGAGGATTTTTAACAGCATATAGAAATCAAAAAAAGGAGGAAAAGGGAAAGAAAGAAGAAATGTATGTAATGTTAAACACTTTACAGTAAAAATCTAAATTAAAAAGCAAGCTTTGAAATAAACCTTACAGGAATCAAGTATGTTTAAAATATATTCTTGTGTGAAAAGTTTTACAGTAATGATCACTCACTCACACACTCACTCACACACTCACTCATGCTCTAAAGGACTTATTCTCTACAAGGTCGTGGGAGGCCTTAAGTCTATCCCAGGGGACTCGGGCCACAAGTCGTGCTACACCATAGATGGGGTGCCAATCCATTGCAGGGCACACACTCACACACACCTAATCTGCATGTCTTTAGACTGTGAGACGAAATAGTGTAGGAGTACCTGGAGGAAACCCAACAGCATGCACACACCTGAGGCAGAAATCAAACCCTTGAACCTGGAGGTGCTAGGTGACTGTGCTAACCCCTATGCTACTGTAATACCCAGTAAGAATCACATAAATCACTAATTTAGGTAAATAAATTGCTTCAACACTCATTACTCAGCATAAACTGTAGAACAGCACCTGATCCAGCACTGAGTCTTACAGTATTTTGCTGCATTAGCAACTAGTACATCATCATCATGTACATACTGTATTAGCAGACTCACATTAACACCTCTCATTTAAATCTGTTTACTTTGCGGCATACTATTTATGATGCGTGTCTCACTCTGCAAGCCATGGTGCAAGATTAACGAGCCTTTTTAGGTACTAAAGGTGTAAATTATGTATAGTAAAAACACATATCAGGTAGTGACAGCGTATCTGTGCATGCTGTTGTTGATCATACAAACCCAACAGCATGCATGTGCAGGGGGATTTATATAAAAAAGGTGTGGCTATTAATTAGTTCATCAATCTTTAAAGCAGATCTGGTATGATGGTAAGACAGACAGACTGTATGTGTCTTCTTCCTTACAGCTCAGAGTCAGATGAGGAGATTTATCCCTCCCTCATCTCCTCCTCCTGCTCTACACCAGGTATGTTTGTTATGACTCATTTCGTCATTTCATGTTGGCTCTAATTAAACGAGTTATTGAACTATATCATAAAGTGTGTAATCAGATCAATCTAGTGCTGAGCAGGATCGGAGCAGATTATTATAGAACGTTTTTGCACAACTTGAGTGCAGCAGTGCTTTCTTGGTGTTTTTGACAATGAGATGTTGTGCTCAGTTCAAATGTAATTAATGTTTTACAAAATTAAAAACACATCACCTTACGTAACGTTTAAGCAGAACTTCCGTTTTAGCTGTCTGACAAAACCCACATTCACAACCAGTCACAGAAGCACTTTCAGCAAGAACACACATCCAATAACGTTATGTAGTCTTAAAGAACATGCTGTCTCTGCAGTAATCGCTTCTAAGTCATTCTGAATCGCCTTTGAACCGTCCGTATTCTTTTATTCGCAGCTACAGAGCTAAGTGGCTTAATCCCAAATCCATCACTTACCCCTGATCAAGGGCACTACTTGGTGTGTGGAACTAGGGATTGTACACCCTACATAGTGCACTAGCTTTCCATTTAACGCTATTTGGGATTTAACCCCAGAACCTGGATGTTAACGGAGCTGATATTCAAAAGCCAGATAAGTGGAAATATAAAGTAAATCTCGTAAGTTCTCAGGACTGTCAATCACCTCCATGGTTTATTCTCCTCAACTTTTTGGCTACATAGTACTGCTAAGATTTTAAAACAAACGAACCTGTTGATAATAGGAATTGTTGTATAGAAGCAATATCACACTTGGTGTCATGCTGAATATCAGCACTGCTGTGATATCTTCACATATGCCTTTATGTCTATGCATTACAGCCATGCTGATGTTCACCACAACAGCACTCCAATTAGTGTGATATTGCTTAAATAACCTTTAAATGGTAATTAATGGCAATCAAATGACCTCATATAGAGCATTTAAAGCTCATTTATGTCATTTAAAGCTTGGCTTATTTAAACAACCTTCAATGACCTCCAAACGATGTTGAAATGACCTGAAATTACTTAGTTCAGGAATATCATATTCAAAAGAGTTGGGGGAAAAAAACTCTTAACTATGACCAAAAATCATCTTCCAGTCCTAAAACAAAAAGTCAAGTAACCTGAAATGACCTGTCACATGCTCATGACTTTAACTTGACCTTCAGATGCCTGAAATTATTTTTTAACAACCTGAAATAATTATTAAACATGTTGGCTAAACTTTTGATGATAGGAAATGACATTCCAGAAATCTGAAATGAAACTTACATTATCTAAAATTACATGGGACATGCCAGTCACCTTCACTTGACCTCAAATGGCATGTATATGACCTAAAGTGGCATAGCGTTGTACTCAGATAGCTGTGCTCTTCAAATTATCTCCATAATGACCATAACTGATCTACAAATGACCAGAAACCAACCTTTAAATAACCTAAATGTAATTTTAAAGACCTCAAATGACCTACTGCTGGAATCACCTTCTATGAAATGAGGTCATTGAAATGACCTTCTAATGACCTCAGATAACCTAACGGCAAACTCAAATGATCTGACCTGCTACTGACTGAAAATGACATGGTGGTGGAACTGCATTGGCACAATATTGAGATGATCATTTAATGACCAGAAATTACCTGCAAATGACCCGATGGTGGAATCGCGTGCACCCTTTAAATGTACATGTGATGACATTCTTCTCAGTCCATGTAACAAAGCGTTTTATGTTAGCATGTTGCAAATTGGTACAGTAGATTCTGATTAGCATGATCTTAGCAATGTTAGCATGGCTATCTGTACAGATTTATTGGTGGGGTTTTTTTGTGCGTGTGTGTCTTTGATGTAACTTTTTGTAGATCTCGCTGCACTTCACTCATATACAATGTGCTACGTCTTCCTTCTTGTGTTTATCTTTTTCGCCCAGCCTCCACTCAGGAAATATCAGCATGAACACGATATCCAGCTGCACCGCGGGGGGAACATGAAGTGTTTATTTTTTTCATTTGCCCTTCAAGCAGCGTGTTTTTGATGTAATTAAGCAGAAACCCTGCGGCTGCTGTTGACCTGCGATGCCACGCAGAGTACACCAGACTTTGCTTCCTCTTCCTCCTTTTATCAGAATCCATGTTATTTCATATTCACTTTTATATCTTAAAGAGATACTCAGGCTTAAATGTTGCTAATAATGAAGGAAAGACAGTAAGGGGCCAATTAGCATGAAGTAAATTAGAACTTACAGACCTCTTTCTAATTAGCTTCCATTCACCCGTGCATTTTTATGTTTTGTATGCTTCGCCCGTATGCAGAAGTCTTTTCTTTGATGTCAAACTCAGCATTTCTTCAATATTACTGAGATATCCTTCAGAAGTGCTGTAGACCTTGAGTGAACACACTTTCGGCTGCTAATGGATGCTTTCAGTGTTGAACTAATAGACAGGGTTAAATGGCATCATATAATGTTAACATTAACAGCTATAGTGTTGAATTAAATCTTTCTTACATAAACATTTTTTTTTATCCTGATAAACATTTAATACTGCATTGTAGGAGTGTGTTATATGGCTGATATACTGTGTAAATGAAACATTCTTTGGAATTAGAAATCTTTTAGCAAATTCTGCTCACATGATTAGAAAAATCAATGGCTTCAATGGGAATAAACCACCGTGTGTCATGCGCTTATGGGAAAATAATCAACACCAGGGTGGTGTGATGAAGCCGAGTTACAACTTTTGCGCCTCAACTTTTTATTCTGTAATAAATAACACATCATACTTTTTCTCTGTTTATAGTTATAAATATGGAAAAAAAAGTTTGGCTTTTTGTACTGAGATTTTTGTATAACTTTATCTCAATGCACTGACACTGGAGACTCCTTCCATAGATGTTAAATAAAAACATTCTCAGAAAATAGCAAAATTAACAGAAATTTGATCATCTGTTTATGTGCCATGTCTTTGCTACACATCCCTGTGAAGAGGTGTTGTCATAGAAACAAAAGCAAATTAGAATAAGTGCATCAAAATAACCTGGGATTTGCAGCTGCACTACTTTATAGTAAACTAATCAAGACATTCTCACGGATTAAAATCCAAAATGTATTAACAAAACTTTATAAATCACAAGTATGAATGAGCTTTGTAAATATAATACTGTATATATTAAGGCCAAATATGGCATATTTTCTTTATTAACACTACACCATGGTGGAAGATAACATTTACATTTACATTTACATTTAGGCATTTGGGAGACGCTCTTACTCCAGAGTGACTTACAAAAAGTGCTTTGAAGTTTCCATCATTGGATAGATACTTACACTGGGTTACTTACAGCAGGTTACTAACTAAGTGTCATCAGTCAAACACAGTTGGGAAGGGAGTCTTTTTTTAGTCCAAGTACTTAAAAAAAATACGTCTTGAGTCGTCGTTTATAGATAGTCAAAGACTCAACTGTACGGACATCTAGAGGAAGTTCATTCCACCACTTAGGTGCCAGAACAGAAAAGAGTCTGTTGGATGAATGTCTTCCTTGATTCCTGAGAGATGGTGTGACGAGGTGAGCAGTGCTGGAAGATCGGAGGGAATGTGGTGCGGTGCGTTGTGTGATTAGAGCTGAAAGGTAAGTGGGTGCTGGGCCATTTTTAGCATTGTGGGCGAGCATCAGGGTTTTAAAATTGATGCAGGCATCTACAGGAAGCCAGTTTAGGGAGTGGAGAAGTGGGGTCTGTTGGAGAACTTGGGAAGGTTGAAAACAGTATGTGCCGCTGCATTCTAGATCAGCTGCAGAGGACGAATGGTGGACAGAGGCAGACCTGCCAGGATGAGTTGCAGTAGTCCAGTCTTGAAATAACAAGGGACTGAACATGCACCTGAGTAGCATGTGAAAAAAAATGGGCGTATTCTTTTGATGGTGTAAATAAAAAATCGACAAGAGCTAATAGGTTTAGCAATCTGTAAGGAAAATGACATTTGATTGTTCACAGTTACCACAAGATAGGTAGGGCAGTGGCTAAAGGGGTGATCTGATTGTTGTCTGGGGAGATCTCAAGTTCTTGACCGGGGGATGAATCACCAGGGATAAACAGCAGTTCGGTTTTACTCAGATTGGGCTTCAGCTGATAAGCTGGCATCCAGGATGAGATCTGGGTGGAAATCTGAGTGTCTGAGGGAGGAAAGGAAAGAATAAGTTGCGTGTCATCTGCATAACAATGGTATGAAAAGCCATGCTATTATATGATTTTACCAAGAGACCAGGTAAACAGGGACAACCGAAGAGGACCAAGTGCTGAACCCTGTGGGGCACCAGTAGAGAGTCTGCATTGGGCATGTGAATGTGGATCCCCTCCATGTCAGCTTATACAACCTATCTTCTAAGTAGGAAGCTAACCATTGCTTATTATCTAGAAATAGATAGATTCTTGTGCTTCACTGTGTCAAATGCATCTGACAGGTCCAGGAGGAATAGGACAGATGATAGTTTAGCTGATCTAGCAGTATGAAGCTGACAGAAGGCCAGTCTCTGTGGAATGTGCCACTAGATAAAACTAGAATCTGAGATTACAGTAGATGCTGAGATTAGTGGGCTAACAATGCCATGGTGTAAAAATCACTAGCAGGAACAAGCTAGTTGGATTGTGTGTGTGTGTGTGTGTGTGTGTGTGTATTTAAAGCAGCCAACACAGAGGTGTCATTGTCATCTCTCTCTCTCTTTCTCTTTTTCCCCGGCTCATATTTTTCCCCTCGTCAGCAGAACCGCGATCCGAAACGAGGTCGTCATGATTAATTAAAACATTCGAACATGAAATCACAGAGGTCGTTTTTTTCTTTTTTCTTTTTTTCCCTTCACGAACTCGTTCCACGATTTTCCAGCGTGCTTTCTTGAAAAAAAAAAAAAAGCACACACTCTAAACTTAAGTGTATTTTAAGATGCAGACCTTCAGTGGGTATCTGGTTTCTAGTGGAGGAAGAAAACAAGAAAAAGAAAAAGAAGTGATGCAAGGGGAATGCACAGATGAGTTAAGAAAAGGAAGACGAGCCCCAGGGTAGGAGAGATCCGGATTCAGGTCGCTGAACGCTAACACCATGGCAACGGAGTGGATCCCTGTAGGAGTGATGCTGATCCTGAGAGGGAGAGGATCCTCTGGGACACCGTTGGGTCGACTGTCATCTGAGGATGAACAACGAGCCGTGTGTTTGACTCGTAGCCGTGTACGTCACGGGGCAACAAGACGTACACGATATTACTAAAATTATTGCCTGCCTTCACATGCATATGAACTTGAGTAATGTCCAGTTCTCAATCCATAGGGTTTGATATGATGTTGGCCCCGCCCCCTTTGCAGCTATAACAGCTTCAACTCTTCTGAGAAGGCTTTCCACAAGATTTAGGAGATTCTTCTGGAATCTTCCAGAAGCACATTTGTGAGGTCAGACACTGCTGTTGGACGAGAGAGCCTGTCTCCTCGCAGTCTCCGGTCTAATTCATCTCAAAAGTGTTCTGTCAGGTTGAGGTCAGGACGGTCAAGTTCTTCTACACCAAACTCACTTCTCCATGTCTTTATGGACTTTATGTGAGGTTGTTTTTTTCAGGAGTTGGTCTCGGCCCCTAAGTTCCAGTAAGTTCCAAGACATTTTGGACAATTTTGTGTGAACAGTTTGTCCAACATCAGTGTCTGACCTCACAAATGTGCTTCTGGAAGATTCCGGAAGAATCTCCTAAATCTTGTGGAAAGCCTTCTCAGAAGAGTTGAAGCTGTTATAGCTGCAAAGGGGGCGGGGCCAACATCATATTAAACCCTATGGATTAAGAACTGGATGGTACTCAAGTTGAAAGCAGGCGAGCGAATACTTTTGGCAACGTAGTGTGTATTATAACACGCAAAGCAAATTTATTCTATTTTCCTGATCGGTAGTTTCGTGTGTGTGTGTGTGTGTGTGTGTGTGTGTGGACTGTTATTGGTGAGCCGGGTTAAATGAGTTCGAAAAGGAGGTGTGGCCTCTATGCCTGTCAGTCTCAGTGAAGTAGGCGTGGCCTATATGTGCTATGATTTCACCTTCCAGTGCGGTGTTCTCCGACTAAACATCGCCTGTTTTAAACTCGTCCTGCATTTTCGTCCATGTTGAACCTGAGCCTGTGTGTTTCATTCACTCGGCCGTGTTTTTTTCCCTTCCTCCTTTCCTGCTCCACCTGAGGTCCAGCTCATTTGCATGATGTGCCTTTCTCTGTTTATCAGGCTGACCTTCTTCATGTGTAAATAGCTTCTCGCACAGCAGGGAACGGCCTGAAGGTTACGCAAGTTTACATTTTAAACTCAGGAGATTAGTGCTATCTGTGTTCTACACGTGTGTGTGTGTGTGTGAGAGAGAGAGTGAGAGAGGGAAGAAGGTCTGTGGGTTTGTTGTTGCTCTTGTTAGACCTCTAGAGAGGACGCTGCCGGAGCTGCTATTAAGATGATCCGTGTGTGTGTGTGTGTGTGTGTGCATAAACTAGACGCTGCCACCAGGAAGTGCCACCCAAGCCCCGCAGCTTGGTATTTCCTGTTTCTGGTGAATAATAACCATATTTGGTGGTTGGGGAGAGGGGGACTGGAGTTTGAGAAAGCGAGCTGTGATTGCGCGCATGCACCTCGGTATCCTGTTACACACTGATACACACGGTCTACACACACTGCGCACACAGGTCTGCTTTTTTTTTGCTTTTAGATCGAGTGTGTGAAGGTGTCAAGAAGGTGTGTGAGATTTATAATGATTAACTTTCTCTGGGTCTCAGGTGGGTTTAATATTTGGGCCATAACCCCAGAAGAGAGAGGGAAGCATGACAAACAGTTTGACTCCCTCACTCCCACTCTGGGATACGTGTCAGGTAAGTGTGTATACACAGACGCACACACACGCACACACACACACACACACGTGAAATGTGGGTCTTATCACACACGTGATAAGAGTGGGAATTGAATTGAGGTCAGTGCGGTGTGGAGTAACTCTCAGAACTCTGTAATTAACCATGAGCGTGTTCACACACACAGTTCCTCTGCAAACACTTCACTTCACGCAGCGCCATGTAACCAACGCTGTTTAGGTTCAAAAACACAGAAATTCAAAATTTTATCACCAGTTTAATGTTACATAAGTGTCACTAGATGTCAGACTAGAAGAATCAGAAAAAAGCTTCAAAAGTGCTGTGTGGATTTTTTTTAAAACATAAAAAACATAACGTATAGAGTTAATTACTAATAAGGAGTTCTCTGATAAATTGTGTTTGTGTGTGTGTGTGTGTGTGTGTAGGAGATCAAGCACGCAAGTTCTTTCTACAGTCTGGACTTCCTGCTTCGGTATTGGCTGAGATCTGGTAAGCACACACACACACACACACACACACACACACACACACACACACAAAACAGGCCTTATCGAGTCTGTCTGATGGTTTACATAAAGTCTGCCTTGTGTGAGTTCACCCCCCCTCCCCCTCTCCCCCTCTTCTATATCTCTACCTCTCCCTGCTCTCCTCTCCTTCTCTCCCCTAAATTCTGCTCAACTTCTCTTTCTAGAAAAAAACATTTTTAGAAAAACAGGGTCATGTATACACACCTCAATAAAGAAAAATCGTATGATGCATATGATATAAATATAATGTTAATAATATTACCTTATATATCAATATATAGCAGATTAAAATATTTATGATTTGTGTATATATTTTTTTTGCAGAACTCTCTCTCTCTCTCTATGTTTTATAGATTAAAAACATATTGTTATTGCACATATTTTATTATTATTATTATTATTATTATTATTATTATCCCACTTTTTTTTGCCAAAAAATCTGTGTCGCACAGATGGAGCGATCGGGCTGAAACCCGGCACACTCGTTCCTCCCCCCAGTGGCACTTATGCGTTGACTTTTCTAAGGAATTGGACAGACAGTTTTCTGGAAAATTCCAACTATTTTTCTCTCCAAAATCATTCCTTATGGAGTCTTAGAGTGTGACTGGAGTGAATCAGCAAAAAAAAAAAACTACCTCCACTTCTATCTCGCTCTAACTAAAAGATTTTTGCCATAAAACTTATATTAAATCGAAGAGGCAGGTCTCCTGACTGTTCTAAACAATAAATGGAGAAATCAAATAAATAAAACAGTCTGGACGTTACCGAGAGCTGTTGGAGACCGAAACCAAACCAAAAATCCTATTACAACAAATAGACTTTACACTCTTTAAATTTTCAGAGTATTTTCTTCCAAGTTTTTTTGTTTAGCTCGCTCCTAAAACCACAATTTTTAGAGTAGACACATTAAACCTCACGTTAAGAAAGAGTAAAGCCTCTTGCCATGCCAAAAAAATCCAACGTCTAAGCTCTAGGCCTAAGATCTGTTGCGCTACAAGTCTCCGAAGCAGTCTACCGTTTCTCTGTATAGATGAATGGGGATATTAAGCTGTGTGTGTTGTGTTACGTAGACGTTTCTGTCTGTGAGAGGATGGAATACAGAGTTGCCACGGCAACCTAGGCCAAACCACGCCTCTCCCCTGGGGGCGGAGCTGATGCTCATGTAAAAGGCTCTGATGGAGATGGGAATGAGCCATCAAAAACAAGAACAAGACATTCACACTTCAACTGAGTGATAACGGCGCAGAGCAGAATTTGGCGGTAATGCAACTTAGCGGATGCCGACCGCCGTAAAACAAGAAGAAGAAGAAGAAAGAGGAATGAGCCTTTAAAAGGCTGAGAAGATGAGAAGAATGAAACCTACAGTTGGTGCTGATGTAACCTACTGGATTACAACCGCAGTTAAACAACGAAGACGAAGAAATTTGCTGATTTCACCGATTTGCTAAAAAACTTGTATCGAGTTATTATTATTATTATTATTATTATTATTATTATTATTATAACTTTTCCTACGGTTTATCAACACAGTGATGACCTACATAGTTCATCAAGTTCAGTTTCTGCCCTTAAGACTCGAGGAGAGTCTCTCAGCCAATCAGATCACGCCTGAACCGATGGTTGTTATTGGTCAATTCCGTTCACACACACACAATAAGAAATGTTCCTTTTATGATATTCTGTAACATGACTCCAGAAGTTAGCCTGTCTCAGAAAATATCAGGTCACAATGTTTTCCAGTTTTCTCAGTATCACGACAAGCGGTGGAAGTTTATCGCTGCAGTGACATCAGTGATAATGCGAGCTTGTTTTTGTTAAACTGTAAACAGATAAAAAGTAAGACGTGCCCTCCTTTAATCGTTATGGATGTGAGACCGCCGTGGTGTAAGAGGAATAAGAGTGTACGAGTGTATTAATTGCAGTGACGATGTACAATTTTTCTCACCTCATGCACAGTCGGGTGAGTGACTGAGTCATGTCACTGTTTTAGGCTTAACGATGCCGAGAGAAGTCATGCTGCTGTGCTGTGCAGATGGAAATGAAAGATTTGTCGATAAATCGAGTGAACTTCCTCTGAACCTCTGCTCAGTGCCAAGCGGTTTCAAACAGAAACGTGATTAATAATGCATGAGGGAGTAAACGATAACGTTAAAACTTCAAGAGATCTACTGGTTTTCTTTCAGTTTAGTAGACAAGATATAAAGTATACCGAGTGTAATTGTAATAAATTCTGATTACATCACACACACACACACACACACACACACACACATTTTATTACAAAGTCTACATTAAATGTGAGTATATGACAGACAGGTGGTGGATTTGAGACTCAGGACGCAGTGTGTGTTTAAGTGTGTGAACCTGTTAGGTAAAGGATTTATAATGTAACCACTTCAAACAGGATGTGGAACGACTCCAACAGGACGTAGAACCTGTGTTAAACCAGGAATATTGTAAGATACGTGATGATTGTTTTTTATTCTAGTGTTCAGTGTGAATGCGCTGGTACAGTATTTAGGGCATGCATCTGTCTTTATTTTATTGAGTCCACAGCGCTGGCACAGGCTCCTCTCTCGGGGCAGCCAGGACTGTCTGTGTCGCCCCGTCTCAATGGCCAGACGGTGCTCACTGAGTCTGTACCTCGTCAGGATGTTTCTCAGTCACCGTGCTTAGATAGTCTGCCACACTGTAGTGTCTGCTTAGGGCCAGATAGTTTAGTTCAGTTTGAGTTCCCCCATAAATTAAATAGTTTCCTCTAAAAGTTTGTCTCGTTTGGATTATTCTACATGTCCTTGCTAAATTCTTCTGGTTCAGAATCTTTACCGATTAGTGTGTGATAGCGGTGTGCTACAGTCAGATGTCGACGTCAGATGCGAAAGTCCCAGGTTCGATTCCCACCCAATGCTCAAACCCAAGCTACCTAATGCAGTGCCGGACCCAAACCAAGCTAAAATAGAAGGGTTGTGTCAGGAAAGGCATCTGGCAAAAAACCTGTGCCAAGTTGTGTGCTGATTGTATGGTCCACTGTGGTGACCTCTCGACAGAAATATCTGAAAGATCACAAACAACAACAGTACAGTGGAACCTCGGATTGTGAGTAACGCGGTTTGCGAGTGTTCCGCAAGACAAGCAAAGATTTTTTTATAAATTTTGACTTGGAAAACAAATAAGTCTTGG